>CM052883.1:134036681-134149252 GCA_028534135.1 Potos flavus
TTTAAATATGTAGAAAACTCTGAAAAATGATTTAAACATGATTTCCTCTCCAGACAAGACAATGCTGGCAGAAAGGATTCCTGTTCCCTCTAGTCCTGTTCCCATAGCAACCATTGACTTGGTACAGCAACAGACAGAGGATGTCATGCCACGCATGGAGTCCAGACTTCCGCCCAAGAAAACCAAGCACCAGGAAGAACAGGAGGATGTGAACAAGCCAGCCTGGGGGGTCAGCTCCTCTCCCTGGGTGACCTTTGTCTATGCACTCTACCAAATTAAAGAGATGATGCAGCTAACAAGAGACAACCGTGCTCCTGAGATACAGCCTTTGCAGGTAAAGGTGCTCCCTTAAGTGGGCTCAGCTGTGTTATTCACTCAGCAAGATTTATGGAGGGTCTGGTGGGCAAAACAGACAGGCAGACAAATAATTTTGGTAGTCTCTGACAAGTGCATTATAGAGGTGTATACAAGGTTCTGCGGAGGGAAAATTCTGCCTTATGGAGCTCAGGAAGGCTTCACAGAGAAGATATTTCTTAAAAGAAAGAAAATAAATAAATACAAGGAATTGTACATTTCTTTAAAATTTCAGTGTTGACAGATACCAGTTCCAGTGAGGATATATGGTTCTTGCCGTGGGAGACCGTTATTTATTAATCTCTGTAATTCTGAAATTCTAGTGAGGACATTATATATAACAGGACTTCATTAAATATCTGATGAATTAATACCCTGAGCCACCGTATGAGTCTAATGGAATACTCAACTTACGGGAAGTGTTGTTTTGCTGGTGCCCTCACATGAAAAATTGTGGTTTTTTTCCTCGTCCCTAGAGATGTGGTCTCTCGTGAGTAAAGTCAGATCATGTTGATAAAACACTATGGGTAACTGTTAACTAAATCTATATACTGCCTTTGGAAATGATCAAGTGTGATTTCTATGAATAGTTTGGCTAAAGTAATGAGTCTACTTCCCTGTTTATATTAATCACATCCTTTTACTTGATGAGTCATGTCAGCTCTATATCTAGAGTAGTTTCAGAGGAAACATAAGAAAGACAAAAATAAAGAGTAATTGGATAATTTTCCTTTTAGAAAATTTGAACTACCTTAATTAAATTTATTATGACTTTGTAAGCCTAACATGTAATATTTCTGTAATTTAAACCAAATCTGATTCTTCACCCATACTCATAATGCATCCAGGTCTATACGTGATCTTACTCATTTTCAAGATTATAAACTCACATGAATGTCCTGCTCAGTCAGAAAGGAGAGTCTTGGGGTGGGAGGAGCATATAAAGGATGCGAAGCAGCAAGGTGGAGCAGAAGAAAGGATGAGATCTTCTCCTTGAAGAGCAGTGTTTACATTACTCTGGGTTCTCCTCCTCATTTTCACGGAAGCCTGTTAGGCCTACATGTCATCATTACATTTTTTTTCCTGGTATGTTAGGATTAAGAAAAACTGGCTGGTATGGCTTATTCTCACAAATAAGAAGTCATCATATTAAGATCTCTTTACATTTTAGAATCAACCACAGAAATAAAACTTTTTCTTTGCCAGTCAGCTATTTGAAGTGATGTGTACTAATTCAGAGGAAAATCTGTTTTTAAAAACCACACGTTTCCTGAGTTGTACCAATCAGGAATGTATCATGGACTGTGGTGATGGCGCATTTTACAGACTTGCTGGGGCCGGTATGTGCTGGTATGTGTGGACTCACAGTTACGTACAATTGATGACCTAAGTGCTTGTTTCCATTCCCTTTTTACACAGATGTTCTGTTGTGTTTAACCTGTAGTGTATACTTTAAATCCCAAATATTCATCAGGATTCTTAATCTCAGGACACCCTTTGCTGGCCTTGTCTCCGAGGCTGAGAATGCCTTACTTACAGTCAGACAGCTGCTTCCAGCTCTTGAATTCTATGGTCTCAGCAAATGGCCTGAGTTTCAATTCCATGCTGCTTGCTCAGTGACTTGTCACAATGGTGGAGCCTCAGTAAATATCTGCTGATGTAAATTGTCTTCCTATTAGTACCAGGCATTTTGGTAGTGATGTTCCTTTATGCACAAGACACATCTGCTTAAAGTGTTTGTGTTTTTCATGCGGCTTTGGCAGTTGCACATAGGAAAGGAGATGAAAGGTAAGACGTTCTACTTTTATTCCTCTCTTATTTGTTCCCTGAAGTTATTTCAGGATGATCTCCCCATGTTTCTTTTCTTACTTGAAGGCATATAAAAAATGTTGGATTTATTTGCAAGCAGCCCTGACTACAGAACATCTTCTCTTTTATTCCTTCCAGGGGACCAATGAGAATCGGGAAAATTCTCTAGCTGGTGGAGTCCGGCCTGTCCCATGTGAGACTCACTCTGACCCATCTAGAAACCAGCCATCCCCTCAAGCAGCAGCATCTCAGACGCAGAGCAGCCCCACTCACCCCAGTGTGGACCAGCGTGTGGAGGAGGGGGAGGACCAGCAGGCTCGGCCTGCCGCTGGGGGACACTGAGGGCTCCCACTCATCTCACACCCTGCATGGAACCGGGCTCCTCTGCCAGGACAGAGGGAGAGGCTCCCCGAACCTAAGACATGCCTCGCCTTGAGAAGCATAGCACTATATACGCTTCTAAATACCTGAACTCATCAACATGGAAACACACACACATACACAGGAGCTACAGTACATATTGGCAGAAACAGGAAAACTTCCATAATCCCACTGGGATCACAGAAGGGGAATGGGAGTTCGGTGAAGACTTCCAGTTCTTTGGTTGGTTAGGTTAAGGACTATAGGACTTCTTTGCCAGTGCAGTAAGGGTTGAAAGCAGCAGTTACACTAAGTGGAGGGAAAGAAAGTGTTTCAAGATGAATGCTGATACAATTTCCCTCTTCTGATTATTTATTCTAATTATTTGGTTCTTAATGCAAACTGGGAAGAAATAAAATATAATTTTGTTTCTTTTGAAGAGAGCTATTTAAAAAATTACATGACATATTTAAAAAAGTAGCCAGATAAAAGTTACTAGCTTATATGCTTTTGTTTAAAAAAAAAAAAAAAGGAAAACGTTTCATTGGAAACTTGGCATATCTCTAGCAAATATATTTTTATATGTATATGGTATATAATGAAAATAGTCAATTCTTAGAGCAGCAAAAGCCGTATTGACTACTGCAAACTAAACTGAGCTTTAATATGCCTTTTGTTTTAAATGGGCTTTAAGACCAGAGGGAATATTTCAAATAAACCAACCAATTCAGTATCCTATGGCTTGACAGACAAGGGTTTACTAAATATTATTGATACTGTAAATAGCCTCTATCACTATTTAATAATTTTATAGTGATTTGGGCTCTAAGTAGCTGATGGAATTTTAAAAAAAAATCACTGAATTCCTAAGGGTTTCTTTAATTAAGCAGTACTATTTACAAATAACAGTATAAGATTTAAGTGCCTGGGAGAGGGATACAATTTTAAAAAATTACACAATGGGTAAGTTTTTGTTTTGTTTTTGGTGAGGGGAAAAGGTGGTGAATAGGAAGCCAGGAATGGAAAGGATGAGAATAAGAAGTAACTCTATTTTCCAATAACTAAAGAAACAAATCTCAGTATATTCTTTTCCATGAAGATACTGTCAGACACTGGACGGATCAGATAGGGGAGTACTACTGTAAATATCACAGCTACAGTCAGAACAGTGGCTGGGTGATTCACGCATAAAGCCTGCTGCTAAAAATAAAAAGCTGAGGCTACAGGGAGGCCTTGGGGGAGGGCTGTGGAAAAGGGAATGCAGCTTTAGCTGAATGAAGGTCAGTAATGGTATGTGTAATAACTGTGAGTGAGCAGAGAAGAGAGGAAAAAAAAGAACAGAGTTAAAAATAAGCAACTCACCTTATCTCTTGACCCTGATTGGACAGGATGAGTTGTAAACTGAGGGCTTCTCCATGACATCATACTTCTGCCCAATACTGCAACTGGGAGAAGAAATTCTATACTTGGATGTCTAGCTTTGCCACAAAACACAGCTTAAAAATAAAATAACGGAAAGAAACAGAATTAAGCAAATAGTTATTTTTGCACTTGAACTGAAACGTACTGTACTGTAAATTATCATGACTCATTTTAAGTGACCTTTAAAATCAGATGTATTTATTATGCTTATGTAATTATAGAAATAAAGAAATGGATGACAGGCTGAACCTCACCTATGAATGTACAGTATGTGGATTTGTGACACTGACTTTAGGAAGTCAAAAACTTATACTGTGTCTTGTGTTTACAGTTCTGATTTATTCCTTTGAAAAGCCTGCTGTTTTGGAAATGCACAGTTGACATGTTGAAATAAAAATAAATATCATTTTTAAAAATTTCTTAAATGATAAAGATGTGACCAAACAAATAAAAGCCCTTTACTCTGTAATGACTGAGATCAAATTCAACAGGCCTTTGTTATGGAACATTTACTATGCGAGCTGATTCAGTAATGCAGTGATTTCTAGCCTTTTAGGGCAGACACCTTCATGGGTTTGTGGACTTCCTTCTCCTTACTGTTGCCAAAGCATCATTTGGCATTTTATTATTTTTTAATTTGCTATTTATTTATTTACTTTTTAAGTGCGCCCCACGCCCAACATGGGGCTTGAACTCACGAGCCTGAGATCAAGAGTCACATGCTCTACTGACTGAGCCAGTCAGGCGCCCTTTAAAAAATATTAAAATGGATTCAAATTAAAATTTGAGAATTTCATAACCCCACTTGAGACTCCCTGGAAATCCCCAGAGTTGTCACAAAGCCTGGGCTGATGTAATCACTGTCTTAATGTCTTATTTCATACACTTTCCAGCTGTAGAAGAAGTGAATTAGCTGAGTACTGAGCTTGTATGGATCCAAAGAGGTTAGTTGCTATTAAACTATTATTCAAAACCTTAAGGAGAATATTAGATGATTAGAATATACATAGACCCACTAGCTAGTAATCTTCATGAAAAGCCTAAGTTATTCATAACAAGAACATGCTGCTTTACTGGCTTATTCTTGCCATGGGCCACAGGAAGTAGTTGGCTAAGTACCTCCTGATTTGCATTTATCCAGTATTCAGGGTGGGGACTGCTGGTGCTACGGGGACCATTACTTAAGCGGTAGTCCTCTAAGCCAGTATGGAGTTAAGCAGTGAATCTTGGAAAAGGAGAACCACATCCACAGTTACTGAGTGGTGGGTGTCTGCTGAGATTATTACAATAACCCAGTGCGGTATATACATCCCCATTTTAAATACAGGACTCCTAGAATAGGTAAAGTTTGCAGCTAACAGAGCTCACCTCATGGAACCAACATCACAAAGCCAGGATACAAATGACACAAATTCAAACCTGCCCAATGCCAAAGCTCTGGTCCACCAGCACCTTCCCCCATCCCAGGAGGTGGGAGGCCACTCCATGCTTCTGCTGTGGTAGAACAAGTGAGAAGGCAGCCCTGGCCTGAACGTGTGCCTGATACATGTGTGTGTGGCTGTATTTCCATTAGGATTTCAAGATATTCTCAGATACCTAGAAATCCAGTACCTTCCAACTCCTGGTGTTTTGTTAGTTGTGTTAGACACCTTACACTCTGGAGATGACCCGCATGGTCTGCAGCCCTGTAAACTTGGGAGGTTGGCAGGGACCCTGAAAGGCCAGTGTCACAGGAGTCAGGAAAGACAAGCAGAGAGATCCACTACTCAGTACCCAGGAGCACTGTCGGGTACGGTAGCCGTTAGCCACGGGTGGCTATTAAGCACTGGTAATGTGGCCAGTGCATCTGAAGAAACTAGATTTCTCATCGTATTGAAATTTAAACAGCTACATGAGGCTTGTAGCTACCATACTGGACAGTGTAGTTACAGAGGAAGAGACCAGTTTGGGGAGATCTTTGGGCCTCAGTTTTCTCTTCTCAGCATGAGAGACCGGACCCTAAAATTACCTTATTCTGTGCCATGAGGTATGTTGTGGCAGAGCTGACTGTAGGGAAGTAAAAGGTGAGTTTCCTTTAAGAAGGTCTTCTGTCTTCTGGTGCATGAGGACAAGATGAAGCTACTTCTGAAGCCTCAAAACACTCCTGTGCCATCTCACCGAAGCTCAAGGAATACCTAGCTCAAGCATTCCAAACCACCAAGCAGATGGGCAGAGATGGGCACGGAATAAAGGGGTGAGAGAAAGGGGGAGTGGTCTCTCAAATCAGACAGTAATTGGCCTTCTGCCAGGACAAGCTGTGGCTTACAGGAGTAACTGGAAAACATACTGATGTCTAGACTGGGGGAGAAATGAGCCAGTCCAGGGGGTGCCTAGCTCTCAGCTCACATCTGCTTCCAGTGGCTAATGCAGAACCACCTGCCCCACTGTGGCTCCAGGAAGACTTTCGATGGCAACCCAGGAACCTTACAGTGCTGGGAGTGAAATGTGGGTTCTAGAGTCCCAAGTCTGGATCTGAGTCTCTGCTTTGCCAGTGAGAACTGACATACACAACTTCTCTGCGCCTCAGAGCCCTCCTCTGTAAAATTACAGTGATTACAGTATCTACCTTATAGGTGGGTTTGAAGTTTAAATGAGGTACTTGACACACAGCACACACTCTATAAATACTGCCATCATGTGTGACACAGCCCATGGCAAGAGGAGTGCTGTCTCATTTCCCCAACTAGGGCCTAGCTCTCTTAGTAGTTTGTTAACATTTAAATCTGTAATACTACATTCTCCCAAACTACAGTGCTATGTTCAAATGTTTGCCTACACCCAGCAAGCATTCAGTTCCAACATGCGTTACCATCATGAAGTTGCTTGCAGATCTGAGTTAGTTAAGAGAAAAAATTAGGCAAAATATAAATTGAAGAGCTGGGAAAAATGACCAGTAACAAAGGCAGTTCTACAGTGTGCAAGAGCCATAGACAGGAGAGGTTTTAAGACATTTATTCCAGTTTCAATATTTCTTTTTCTTCTAAGGGGTGTCAAAAAAATGTAAGCAAGAATTTTATAAGCGTTTAGTAAGTTACATACCTTTTTCTTTGCCAAATAGTCAGCTGAGGATATTATTCTTTTCAACTGTAAACTTGTATTTTGAAAAGGTCAGGAACTTTTTGTTCCCTGGAAAGATCAATGGGGGTCTGGAAAAATAACATGTAGACCAGTTCACTCAACTTAATTCTCATTTATTTTGTGCTTGATGGAAGGCGGGGGCATTGGTCCACTGACCGAGTTGGCACGTGCCTAACATCAGATGTAGTCATCTCTTCAACTGATTAACCATGGAGCCATTTAACTTGACTAACTCTGTTTTTTAAGGATGGCAGTAAAGGCAACACAAAGGCATGGGCCCTGACACACTAAGGCTCACACTTTGATTCTACCACTTTAGCTACTATATCCTTTGGCAACCTTCTCTGAGTCTGCCCTCAGCTGAAAAATGGAAACAATGCTAAAGTGTATTACAGAGTGATCAGAAGTCCAAATGAAGAGGCACAGAAAGGGCCTAGGACAGCACATGACAGATCGCTAATAAATGCTGGTACTCTTCCCCTTTCTCCTTTTGATTACTGACTTGTTGGAAAATGGACGAAATCTAAAAAGTAAACAGATTCCCCCAAACAACTTAAATAAGAAACAAAGAGCAGCTACCCAACTGAATGTATCTTCCAAGATTTATCCTAGTAAACATACATTCAACACTCAACCCAAATCTCCGGTGACCTATGAAGATACCACATTCAGGGCTCACAGCCAAAAAAGCATAGTCACCTGAAAAAGGTAACTAGACTCCTAGGCCAGATAAAGACTGCAGATTTTAACATACCTGAATGAAGAACATGCCCAGTAGAAGGGGGGTGGAGATGCTGGTTAATGACAAAAAAAATTACAAAAACAACAATCACAGAAGGAAAAGCTGGTACGACCTGCATAAAGGAAGGGTGATCTTTGCCAACAGACTGAGTATCTCATCACATTAGCAATGGTAGCCCCACTGAGGGGGTTGCATTAGACTTTGGTCTGGTGACATTAAACATGTGAATTATAT
The DNA here is from genome assembly GCA_028534135.1 of Potos flavus. Lineage (NCBI taxonomy): Eukaryota > Metazoa > Chordata > Mammalia > Carnivora > Procyonidae > Potos > Potos flavus. Next base: position 134,044,720 of record CM052883.1, read on the forward strand.
AACAAACCCCCTTTGTTCTTTCTGCTCAAGTAAACTTCTTACCACCCTTTGACCCCTCATAGGGGTCTTCTGGGAGAGAATCTGCTGGCTTCATCAATTCGAGTGTTTTTAATCCTTATGCTGGTTTTATTTTTGGCTGTGAATCACTAAATAGTATGAATTGGCTAATATAAGACAGGTCTTCCTATGGTACAATGACAAAAATCAGGGTTCTGAATCAATAACGTCAAGATTCACACCCACGTGGTTAAGTCATCGATGTTATATCACCTACTGGGGGTCTTTGAGAAGGCAGCTTACTCCCGGGGTCACGTACAAACACCTCTCTCTTATGGCAGGCTTCTTAAAATTCTACATCCATTATGTTACCTATGCGTAACAGCCGGACAAAAAAAGCTGATTTAAAAAAATTCTACTTCTCTAACTGGGAAATAATCACAGACAGAATAATCCTTTTTCTTTTCTTCACACAATTGCAGCAGTCTTAATTCACCCCCATGTTTAGATATACTAATCATCGATCATCTATTCCAAGCCTCTTAAAATCTGAAATTTCTTAAATTTCTAGATTTAATAAAAAAGGTCATAAATTCAAATTTTATCCTAAACATCAGATGGACACTCCCCTCTAATTCAGCCCTTAGTATTACTGGCAAATTGTACAACCAATTCACAAAGCATTTTTTGTGGTATGTAAAATGTGTTTTAAAACCTTTAAAAATAACACTTGAATGATACAATTGTTTAAGCATTGCCACCTACGCTAAATCTCACCCACACATTTTGGTGTCAAATAGTCCCAACTTGGTAACAGTAAGCTTTTATGAGGCACCTTGCATAAGCAATAACACAAAGGTTCAGTTATGGTCCATGATTGCACACCTATGGCGATAGCAAGCACGAGGCCAACTTGCAACCACCTGTGAAGGGCAGAGCCATTTTACTTAATGATCATTTACACAGTTTAAGGGCCTTTAAATAAATAATGGAGGGGGAAGGAGGTGGGGAAGAGAGAAAAAAAGAGAAAAGAAGAGAGAAAGAAGAGAAAAGAAAAAGAAGAGATGACTCTCTTATGAGAGTCATCTATATATTGCTTCATGGGGATTAGAACTGTGATCAGCACTGTAATAAACCCCAAATCAAATGAACACAACAGAAATACACCAAAGGTATCACAAGTAATCCTTGTAATTGTTTAGCTTCTCACAGTTCTCACATAACAGAAACTGACAAATCCATGATTTCATCTAAAAATAAACATGAAAAACAGTATCCTGGAAGACTCTTGTTCTTTTCCTTTCATTGTGATAGTTACACCCAGCTTGACCCAGGAGGAGCTGCTTCCTTCTGTAATCAGCACCTCTTCAAACCTGCATAGGTAAGCCCCCCGGGGGTCTGGCTGGGACAGCCCCTGGGAACTCCTGCTGACTGTTCCCCTGTTATTCACACACACATTCTGTCAAAAACTGCCTCCTGGGAGGTGAATGTGGTGAGCACAAGCATTGATACATCTGATACATTTATATCAGCAATAAATTTAATTATAAAAAAATCAGCTTAAACTATAACAAAAATGACATAAGAATCATTTATACTTATAAAACATCATCATCACAATCATCATAAATTTGAATGGAAGATTCTTTGGTATTTGATATCAGTCTATGTGAAAGCACAGATCGAATTTAGAGCATTTCACAAAAAATTGCAAAGCTCCTCATATAAAAGGTACGGGGCCAAAAGAGAAACTTGTAAAACACTGACACACTGTTTCAAAGAGGAAATATCACTTGAAAATCAACCTAGGAAGTTCCAAACAGGAGCCATGCTCTTATTCAACAATTTAGAAACACTCTACTGAACTTGGCTCAGGAAAGCAGCTCCAAATTCTCTGTATGTCCCTCCTCCATAACCCTTCTAGTAAAAGGACAGTCCTCATTCTTTATGCCTTTATTCTTGAAGAACCCATCACAGCAAAAAAGCCCATGTTTGATTCTTAAAGTTAATCAACTTAGCACATCTTAACCCTTGGATTGTTTTGCCGTGCTCACATCATTTCTCAGCTCTTATGTTTTGGCCATCTCTCCCCAGGGTCAAAGTTCATAGTCCCTCATTTCACTCCGGAGAATCAAGAAAAAAAGATTTGTTCTGTGAAGATCACAAATCTGTTTTGTAGGAAACTGTTACAAATATATATAACTAAATTTTAAAAAATGGACCAGTCAGCTCAAAATGTCATAAGAAGTTAAATGTCTTCAATTTCAACATACAAAAACTACAGAAAATAATTCTCATTTCTAATTTTTACAAGTCTGTAAAAATCTTATCAAGCTTTAAAATATAATCTTAAGAAATGCTTCTCAATCATAGATATCAAATAGCTAATTGTCCATTATTTAAAAATAAAAAACAAGAAAGTCACCAATAGGGTGAGACCCAAGGCTGTAGGGAGATGGCCTCTAGGCTCACCTCTGAAGGTCTCTTCTTATCCCTGAGTTGTAGGAAACACTAGGGCTGGAGTTCTAGTCCCAGTGCTGCCTCTAAATCGTTTTGGACAAGTTATTTAACGTCCCCAAACCTCAATCCTGCCATCATTAGCATTTTCCAAACTGTTCAAAGGAATATTAATCTCATGAAAAAGGGATCTGTGGTCAAATTAAGTCAGAAACTGCTGCACACAATTTCTCTTTAGGAGATTCACAATGTGCATCAGCATCATTAAAGGCTCTGAGAAATCCTACAGTACATTTAACTTTGTATCAATCTTAGATGACCTCGGAATCCCTTTACTGACTAGCACTTATGAGCATCCTATGGATTATTCTCTGGAAGACACTGGTCCAGTGTATCTCAGGTCTCTTCCAGCACTTCTACAGATAGCACGTAGGAAGAGCAATCCCATCTTTTGACACAGGTTCTGAAGGTTAAGAGAAGATATAATGTCCTGGTGTTGACAAGGCAGATGTTCGTGTTAACTGGCTCCTTGAAGATCAACATGAATCCTCTGTTCCTAATGAAAGTCTTCATTCATGGAAAGTGGTAATGACTCTCACAGAATCTTGATGGCCACCTATAGTACAATAAGTATCAGAACTCACCAAGAATGAAAAGTTATCTTCCATATAGTTTAGTTTTCCTTTCCAGTAGACTCCTTCCCATAGTAAATGCTTTTGCCACTGTTCCCTAGAACAGCTCTGGTCAACGTTAATAGGATCCTTGCCCTTAACCCATTTCCTTGTCCAGAACGAAGTCAATGCACAGGCGGTCATCAGGCAGTCCTCGGGTTAAACAGCTGCTCTTCCAAGAAGGCACCCCCAAAACCATATTGTTCTTCATGCCGACTAATTTCTTCAGGTGACAAGTGGCTTCCTCCAAGAACAAAGTCTGCAAATCTAATAAGTATTTTTTTGCTTTAAATAAAGTTAATGTTATCACAGAAAGGTTTATCTGGAAGATAACATGGCTCTCTTGCTATTTATCCTCTTTAATTAAATCTGACTTTATGTCAATAGAGAACAGCATTTATACATTGGATGTAAAAATGGCAACGGCTTATGTGATCCTTCTAGAGACATTCAGGGAAAGAACAGAGAAGCAGGCAGACTTACAAGCACTGACTACTGCTGAACATACCCACTCCTGTTTTCTAATTCCTCTCTTTCTTATTAGATTCATTATTCATTTGTTGTTTTAGTATGTCAATACTTTCCCCCTTCAATGTTCAATTCGAGGGCATTGTTATTTGAATAAGGCTACGAAGAAGGGGAGGCAGTAAGGAAAAAGATGTTGGGGCAAAGATGTCTTTCTTGATAAACTTTGAAAACGATCTTCCATACCAGTAACTTCCCACATGTAAGTGATCTTTCTGACCTTCCCTATCAAACACGTCACGTAAGTATCTGTCCTGACATTAGCAGTTCGATACAAGTCAGAGCACTGAAGAAAAAGCAGACCCTCTTCTGACAGCCTCCGCATCATCTGTTACCCAGGGCAGGAGTCTGTTCCTAGTCTGGAGTACGTGTAACAAACCAGCACAGCATTCTCACACTCATCCTAGCCCGCGCCTGGACCAAGCAGCTGAGCAGGGCTTACTTGTTGGGAGCCTGGAGTCTGGAGACCACCAACCACGCAGGGAAGTCAGGCCTGCGGCAGACGCGACGCAGCTCCTCCAGGGCGCTGCTCGTTTCCGTATCCGCCTGCTCCCTGTACTCGTCTTCGGTAAGATGCTTAACCACCAGCTTTTCCGATGTAAACCATTTCTTCATTTTCCTAAAACATGCGGCATTTGGTTGCTAGGTTCCTGGTCATATCTGACTGCTCAATTCAACCCTTAAGATTTATAAAAACACATTTCTTAGAAAGGAACAGTGATACTTAACTTCCTTGATATCACACTGTACTCTTATGGTTCTTACCGTGACTGAGGTGTACAGAACATGCGCAGTTTGGGCCTAACAGTACATTTCCTCTCTTCCTGGACCATCCTAAATTATGTTCCTAGGAATCTGAGGCTCAATTTCTGATAGACATATTAATTGTATTTTTTTCTCAGTGATTTTTAATTGCACAATCACACCATTAAAAGTCTGGCTCTTTTATGCTTGGTCTGCTCATTATCTTGGGCACTAATGGAAGCAATTCTTTGAGATGCCCTTTTACGGAGACCTGGTAGAATCAATGACCACTTAGTCGATAGCCCAAAAAAAAAGAAGGGAGGATTTGTGGGATATCGCCTCCACCTAGTGGTGGAGATTCTGATTAATCCTAGAGAGGAGGAGTAAATATTGTACAAGGATCGTTTATGTACAGTAATTTATAATAATTCCTCCTTTGCTACATACTGAGGGGCTCATGACTGGAATTTTTTTTTCCAATCAGGAAAGTCCTAAAGGGAAGAAACTCATAAAAATGGCAATGATGATAACATTTTAACACGTATGTTACATTTAACAATGAGTTTTTAAAAATATTCTTGGTTGGTTTAAAATTTAATTTAACCAGAGATTCCCAAATCTAAATGAGTATAATTACCAGGAGGTGGTTTACATATATATTCTCTTAAGGGTTGGGACCTGAAAAACCTTTAAACTTTTAAAGACTGTGTGGTGGTGAAGGGTCTGATTGGGGCACCACTGACATTATTTCCTTCTCCTTTTCTGAATACCTAGCCTGGTCTCCCTTGAGGAAAACCTCTGGACTCTGAGCAAAAGACTACGGCACAGTTCTGGCTTTGAGGTTTATCCGCTGTGTCAACTGAAGCAATTCCTTAACAGTTCTGAGCCTCACTTTGCTCAAATGAACAAAGTGAAAGCAGTAACATCTACCTCATGAGGTCATTGTGGGGATTAAATGAGATATTTTGTGTAAAGGGCTGAGCACAGTCAGTGGCCTATAGTGAGAGTTCAACAAGGATAATTAAGAGAGTAGCTACCATATACTAGAATATATTCAAACAGCTCTTTGTAAAACTAAAATACTATATAAATCAAGGCATTATTTCTCTGGTTTGTTAGTTAACCTATATGTTCCTGTTTTATCCTGTTGTTCTTCATATAATTATTCACTAGCAAAATGAAAAGCTAAGGAAGTTACAAAACACTGTATTAGGTTCATGTTAGTAGAATGCACAAGTGCGCAGAAGGACCATCATGCAGATAACAGAACACACTGTACACTTGGCGCGGCAGCTGGATGTTTAAGGGGAAAGAGGCCCAAATTCTATCTTGGGTTCCTCAAGCCACAAGCCTGGCAAAGGGCCAGAGGCCTGGAAGATGTGGACTGGCCAGCCTCCTCCTAGCAGAGGGACCTCTGGTAATCCCAGTCACTGTCAGCCTCTGAGAGCCGGCCAAGAGCAGCAGCTAGCAGCAGCCCCTCTGACCCAGCCCTTCTGCCTTTCAGCCTTGCCAGCATTCTCCGCACAAGGGCCGTGATCTGTCACTGGCACTTTTTTTTTTTTAAAGATTTTATTTATTTATTTGACAGAGAGAAATAGATCACAAGTAGGCAGAGAGGCAGGCAGAGAGAGAGAGAGGTAAGCAGGCTCCCCGCTGAGCAGAGAGCCCGATGCGGGGCTCGATCCCAGGACCCTGAGATCATGACCCGAGCCGAAGGCAGAGGCTTTAACCCACTGAGCCACCCAGGCGCCCCTGTCACTGGCACGTTTCTAACACTGACACAGTTCCATACGCAGTCCCAGGTCTATAAACTACCACTTACCAGAGTCTCCTTCCTCTCGGCTACGTTTACCTCATAAATATTTATTAACTCACTCACTGCCTCCCTGTCTCCCTGCCTCCCTGCCTCCCTGTCTCCCTGCCAGACTCTAGGCCCTCATCACCTCTTGCCTGCTCCGCTGTGACGTCACTGCCTCGGGGCCTCCCCGGTTATACACCCCCTCTGTGCCAGAAGGCAGTTGGGCCACATCCTGCCACCCAGGGAAGTTCATGGTCTCTGCTTTGATCCTGACTGTTGAATGTATTTTTATTTTCAGATTAGTTGCCAACATTTAAATATAATAAGAATTCACATTCAAATCCATATTCCCAGCTTTTCTAAAAAACAAAAAACAGAAGATCTGGCAAGGCAGGGCCCATATTCCTACATGGCAACAGTCAGCTCAAGCTGAGTAGTGACTGCCCCCTTTCTGATGAGGCTGCGCTGCAGAACTTCCCTCAGTCCTCATGAGCACCCCACTGCCTAACCCCTGCTCAGCATCACCCACTCGGTACCAGCCCCAAGCAACTGGATTTATTACTCTGGTCTAAGCAGCAGGCAGAGAACGCTGACTGAAATGCGTAATGGCTTCCGGCCTCCACTACGTACAGAACCAGACTAGATTCCTTAACACAGCCTGTGATGCCTCCACAACCTTGCTGATGCCCACCTTGCTCACTGGCCTCATGATGCTACCATGGGCCATCTCCATCGGGAAAGTCCTTTCCACATTTATTCACCTGGTTGTTTTAATTCACGAAGATTCAGCCTAGTAATTTCTTCTTCAGGCACTCTCGGGAATTTTCTCTATGTGCCATAGTCCCTGAACAGGTGTATCTTAACACTTCAAAGACACAGAAATGTAAGCTGCTGTCACAATAAGCACACCTCAAGGGGAGAACTATCTCCTTCGTTTGGGCACCTGACACAAAAAAAGGGTTCAGACTCAATGACTAAGGAGAGACAGAATATAGCTGTGGCAATAGAAGTTACCTCATCTCTCTTTCTGTATTTTTAAAGGGCTTAAGCCTTAGCTTAAAACCTAAAAAAAAAAAATCCTGAACATAAACAATACCCTTCAATCATTTTTCTAGTTCTATTTCATAAGCACAACAAATACCTTTAAAGCAATCTTGGGCCCTAATGAAAGGAAATGTAGAATGAAAGTACAAATTTTAGGCAACCCAGAGTGCAAGTAATTTTGCCACTGATTTTAGTGAATTCTGGGTAAGGTGTAATTACCTAGTAATTGGGGGAAGTCCCCTGAAAGATTAACAAAGACTAGAAATGGAAATGGGATTCAGTGCTTACATTCTCTAGCCTCCTCCTTTCTCAAATCTCCAGATGAAATGTAGTTAATTATGAGATGAAATATGACACGAGCAAGAAACTTACCAAAACAATAAATAAAACCAGAGCTCAAAATGTCCAATTTACAAGGCAAAAAAGATACGCACCACCTCATATAACTGAATGCTTTCAGTGGGTAGCGCAGACTCCTGGAGGACAGGACGAGGACCATAACTGCATAAGAGCACTGGGGCACTGTGACACCGCAATAGATCAGGAGCAGGGCGAGGAGCCGCAGCGTCCACGTCAGAAGATTTACACTCCTCTCATCGACAAGGGGCCCGTGTTTGTAACAAACAGCAAAGCTGAGAAATCCCACCATTAGGACATAGCCTGTAAAAAAGCAGACCTTGAAAATTTGAACTTGAAAAGTTGTATGAAAAATCCTGGCAGAGCCTTGACTTAAGCTAAGAACATATCAGAAAGCCTTCATATTTATGACTTCTTTTTCCAAAGAAGATTGAAAAACACATAGAGGGAAGGTTACTCCTTCCACGTGACACTGCCTTTTGTAATAATTAAGGATACACAATAATAAATTATTACAATATACATCTGGATTTTAGTCCGGAGTCCTCGATGGACAAATGTTCTCATGGTTGCTTTGGTCAAGATTTAAGCCTCAGCATATGTCGCAGCTGGCTATAAACTCTATTTTTTATTTTTACTTTCTAGTTAAAAAAGGCAAATATAATTTTATAGTGGAGGGATCTGGCTGCACCCCCTAGTGCAGTGCTTAGTTTCTACACTAACAATGGTGGGATGAGGACATAGGCTGCATCTCCTGCTGGGATCTGATGTGAAACGCACATCTCTTATGTATTCCACCAAAAGTGCTTCACTCACATCTAAGTAAGCCTCAAGATCTAATTTCCAGTTTAGAAAATACAAGGGAGAGAGAAGTAAATTAAATTACATCACAAAGGATTAATCAGAGAAATCCAGAAAGTGGGACACTCTATAAGACAACTAGATTGGCCTCTGCAGCATATCACTATGATGAAAAAAGAAATTGTTATGGATTAAAACAAAGACTTACGAGACATAGTAGATGCAAAATATGGTTCTGGACTGTATCTCCCCTTATACAGACCAACCATCAAGGACACTTAGGAAATCTAAACATGACCTGAATAATTATGTAATTATTATTGTTTCAGATTTAATAGTTATTTAACTATAGAGGAAAATGCTCTTGTTTTTTAGAGATGCCTACTGAAGTAGTTAGGGGAACATACCATGATATCTATAATTTACTTTAAAAATACTTTATCATCGGGGCTCCTGGGTGGCTCAGTTGGTTAAGCGGGCGACTCTTGATTTTGGCTCAGGACATGATCTTGGGGACCTGGGATGGAACCCCACAGTTGAGTCCCCTGTCCAGCTGCGTGCTCACAGAGAGTCTGCTTAAGGATTTCTCTCCTGCTTCTGCCCCTCCCCTGCCCGTGCACGCACTCTTTCTCTCTCAAATAAATGAATAAATAAATCTTTTAAAAAATACTTTATCAAAAAAAGGAGAGTGAGCTAAAGACAAAATCTTCAAGTAAAACAAAAATTTAACTGCTTTTGTTTTGGATGGGTGGACTTATGTGAAAAATTTGGTGCTAAGAGGTTAGGAGAAAACTGATCCTCCCACTCTCCATTATTTCCCAATTAAAACAAATAAATAATTTTTAAAAGTTGTTTGTTTTTGGTTACATGAAATAAGAACAAGTGGTTTCTTTTCTTTTTTTTTTTTTTAAGATTTTATTTATTATTTGAGAGAGAGAGACACAGCAAGAGAGGAAACACAAGCAGGGGGAATGGGGGAGGGAGAAGCAGGCTTCCCATTGAGCAGAGAGCCCAGTGCGGGGCTCGATCCCAGGACTCTGGGATCATGACCTGAGCCGAAGGCAGCCGCTTAACCGACTGAGCCACCCAGGCATACAAACAAGTGGTTTCTTAATAGCCTCTCTGTTTCTGAAAATTCAAGTTTTTGTTAGTCATTTATATTTAGAATTTCTCACTTTCATGCTGAATACATTAAGAAAAATAAAGAGCCACATTTCAGAGAAATTTTTTCATTACAAGTTAGATCTGGCTAGAGCTTAACCACAATTCAATAGCATAAAAACAGTCAAAAGAGACAAATATTTTTTTTGCTCTTTTGATCATTAGTACAGAAAACTAAGAAAGATGTCATAAGAAATAGTCTAAAATGAGATCTAATGAACTGAAATCATCAACTGTGGGAGTAAAATAAAATATTTTTAACAGCACTTCTCCTTAGTTCAAAAGAAAAATTTAGACTCTGGAGAGAAACATATTTCCAAAGAAGACTTCAAGTTGTACTTTTCAGCTTTACCAACAATAGAACCTATTTTTTAAAAATTACCTACCTAATATATAGATTCTGTTTTCATGCCATAGCCACTTCAGATCCTCCATCAATCGGCACACAACATAAACTGAAGCAAACCAACAACCAATCATTAGAGCCCAAAAGGTGCTATACTGTGAGTGGAAGAAAATAAATGACACAGTTTTTGGTTCATTCACTCTCACAAAAATAGGAGTAAACAAATAAACCCTTTGTATTAGAAATTTCTACATCAAATTGCATTGACGTCAATTCAAAATACTCTCTAGAGTCTTGTTAGTTATGGTGCATGAACCAGCAGCATCGGCATCACCTGGGCGCTTGCTGGAATGCAGATTCTCAGGCCCCACAGCTGACTCTGAGTCAAAGTCTGCATTTCAACAGGATCCTCGGTACATTGGAAAAGTACTGTTTTAAAGAAGAAATTTATCTCAAAATAATGCTAGTGTTGCAAGCTTTAATCAGAGTATCTGCAACGTTATCATCATGAACTAATATTTATCCTCAACTAAGTGCAGAGCATTCTTTCATTAAAGGTATTTTGGGGAACTAATAATAACGAAGAAATCCCCAGATGTAGCAATGCAGTTATTCAAGGCCTTGATGGTTCAGTATCACAACATTCCTCAGCTCTGCTAAGACAAGACAGATTTCTACTCAGCATAGCTCAGCCCCCTGCCACTCATAAGAAAAATTTATTACCCAAAAGTAAAAGGGTCTCAAAAAGATTATCACCAAAACTTAATACTTACTTTAGGGTATATATAGTAACAAATAAAAATGGAAACTCTAGAAAAAGATACATTTTAAAGTCAGTTTATACAATGTAGAAACACAGTTTTAATTAGGAACTGTCACAGACAATGTGAATTAACTTTGATCAATTTTTCAAGTCTATGAGATCATGGTTACCCTCTTTCATTCATTTATACACAGCATGCCTACCTTAGGAATAAACCTTTTCACCAGCAGTAGGACAAAGACTAATGTCATTAGAACACCTAGCACGGTCCCAGAAGAGTAATAGAAAATAGGACTTCTGTCAAGACAAGCAGATAAAAGCCATTTAAATGCTAGGCAGCACTTTCAGTATTAAAACCATGTTTAACCTGACGACAGTAGCCATAAGGAATATTAAGAAGAAAAACTCAGATGGTAGCTTTAATTACATCTTATACTCTTAAAAAATGAAGTCTATACTTGAAATTTAGGGTAAATAGCTTGCCACTAACTCAAAACAAAATGTCTGAGTTACCTTCTATGTTTAGAATCTGATGCAAGAATTACTGAGCACCTACCATATAGCAGACGCTGGTCTGTGAGCTGTGCATGCATTCACAACAGCCCTGTGAAATGGCTAGCCATGTCTAAGTTTCACAAAGGAGGAAACAAAGGCACCAAAAAATTAAAGACCATCCCCAAGTGAGTATCTGCCAACTGGAGGATTCAGGCTTGCAGCCTAGTTCCTCTGAGTCCAAGCTTTACTCTTCAGGCTATGTAACTGACACTGGGTTTCTAAAGGCCACAGATTACATTAAACACACTTAATTATACTATGAGAAAGACGAACAATACTAAGACTAGCAAGCTAAGAAGTAAAATATCATTGGAAAAAGAGTCCTTTTTCATGAGAGAAGCGGTAATACACAAAATATCAGGATATGTTTATCAAAGAGTCAGATACTTGTTAAATTCAACCTCTGTATCAGAGCCACAAATCTCGGAGACGGCTTGAATCTAATAGAGAGAGCAAGGCGTCTGGCATCAGAAAACCTGAGTATAAATCTCAGCCCTAGCAAGAACTAGTCATGTGATGATGAATGTTGGCTTTCTCATCTATAAAATGAGAACAACGATACAGAGCTACATAATTGTTAAGAGGATCAGATTTTAAAAATGTATATTAATACGTAATACAAAATAATGCATGTAAAAGCAATGAAATATATACATACATATCATGTGTACTGTTACTTAGTTTTTAAAGGCCTTTCAAGCACTATCTTCAGATCTATTGTTTGTAAAACCAAAACAAGAACTACAAGCTAGTGTGGAAATATTTAGCATAGGGTCAAAATTGTCCTATCCTCTTTTTAAAAGGACTAAAAGATAATTCACAAAATTAAGAAAGTAAAATGGTTACTTACTGACTCAATGTCTTTGCATAAAAGAAGAGGAAAATGCCTGCCACAAACACAAGGAAGAGTTTGAAATCTACAACTGGAATAAAAAAGACAGACACACACAACAAAGATTTCGTGCCAATGTAGTTAGTGAAAGAAGAGAAAACTCAATTTATTGAAATGTCACTCCAGAAAAAATCTAGAAAATCAGAAAAAGAGACTTACTGTTTCGATTCACACTAATTGTATAGACAAGTATCTTCCCGACAGGTTTCACAGAGAAGCACGTGGTCTCTCCATATGGGTTGATGATTATGGTTATTTCATGAGACTCCTTTGGTGTCCAAAAATTATGAATCATACATCTGATAAAAGATAGAATGGTTTCTGGATACTGACAATTATGTCTTTCTGTGATATATACAATACCGAGCAGGCCTGAACTGGTAATTTTCACCTATAAAATAAGAACAAACAAATCCATAAACACATAAGCTCCTTCTCATAAGCTCCTTAAAATCATGAGCAGAGGAATAAAGAGAGCCCAAGATAATGGAGTAAAGAACGGACAGTCAGACATATACAATTCCAGGGATCCCAGCGATGGACCTACAGATCTGTGTTTAGTTCGAACACACTGGAGCACAGAGACTTTGTAAAGTGGATTTTTTTCCCCCTGAGTTGTAGGTGATTTAACTCCCTCTTCTAGCAAGTTGTTGTGGCCAAGGGACTTGTGAAAAAGGATGGCAGAAGGCAATACGTGGCAAACTATTTGGTTTATAAAGGGGCTTATATCTCTACCATTGTGTACTGTGTTTGAGAAAAAGCACTTCCTCTGGATCGGCTGCGCATATGTAATTCAGGCTTCTCTCCCCATGCCTCCTGAAGAATCCAACCACAGGTCCTATTCAAGTCTCACAACAAAGCACTGGCTACGGTACCAAGCAGATAGTGACAATCCAGTCAGTGATCATTAAATGACAATTGTGCCGGGCCTTTGTCTATCCCTCTCTATCCATACCCTTCTTTGTCCAAGAGTAAGGTGAGCCAGAAAAGGAGAGTGAGATCACCAGCTCTATATCTCAGGCATCAGGTGATATAACCCACTACCTACCCTCATTTCTCTTGGACGTTAGCTCCTGGCTCACTACTGCTGTCTCTATTTCCTGTCATACTTCTCGGGAATTCAATATGCCCAATATATACACCAAACTCCTTCCTATACTCTGACTCTCGGCATCTTGAACTCCTCCCCTCTTGTACTCTTGTCCTCTGCCTGACTTCAGCTAATCACTCCCACGGCCACACCCTGGACCTTGTCATTACCAAACTTCAGGCCCTCGTATAGGTTGTTTCATGCATCCCACCGGCTGACCACCAACCCCTACCTTTCCAGCATGCCCCTTATAGGACCTTGACCCCAGGAAGCCTTTGATCCCACCATGGATCAAGCATTTTTCCCCTGCTCCTCACCCCTTTGATGTCCTTAGCCCCTTCTTTCCCAGCTAAATTCCATGATCAATCATTATAAATCATTCCCTTATATGTATCCCTGACTCCTTTGCACCACTTTTGCTTTGTCACACCCACCTGCAAAATCCAACTCTCCACCCATTTCACTCTTGGATTTGCACCACCAAATGGCACTAGATAACCACCAAATGGCACTAGATAAACACACAGCAGTCTGACTTCAAGCCCCTGAGTGTGAACCTGAAGCGGGACCTAAAGCTACAGGTGATCATAATACACATTCCTATCTACTCTCCACTCTCTTCAACAAAGATTTCACAGCTTTTCCTTTCTCAACACCAACACCTCCTCCTCATCCTCACTCTTGGCTGAAAATGGAAGACGACGATGTCAACAGGCTCCTATCCCATTACCCAGCCACCAGTGGGTACCTGTAGGCACATGCTCTGCTTCCTCCCTGTGGCGAGGAACTTTCTGCCACAGAGGAGATTTAAAGGAGATTCTAAAGGCACTGAATCAGATCCTCCTTTTTCTACTCAAGGACATCCTACCAATACTTCTTCCCTTTCTATTGGACCATCCTATTGATGTGGGAAACAAAGGCAAAAGAAAAATTAAATTTCCTTACTACCTATAGCCCACTGGTAAGTCCTTGAACAGGAAGAATGACATTCCTCTAGAAACTCAGCTGCCTGGATATTAATACTTTGCTAAGGGCAAAAGGCAATCTTAGCCCAACCCCCAGGATCCTGTAGGTCTACTTTAACACATAAAAATTCCTTTGGAAACTTCCTTTATCTCTACCCCTCCAAGATACATGTTGGCAATCATCCCGCAAGCATACGACCCACCAATATACATCTGAAGGGTCTGATGACTAAGGTTTTATTAGGCAGTAATAAACGACTTTTTCCCCAAAAACAGCTAGCCCCTTCGAGGTTCTGGAAACCTTGTAACCAAAATTCCTTAGAAACTTACGCTGTCCCTAACCCCCTCCCAGCTTGAGAGTGTATAATGGGCCCCTCCTCATGACCCCAGTGTAGCTCTTTCTGCCCACGGGTCCTGTCCTCATGCTTTAGTGAAATCACCTTTTGCACCAAAGATGTCTCAAGAATGCTTTCGTGGCCATTGGCTTCAAACCTTAACATCTTTCCTACATCACTATTAGCATACAAACATGTTGACACTTATCTCATTGGGGAATGAAAAAAAAAAGCCGTCTATTGACTCCATTTCCCCCTCCAACTACCCCTTGCTTCCCAATGCAATCAGATTTTCTTAAAAAGTTACCCATACCTGCAGTCTTCAGTTCTTTTCCTCCCATTTTCTCTTTAACCCTCTTCAATCATGGAGTGTTTCATTCCCAATAGGCTGTCCCTGACAAGGTCACCAGTGGCCTTCACGTGCTATGACCAATTCATTCTCAGTCATCGTATTTGAGCCATCAACGGCATTTAGCACTGCTGATCATTCCCTTCTCCTTGTAACACCTTCTTCGTGCAGTGCTCCTTCTCTCTCCTCTGCTGGCTCCTTCCCTCCCTACATATAAGACTGACCCAGGCTCAGCTGTTGGTCCTCCATCTAAACTCACTCCTTAGCACTGTTTATAAACATGCATCACTGCTTACTTTCACAGAAAGAAACAGAGGAAAGACATACAGAAGCTAGTAAGACTGACTACCCACTATTATATGCAACTAATGGATCATTGAACACTCCGTCGAAAACTAATGATGTACTATATGCTGGGTAATTGAACATAATAATAAAAAAGAAAATAAAAAATAAAAGACTTCAATTTCCCCATTAAAAAAAAAAAGACTGAATACCCACAAGGGCTGGATAGGAATGGGTAGAGGAACGAGGGGGAGTGACACTTCTCTGAGAACACTTCCGCATAGAGTTGTAATTTAAAACCATATTAATACCGTACCCACTAATAAATTATAATAAGATCAACTAAGATGGGAAAAAACCTGAAAACAAATAAAACCAAATATAATATTTCAAATGAATAATATAATCATATTAAAGGAGATGTGTGGGAATGAATTAACCTAAGCAATTCTGGAGCACAGTTTTTAGACTATATACTCCTAAACAAGAGGTAAAACACACTCTAAACAAATACTGGCAAATAAATAACAAATAAACAAATTACTATTCTAGCATTAGGCAAGTAAGTCAATATACTGAAAATAATGAAAACCAGCTTCCCCCCATCAGAAAAAAAAGTCACAAATATGGCCAAGGAGAGAGATTAGAACGAACCCAGTAGTATGGAACATATCAGAACTCAAGTTTTTCAACAGATGGAGAGACAGAAATAGATACGTGCACAGATGTGTGGGCGTATATGTTTCTGTGTGTACACATATGACAATGGTATCCCAGCACTAATAAACACACCTGACTCTGAATGCTCCTTGAAAAAATGTATGATTCCAGAGCTGGGTTTAAGAAATTATAAGATAAGCCTGGAACATCTTGTTTACCAGAAGATGCTCAAATGATAGGCACAAAATAAAAGGACACATGAGCTACTTTGAAGGTGCTCCTACTGGCCAAATCTAGGACTATTTGAATGTCAAAATAAATAATGAGGTAATGAACTATAATTCAATGAATGAAATGGCAATCTATAATACTATGTGGATATAAACTGGAGGAGGAAAAACTCTTCCTTATTGAAGAATGCTGATGAACGTAAAAAGAATAATGGAATTAGAAAATGACCATTTGATAAACGTCATGATGAAAATTGAATTCAAGCAAGCATCATCAATGGATGATAAAACTAGGGAGTGAAAATTTGATGAGGAAAAGGATACCTACATAGTTTCAAATTACCTCCTCAAAATACTCATTTATTATAAAGGGCAAAATGGTCACTTTACAGTGATACCACCTTAACCAGGTGATCAAAGTGGTGTATATTATCAGTAATAGCACAAATCAACATCATGTGCCCTCTGATATGCTGTCCTATCTTTTCCCTCAGCCTAGAATACGCTCTCTTGGTATATTATCTTGGTAACTCACTAACTTCATTAAAATCTTTCTCAAATATCGCCTTCTCAACAAGAACTACCCTGACCACTCTTTTTACAGTATAACTTGCTCCCCACCTCCCTCATTCCACCCACCTTACTCTACATTTTCTTTTTTTATAGCACTTACTTGTTTTATAATTTTCTTCTCTATTACGTTTATGGCCTATCCCCTACCCTTAGGAGTATAAACATCACAGGAACAGGGATCTGTTTTAGGATCCTACGATACTGATATATCCTAAGAGCCTGTAATAGTTCTTGGCACTTAGCAAGTGCTTAATAAATATGATAAGTGCTGAATGAAGGAAAGTACTAGGCTAGTGAGATTAACTAATATCTTGGCCATACCTGGGATTAGAGAGGGGCTTGGGATAGCAATTATTTTGGAAAGTAGGAGAGAAGGTGTTGTCTTGAGTTGTGTCTGAACAGCAAGCACACTGTGCTCACTTAGATACCGTATTTATTTGGAGAGGTTTGGAGAAGGGCTGATAGAAAGTATGAAGAGTTAATGTTCCCTTCCACACAACCCTTTCCCTTGGGACACTCTAGGTGATTCCCAAGTCAGCTTTCATACTGATACACTGCTTTATGTCATACAAAAGCTATTTTTTATTCTTGAACTAGTACATTTTAATTCTCAGTTCCTAAGATATGATTTAAATGTAGGCTCTTACCTGCATAGTCGACCACATATATTTCCACTCCATTTGGGAATTTCGATTGTAGCAGTAACAGTCTGAGTCAGAAGTTTTAATAAAATCCATTTCCTTCAGAGCTTTACACCTTAGAACTTAGAGATGGAAAAGAGAATATATTTCCTAAAATATTTAATTTCCCAGAATCTTTTTCTTTTTTTATTCACAAGAATAACGCTATTTTTACATCCTCTAAACATCCTCTAAAGACTGACAGTCCCTCAGTCTTTCCAACCCACAGGAGACAGACAAAAAATTATAGTCTAGTGTCAATACTCTTACGATATATGGAAGGTACTGTAAGAACACAGAGAACGGGTACTTCAATCTTGGAGTAGAGAGCAAGAATTAGGGGCAGCTTCCTAGAAAAGAAAAAATGTGAGTAGAGTACTGAAGGATAAATCAGAGGCAACGAAACAGAGAAGACAGGTTAGCGGGTGGCAAGTGTGTACAAAACCATGGAAGTGGTTCAGTCATTCACTGAGGACGGAGTATGGGGAATACATGAGGGCCTTTCAACATCTGCAGTGGGAGGTAAGCAGTGGTCACCGCTTTAAGGAGTATGGACTTCACATTGAATGCCGAGCACTGAAGCATTTTAGGTAAGCACCAAAGTCTCAGCAGGAAACTGCGGACACTCTGAAGGGTTTTACTGAAGAGTTCAGTGAGGCTGTGGGCAGAGTTAAGGCATTAACAGTGTGAACCAAGGCACTGTGAACTTCTTAGACAACAACAACAGCAGGAAGCCTTTAACATCCCTAGGCCTGAAATGGCAAAGGTAGGGCTCAATGTTATTGGAGCTACTGAAGCCCGGAGGGCAGTCTAATGGGATGCAATCCCTGCCCAAATGTGCGGTGGGGGGATGAAGGTATGACTACTTCAACCTCTCTCTCCTGCCCTCCCATCAGGGCCTCTCACTGGCCAAACACAATGGGAACCAAAGGGCCTTTAAAGAAGCCCAGGTGATGGGAGTCCACGGATGTCAGCTTCCAGGCATTGAGCAGGGGAGGGAAGGACAAAACGGATCTGTGGGAACAAACAGAGAATAACCAGTTTTCAGAGGGAAACAATAGGTACACAGTTGTATTTTAGAAAAAGCATTCTATAAGCAATGTGCAATTTTATAGGTGAAGAAGACTGAAAGGAGAAGAACCACTAAGAAGGTTACTGAAGCAATCTAAGCAAGAAATGAACTAGGTAGGAGGGAGAAAGAATAGATTAAAGGCCACTTATGACTGGGATCAACAGACTCTGGAGATTCAATAGATGAGGGAGCACAAGATGACATGAAAGTTCTGTTAAGTGGAGAGATGGTAAGGCCCGTCACCCGGATAAGGAACAATGGAGAAGATGCAAGCTTGTGCAGGGGAAGGGGGATGAGTTCAATCTGGGATATAACTAAGTTTCAGTTGTGGGACTATGTGAAGATGGACAGGTCCAAAGCACAGGAGAAATTTGGAGACAGAAGTAGATACATATGTGTGTCTGTTTCTGTGTGTATAAATATATGTGCATTTGTGTGCTATATGTAACATAAATAATGTATAACACACCACACCACCATATACTATAATACACAGAGGAGGAGAGACAGGTGCTTTATTAGAGGGTACATAGCATAAGAAAATTATAAAGTAATGGGATTCGTTTTATTCTGTGGCTGCCTCTGTATCAGAATTTAAAATAAAGTGAGATGCCTTTTACTCCTCAGTCAGGGTTGGAGGCCAAGATCCGCCCTTGGGGATCACTGTCAGGGCTGCCACAAGCTGGCAGGCTTGTTTTCCTGCCTCAGACATCTGTGGTTACTGGGAGCCCCCACTTGGTCTATACCAGGCATGCTGACCCCCCAGACAGACTAGGGTCTGAAGTGGCAGCACCGGGCCTGGGGCCTCTAGCTCTCCTTGGATAGTGCCAGGCTCTCACGAGCTGACCCGTGTTGCCCCCAAAGTAGCTTGGCGCCCAGCCTGCCCCACAGGCAACGGCTAACAAACACACCTAAACAGGCAGTCATCCACCACAAAGATGCCTGTGAGGGAGCAGGGCTGCTCACCTCCTGCTCTCGTACTGAACAATGGCTTCGGCCTCAGAGGATATCACTGGGGAGGAGGGTGTCCAAAAGCGGGGAATTCTGTTGTGGAAGGGGCATCAGAAGCCACCTAATTTTTCCCTGCATGGATTAGTTTGGGTACCAGTCAGGCCACTCCATCCATCCACTCAGAGTCGTGTTTCCCATATAGGATCCCGTATAGGACTGTGAGGTGCGGGGTGGTGAGGAAGAGCTGTGAGTAGGTGCTGGAGAAGGAGGAGCTCCGCAGGCGTCAGGGCAAGAAGGTCAGACCTGCCACTAGCACAAAAGCCCCGGTTCTAAGGGTTAGCTTTCTCGAATCCGACAGCTCTGGCCCCACACAGCTGCAAGTGGGAAATGTTCTATGTTGAAGTGCTTACTTTCATCAGCTGACAAAATCATGTTTTAGAAAAGTTTTCGAGTTCTGTTTTTCTTCACTAACAAAAGTTCTGAAAGCATCTTATTTTGTTCTAAAAGCAATAAACCACTTCTGTGGGGGAAAAAAAAAATAAAGTGAACTGAGATGAAAGTCATAAATTCTTCTGGATCCAGGATCGAGTGTCACCACTACATCTGTCAATAGGAAGCAGGCGCAGAGAATGCTATGGGTACACAGAGAAATGGGCCTATGCCCATCCCCCATCTCCTTCAAGGAAAGTGTGGTCAGCTGCTCCAAAAAAACCTGCAATGAAGCTAGAACAACCTGCTACACCAAAGTTGAGGAAGGATTGAGTAACTAGTAACTAGTCAACAATTTCATCCATTTAGGGAATAATATTAAATTAGCCCACATAGGTCCATGTGCTCGCTAGAAGCATCCTAAGCAATCTGCTGGAGAAACTGAAGACAGACTTGGGGAGAAGATGCAGAGAATACCCACCAATGTAGCTACATAAAAATCACAAAGCTACATAAAGCAGGAAAGTCACAAGAGAATCCAGTATTTTCCATCGTGACATTGTCAAATCATTTAATCTTTACTCTTAACATGGTGAGGAAATGCATATATTTTTAAATATACCAACAAATTTGCTGAGTTTGAGAGTCTGAGATGCAAATACAAGATTCTAAGAGACAGGTCTCAAAAAGGCATGTGAAGGAAGGTCTAGAGGTGCTCTGCTAAATATAGGATACTAAAAATTAAAAATGCATCCCCCAGCATGGCCTGTTTATAAACAAGACCAAAAGGAGAATGCAGAACCAGTGTGACCAACACAAAGCAACCAATGCTGAGGCGAATTCTTGGGTATATCTGAGATGCAAATGACTCCTGGCCACGGCCTACACAGGGGAGAGAGCACTCCTGGCCATCCAAGGGCTGGCAGCTAGCAGTAGAAAAGACAGTATCAAAGGCAGTGTAGAACCTGGGAGCAACGAAAGCAAATTAAAAGCCTTCAGCTAGTGAAAGCAGAGGTAGGACTGGAAGCAGGGCTGTGGACTGGCCTTCTGGTATCCCATGTTCTGCCTCTGCAGTCTCCTGTGGTGTCTCTGAGCAGGAACAGGGCTAAACCAGGTGGCGAGAGCTGACAACTTTACACCGGGGGTCTTCAATGAAAGAGAGGAACTCCTGCCTGTTGTTGGAAAGGGAGTGCGTTCCAACAGAACAGGTAAAGGGTGGGGAAGCCTCAGGTCCATAGACCTCAGTAGCCCCAGACCACTGTAAGAACATCAACTTCCAGACAGTTCTCTCTTCAGGCTTACTCCTAATACCACACTTGTGCCCAATGCCAGGCGCTTTTCTTAAGGGTGGCTCCAGGGCTGCTCCCCACATTGCCTCTCCTAGTGGGCTCTATGCTTCAAGGAAATCAGTTTCCGTAAGAACAGTGAACTACTCCTCTTGTTAGTGGTTTGAAGGAATAGCCTCTTTCTGGGACCTGAACCTTACAAACAAATGCTGCCCTCTAATGAGTTTTTTTCCACTTGGTCCTAAGACTGTCTCCTAAATCATTTGATATCTGTAACTCTTAAGAGCAAGATGGTGTAATAGCGTGCAATAACTTGAATTTAGAAGTAAATGCTTCTCTGTCATCCAAGCCAGTTTCCTTGCACTTGGGATTACTGTAATAGCCTCTTAGCTGGTTTCCCTGCTTCCAGCATCACCCCTATGATGTTCCCCTGCAACCCATTCTCCAATTGGCATATAGATCTTTTAAAAACATCAATCAGAGCACATCACTTACCTGCTCAAAACTGATGACTTCAGACTGTAACCATAACAAAATCCACCCTCCCTTCCAAGGACCTAGTACCTCTGACATTCTCTCCTCTACTCTTCCTTCTCTCAGCTGCTCAGGCCACACCAACCCTTCTGTCCTCAAGATGCTGAGACATTCCTGCCTCAAGTTTTCCTACTTGCTGAGTCCTTGACCTGCAATCTGCTCTCCCCAGATTTTGGCAGAGCTTGCTCCTTCTGACGATTTAGGTTTGCCCAAACGTCACCTTCTCAGGAAGGCCTTCTCCGACCCCACTGTCTAAAACGGCACACTCCAACCCCTTTCACCCACTTTCTTCTCACTCTGCTTTATTTTTTTCCTCATACTGTTATTAGTTTATACTCTGTCTCTCCATAAAGTTACGGACAGCATGTTCATTATCGTATCCCCAGCCTTTAAATATCTGCCTTTTGTATGTGCATAATTTGAGAGGGTTAATGGGTCATTTGGGCATGCATAGCCGAGACAATGAAAGCCTGGCCAATCTTTGTAAAAGGCTGCCCACTACCAGTCAGTACCATAAAAGGAGGTGCACTCTGGCCCTCCCCTTGAAGCAACCTGATATAATCAGACACCCTATCCAGCCTGTGTCACATCCCACCTACGGAACCCACAGGCTACATCTCCCCCTCACCCTACTTCATCATCAATATACCTTTACTACAAGGTTGAAAGCTGTAATCCTTAAGATCCCTCGGGCTAGGGACCTTCTTCTTTATCCTCCCTGGATAGAGAAGGGCAGAGAGAAGCTATAAACAAGACGCTTGTTTTTGTTTTACTCATATATGGTACATCAGTGTATTCTGCATAAGGGACCTCCCAGTTAAAAGAAAGGAACTTGCTCTGAATTTCTCCTCGGTCCTCTACAGGATTAAGTAAAGTACAGATGGAGGTAAGTTGCTCTGATATCGATACCCATGGAAACACTACTAAAGGCATGTTGTGAAGTGTTCCCCCTCGAATTCTCCAGAGTGGCCTCTGGCTTTTGAGGTGAAGCTGATGTCAAATTTACACAATACGTGAGACATAACAGACAAGGTGTTAGCATTTCATGGTGTCCTCTGGCTACCCTCATTATTATTAACTCTCTTCAGAGATGAATTTCATTCAATCCACATAAGAACTCCTAAATATCTAAGGAACTAAAAACAGCCACAAGAAACTACAAATCTAGCTTCATGTCAGTTCAGTAAACCTTAAGCCATGAGCTAGCTGGGCTAAGCATAAAGCAGTGACTGTGACAATCAATACTGCTATCTAGGCTTCTTCTAGAGACATTTTATTATTTAGTTTCTACTTCCTCCATCTCCATCTAAGGGTGGGAAATAGAAGATGTAGCCAGCTGGACTGCTTATCTGAACTCCATCAGCTGTTCAAGCCCTAACATTTCAAGCCCTGAAGTCTGGGAAGCTGCCTGCATGTCTGCAGATGTCATTTATTCACGTGGCCTCAGTCTTTGCTGGTTCATTCTGTCAAGAGGGAGCTTCCTAGAGGCAGACGTAGGCAAACCCAAAGATATCACAATGATATCAACAAAATCCTCTCACAATGCAATCCAGAAAACAAAAGGGAATTTCTAGGGATTCAGAAAAATGTAATGATAATCATTCATTTGATCAAAAGAGAACAATACCTGCCTAGGGACAGCTACTGCTTCCACTTGAGGCCGAATATGTTTCCACCCTAGCAGGTGCGCCGTAACCCAGGCACTCACTTCCTCAAACCTGATTCCAGATTTAGAGAAAGATCTGTAAGTGGAGGCTATCCCAGCTCTGCCTCATCTCCTAAGCACCTAGGAATAACTGCAGGGCCAGCCCCGAATGCCATCCTTACTACGCCTCCCCCAGCAAGGCTCCGTCTCTTAGCCACGAAATGATCATCACCTTCTATAACTCCCTGCAGTCCTCAAAAGGTTGTCTTGATTCTGCAATAAACCTGACTTCTAACTTTCTGGACAGTTGTGCCCAAACTGCTAAGACAAAGCACAATTATTTACATTACCAAAAGATTTGAGTCAGAGTTACCTTGCCCAGTGAGATTCCTTAGTTCATTTTAAATACACTCAATTTATAAATATTCAATTAGCCTAATTTTAAGACTACATAGCTTATATAAAAAAGGGACAGATGGGTTATCACCTGCTCTAACTAATAAATTACATTTAAAATTACTACTTTGTACAGCTTTTGTCATTTATTAGTTTTCCTAAATGTAAAAGGATATATTTAAGTTAAAGAATTTAGTCATACATAAGGTAAAAATATTCAGTCAAAACTTTAGAAAAGGGCAGGTAGTACTTAAGCCTACTTATAGAAATGCTAAAAATAAAAAGCACAAACACTCCTCAAATCTCAGCAGATCTTAAACAACTTCCAACATAAAAATATTTCAGCAATGTTCCTTCTAAAAATTTAACCTTTATATGGCCCTCATATGGGAAGAAAATATCTTCAGATGAAACTATAATAGAATAATAAAATCACTTATTAAATTAGACTGCCATTTTCTCCATTTGGCCTATTACTGCTTTTCTTTTGGGACAAGGAGAGGGGAAAAAATAAAAACAAAACGCAAAAACCAACAAAACTTAGCTCCTGAAAGTTCAAAGGAAGGATTTTTCTGGGTATTATTTGTAAATTCACATTTTCAAAGGAGTTAGCAAGGAGTACCAAAGTTAGAAGGTAACTTCTCTATTCTATTAACCCTAGTTTAACCAGACTTGACTATAAATCTTGATTTTTGTTTCTCCAAGAATGTGGATAGAGAATGAATCTGAAATTAGCACATACTGATGCACATTCAGGCCGATTTTAACTTCAAGGACTGACTTTTCTTCTCCTTAGATGAATTTGAAAGCTGTGGTTTCAATCGCTACATAGCTCAAGCCTGGGAACTCAACACAGTAGCCTGAACTACATCATAAGACAACACATTGGTTTCTAGGGTCTTCATCCCTGGTCTGCAAATTAGGAATAATAACTCTTTCTTTCAGTCAGCCAACTACCTGCCTCTCCTGTGTCACTTGCCTCTGACTTTCCTCCAAATTGGGTGACAGAAAGCTAGCCTGGCTCTGAATGTTCTCTATTTTATGGAAGGGTGTGTGCATTCAAGACAGAATTTTACAACAGTTAAGTATTATCTAATCCAAGCTTCTCATGTTATAAATGGGCCCTATTATGAAAGGAAGTACCAGCTGTTTGATCTCAGTTCATAAATCACTTTTAGAGCAGCAATATTCCTTAGACCTAGTCTAGTCCAAGGGTTCCAAAGTGGTGTCGTTGGCACACCACAGGATCCAGGAGGCTCCACAGCCTTGGCTCTGGGCTAGAATTTTATCAACTCAGTGTACATCCTGCATGTCTTAGGCAGAAGAGGAGTTCTGATAAGCATTTATGTAGCTCACTGGTTAGAAAATAGAAGTCATAGTTAACACCAAATGTTATAACACAAACGTGAGAAATACTGAGTTAACAGAAGGAAATAAAAAGGTAAAGAAAATACTGGAAACCATTCCACAATATAACTTTATCTTACTGATGAGAAAACCACGGTCCATAAAGATTATGTGCCCAGACCAAGGTAATTCTACAAGTGGGCGGGGGGATGTAAGGAATGTCTAGAAGTCAAGGTTCTGGATGTTGGTCCAGGGCTACTTACAAGTTTCTGGCTGCTGCCATGCTCAGAAACCCTCCATCTTAGACATATCTGTGATTTACTTTTTCAACCGTATAGAATGATTACATTTCTTACTACTAAGCCTTTACTTCTAAACCTCCCTTTCCTCATCTATAAAATGAGTATGTTAATGGTACTTACTCTCAGAGGGATATTATACATATTAAATAAGATAATGCATTTATAGCACTTTTAACACTGCCTAGCACTTAGTAAACACTCAACAAATGTCTGTTCAGTGAAAAGTGGGATAGAACAGTTCCCCAAAGTGTAACTCACTGCAAGATTCCCATGAGTTGGCAGCTCTGGCAGAATTTGATTGTTGTCTTCATCCTTAGACAAAGAACCCTGATTTCCCTGGAGAAGGTGCTATGCCCAGCATAAAAAACCACACTTGGTTGCCTCCCTTGCAAACAGAGGTGGCCAATGGAATGAAGAGAAGTTGGTGGACAAAAATTTCAGGAAATTTCTTAAAGGATTTTATCCGGGAGGGGAGGGGGGAGGGCAAAGGGGCAGAAATATGCTCTTAGCATATTAGTAGCAGTTCTGGAGTTAGAACTCCTTGACTTCCCCTTCTGTGCCAGGATCCTGAGAGCACCCCACGTAGAGGCCATAACAACACTATGAGCAACTACCATTTCTTGTTTCCTGTGTAACACCGTGCACACGTTAAACATCGCAACAATCCTGTCGGATATTATCTGTGTTTTACACAGGACCAGTAGCGTGACTTGCTCAAAGTCACAGAGCTAGTCAGGGGCAGAGGAATTTCGGTCTGAATCTAAAGCCAAAGCTCTTCCCCTCTCTTGTCATGAGTCTAAAGTAATAGCTATCGAGAGAAATACTGAGGTTTTCAACATAAACCGGTGTACCAGACAAAAGTCCTGTGTTGAAAGTCGGGAGGCTAGGGTCAGCCGTGCCAGTGACTAGCGGTGTGACCGCAGACAAATCAAATCTCGTCTGAGCTTTGGTTGCTGCTTGTGTGAAGGAGGGAACTGGGCTAGACTCCGAACTTTGCGGTTGCTTCTACTAAAATGATAAAAATGGCCAGGTGCCACCAAAGAGACCAGGGAGCCCAAGCAGGCGGAAAGGGAGGTTGGGCCTGCCGCGGGTGCCGGCCGCGCCCGCGGGGTAAGCCTGAGGGAACAAGGAAGCGCCCACCCGGCTCCCTGCTCCTTGCCGCCGCCGCCGCCGGGGCGCAGGGAGAGCGGCCGCCGGGCGCGGTGGAAGCGGGAGAGCCCAGGAAGCCGGGAGCCCGTGCGCGCGCGCGCGCCCCCGCCGCCAGTGCCCGGGGTTACCTGACAACGCCGCCGCCGCCGCGTCCTCCTCTCCGCGCACAGCGCCTGCGGGCAGCGTGGACAATGGCGGCAGCCACAGGAGCAGCCACCAGCGCCCCGGAGGCGGTCGCATCCCGCCCCGGCACCGACTCCGCGCCGCTCCGCCGCGGCCCGAGCCCTTGGGGGCCGGTTCGACCGTTAGTAGCAGAAAAGGCACGGGGTCTAGGAGGTGAGGGGGCGGTGAGACCCGCACGCGGGAAAGGCGGAGGCTCCGCCTTCCTGGAGCGGAGGAGGAGTCGACACGGCGCTTCTGCGTTAGCCGACGGTTGTGGGGCACGGCTGGCCAAGGCCCGCGGGGCTCCCGGTAGCCCTCTCCCGGCCGCTCCTGGCCTCAGGGCTTCCGGGCCTCGTCTTCCCCTGAAGAGTTGGGCCGCCTCCCAGTCCCGTCAGTCTCTGCGCCAAGGTGGAAATTGTGGGAGGAGGGGGCCACTATTGTATGAATTTTGCCTAAAACTTCCTTGACCCGTGTGTGACCTGCAGGGTTTTAGGGCTGAGTTCTCAGAGGTGTCTTGAGTGATGCTCTATGAAGGGGAAGACCTTTCAGGACCCCCCCCCTTTTTTTTTTTTTTACAAATAAAAGTTTATTTTTCCTTTTTTTCATTTTCCTTTTTGTTTGTAACAATAACAACTGGCAATTTAGTTGCTGAAGTACACTGACTTGTTTGTCTAAGCTCCTAAACACACATTTCAGTATAAGGCTGTAAAACGTTCCCTCACCAATATAACATCTTAAAATTAGCTTGCATCAAAAAAAAAAAAAAAATACAGAAAACTGATTGGTGGTTGCCACAGGGAGGGGGTGAGGGAAGGTGGGCAAAATGGGCAAAGGGGATCAAAAAGTCCAAATTTAAAATTATAAGTAAGTTCTGGTGATGTACAGTGTGATGACTAAAGTTAACAATACTGTAATGTACGTTTGAAAGTTCCTAAGAGTATATCATAAACGTTCTCATCACACAAAAAATTTTGTAATTATGTGGTGATGGATCTTAACTCATTATAATGATCATTTTGCAATATATACATATATCAATCATGCTGTGGACTTAAAACTAACACAGTATTATATGTCAGTTATCTCAATAAAACTGGAAAAAATATCTTGAGCGGCCTTAATGTTGATAATTAGAACTTGCAGACTTAAGTAAATTATATTGCTTTTTTTTTTTATTTTTGCAGAACAGATCTTCCTCAGGCCCTGAAAATCCATTAATGTAATTCAATATTTCATACGAAACATTTACTAGAACAAAAGTTCATTTCCTCTTTTCTAATTATGGTCTTCTGCTTAGGTACCTCAGAGAAGCCAATTGTGACAGAAATCATCCCCTAAAAATGACTCAGTTTCATTTTCCCCAAAGGCATAAGTAGGACTTACTAACTAGACTTTCCCTGGCTTCAAAGTAAGGTTTAACCAATTGTCCTCAAATCCCTGGCACCATGTGGACACTCGTAGATGGTTTTGGAAGTTTAGTAATCTCCTTATAAGATACTCTTCAAGGGAATGAGTTTTACAAATAAACTGCTATAAAACTTCCACCTTGTATGCCCTGAAGACTCTCCAGGGAAACAGCAGAGCTCTTGAT
The DNA here is from genome assembly GCA_028534135.1 of Potos flavus. Taxonomy (NCBI): domain Eukaryota; kingdom Metazoa; phylum Chordata; class Mammalia; order Carnivora; family Procyonidae; genus Potos; species Potos flavus. The sequence goes on from CM052883.1 coordinate 134,072,862, forward strand.
CCAAGTGTGAGGTGTGCACTTGCCTCTTGCACAACAGCTTTTTTTCCTAACCACATTCATTTTGATTTAGCTTAATTTGGGATGGCACAATGAAAAGTAGCTAAAAGAAACAGGTAGCTTCTTGAAAGATAAATGTGTTTTCCTGCAGCAGTATCTGGTAAAGAGCAGGCAGCAATATAATGAATTAATATTTAAATTGCTATTCATGTAGCATATCTTTACTAAATATCTGTAAAGAAGCTAAGTCAAAACACCACATTCCTCTCTATAGGATAGCAATAAATATTTTTCCAGAGATAATAAGAATCTTGGAAGGTGGTAGTTCTGTCACTGGGGGACAATCATGAGACCTCACCTAACTTCCCCAAACCTTTCTCTGATATGAAAACCTTAGGCTATTGGAGAACGAGCATAAAACACTACTACCATGGGGCCATGGCAAAGACTCTTACTTCTGGTGGAGAGATAGAAGTGCAAACTCTCTGCCCCTGGGGGAGCAGCAGGAAGCACTGGGGTTCAGGGTCCTGAACTGAACTGACACAGATTAGAGGTTGGCAACTTCTGGGACACCCTCTTTTATTGAAGACATACCACAGAAACAAGGCAGGATTTGTCAGCGATGGGAAAAGGGGGAAGAAATACTGAAAAAAAACCCACCTTTAAGGCTCAGGTACACAGGACTTGCCTAAGAACAAAGCTGACTAGGAGAATGGAGAACCCTCTTGCCCCACCACGAGCCAAACACTAGCAACAAGCAACCCTACTGAGGAGGAAAGAGAAAGTGGGGAGAAATCCCTCTGTAACACAGGCATGCAAGAACTGCTGAAAGCTAAGGGACACTAAGAAAAACTCTCAGCACTCCAGTTTCTACACTAAGAACAAGGTAATAGCAGAAAAATTAAAATCCTATGGTACAGTGCACCTGGGTGGCTCAGCTGCTTAAGCGTCTGCCTTCAGCTCAGGTCATGATCTCAGGGTTCTGAGATTGAGGCCCAGCTCCCTGCTTAGCGGGGAGTCTGCTTCTCCCTCTCCCTTTGCCTCTCCCCCCTGCTTGTGCTCGCATTCTCTCTCTGTCAAATAAATAAAATCTTTTTTTAAAAAATTCATGTGGTATAACAAAGGATTTATTGTTATAATAAGAATAAAACCTAAATTCAGCCCACCTCCTGACTAGATTGATTTAATCACCTACATTTCTAATCTGACAGAAGAAGAGCCATACTTGTTTCTGGGTATAAATATTTTTTACCTCAGTTTTTACATTCTTCTACAAAGATATCCATCATGCAATAAAAAATTACAAGATATCTAAACCAGCAAAGAGAAAAATCCATTATTAAAGAGTTTAAAGCAATCAACAAAGCCAGATTCAATAATGACCACATGTTGGGCTCGATTAATATGTTAAAGGATCTAGTGGAAAAGGTGGACAACATGTGTGAACATCTAGGAAATTTCAGCAGAGAAATGGAAATTATTAAAAATGTGAAATGGAAATTCTGGAAATTAAAAGCACATTATTAGAGATGAATAATTCCTTCAATGGCCTTAGCAGGATATAACTGGATCTAGCTGGATATAGCTGAAGAAAAAAAACAGTGAACTTGAATATAGTAAATAGAAATTATCCATACTGAAATACAAGGAAAGAATTTTTTAAAAAAAGAACAGAACAGAACATCCAAGATCTGTGAAATAATATCAAGTAGTTTAATAAACACAGGTTGGAATCCCAAAAAGAGGGGAGAGGAAGAAAAAGACAGGGGAAATATTTTATGATATAAATATGAGAATTTTCCAAAATTAATGAAAATATAAGACAAAATCTTAAAGACAGCCAGAGGAAAATGATACACTGCAGAGGGCTAAAACTTACAGCAGATTTCTTGTTAGAAACTAAATACGTGACATTTTTGAAGTAGAAGAAAGAAGACCATCAATCCAGAATTCTATATCCAGTTATAATATCTTTCAAAAAATTGAAGGCAAATGAAGCTTTTTTAAATTTCGTTTTTAGACTTTCATTATAAAAAAGTTAAAAGACATTCTTCAGGCCGGAAGAGTAGTTTAGCAGATGGAAATTTGGATCTACGCAAAGAAATAAATAGTGAAAGTGAAATGATAAAAGTGAAAGTAAATATAGAAGTTTTTATTATTGTAATCACTTTAAAAGATGTGTCTAAAGCAAAAATAGTTGCAATACACTGTGGGACTTATATGTAGAATTAAAACGAATGACAGTATGACAGAGGATGAGAGGAAAGAAATGGAAGTATACTATCATAAAGTTCTCTTGCTATACCTAAAGTGATATAGAAATCCTTGAAATTAAACTGTGATAAACTAAAGATGTATGTTGTAAACTTCAGATCAACCACCAAAATCTTTTAAAAAGAGGTATAACTAATAAGCCAACGATGGTGATAAAATAGAACAATAAAGTATTCCAAAAGAAGGCAAGTATATGGGGGGAGGGAGGGATAAAGAACAAATTGACAAATATAAAACAACTTAAAAAATGGTAGGTCTAAATCCAACCATATGAATATTACATTAAATATAAATGGCTCAATATCTAATTAAAAAGCAGATGTTTTTACCCTACCAATGCTGTGTTATTTCCATCATGATCTCTCTTGGATTGAGGAATTCTGGGTGAAACATTTGGTTTACACATGTACTACGCCAAAATTTAAGCCTAATAATTATTTTTCTCAAATAAAATCCATTAATAACCCATGCATACACAGTTTAGAAAACACTACACTTAATCTTTTGTAAAGTCCTATTTCAAAGTCAAACTTTAGCTGTGTAAAGAACTTTAGAGGTGAGCACCACACCTAAGCTTTCTGGTAATAATGGAAATGAGCCCCCAAAAACAACAAAAAAACAAAAAACAACAAAAACAAAAACAAAACAAAATAAAACAAAACACCAAGGAGAAGGAAAAGGAGAAATACAGAAAGACAGAATTGAGAGTGTGGTCAGACTCACAGGTTCTTTGACATCATCATGGAACATTCCTTCCTTCTCATGAGAAGCAGATGGGATTAACAAACTGTGATTATTGCAGTGTATTATTCTTAAATTATACCAGCATTTTTTTTGCATCCTTCTAGAAGATGAAATACACTCATTAATTAAACCAAACCAATCGAAAACAAAACCCCCTATAAACAGAGTACCAACAGAATCTTCTGTTCAAAGCTCCCTGGAATATTATGCAGGCTTGCTTTCTATCTTTCCATTAGAAAACAGAGAAAAAGTTTGTCCAACAGTGGGTCAGTGAAGCAAGAAAGTTGTAATTGGAATCACCATCAAATTTGCCAAGAGGATGCAAAAACAATTGTCACTGGATAATAACACCAGCCCATAAATTTCTACGCCAAAATGGGTGATTGAAAAAGGACAAAATTCACTGCCTCTTGAAGCAGTTGCCCAATTGTGCCACAGATATTAGCTGTGGACTTTTGGCAAACAGCCCATGTCCACCTCTAAGATGGAATGAAGCACTGTGGCTTGGGGGATCTGGATCTCCGAGATAGTGAAGAAGTTGGCACTTTTGCCAGAATGCTTTCAGTGTGGGTAATAAGTAAATGCTTAGCATTGTAAATGAAGATTCCCAAGACAAACTCTCTGGAGACTGATTCAATTCATCAGGGGAAAGCCCCAGATGTACCTTCTTAATATGTACCCCAAGTGATTCAAAATCATTAGAAATAAACTTTGAGTTTTACAAGTTTCAAGTGTGACAGGAAGTAGCTTTTTCAGCAAGCTTGCAACCACAGCTAAAATATTTATGTATTTTATGTGATTCATATTGCTATAATATGATATATTTTTGGAAAAAATGTATAATAAAGAGCTTCCTTAATATTATTTTAGTGACCCGAGTTTTTTAATTCCATTCGACTATCTCCACATGGTGTGAAAAAGATTATAATTCAATTTTCAGCCTCTGCATTTTCATTTCTAGAGTTCTTGTTCTTCATAAGTAATTAATTTTCTGTAACTGTCATAGGGTTATAATCAGTCATTATGAATCAGATGTAAAATTTAGTTCATGTCAGAAATTATTTAGGTACTTTCACTTGATTTCTAGGTAGGTAGAACATTTAATTAAATGAATTAGAATAAAATAAAGTTCTACTACTTTGTGTTCTTTCATAAAGAAAGAATTAGTCTGTTGCTGCAATGACACCTGCCAATGCAGTAAAGATTATAGAGGCTATAGGTCATAACGTCTTCTTTTTAAAAATTCCCATTTTTGAGTTTTACATAAAGAGAGAGAAAAAAAACAACAAGAAATAACAGCAGGCTGTTCAAGACTGCTCCATAAAGGAAAAAAGTAAAAATAGAAATTGACTCGTTGGATCATGTTTTTCTTAGCATATTTCATTTAGGAAATATTTTGAAATTGACTTGCCATATACTGGTTCTGTAATTTTAGTAATAATTCATGTCAAAACTAAAAGAGAGATAGCTTTTCAGTATGAATAAATGATGATGGGAAGGATTAGAATAAATATAATTTATAAGAAAGGTAGTATGTCCTCTATACTAAATTAATAAAGCCTGTTATAAAAAATAGTTGGTCAAATTTAATTCAAATCTTTCAATTCAAATAGAAAGATGTGGAATTCTTTAAAGTAGTGGTTGTCAAATTTTGGTGTGGGTAAAAGTCCCATCTCCAAGCATTCTCATTCAACAGGTCCAGTGTACGGCCTGGGAATCTACATTGGTAATTCTGAGGCAACTAGTCTTGACTATACTACATTAGTGGTAGAAAAAATATTCAAAAGTGATTGATGGTTAGTTGATGATGGCTAGAAAATAATATCTAAGGGAAAAAATTCACATTTTGGTTAATCTGAAAAAAAGAAGATTGAAGAATTACAGCTTTCTAAGAGTTAATTTAAGGAACTAGGATACAGAAAACTAGTAACCAGATATTATGTTTTCAAAGAGAAGAGGAATCTTTCACCTGGACACCATCCAATGCTACCATTCCACATCACCTGATTCCTAAAGAAATTCTATTAAAGTTTTCTTTGCTGTCAACACACCCTTGGGAAGCATTTTTAATCAGCCGTTCTCTACAATTAATCTAGGTCTCCCCCCTCCCCCCCCCCGCACTGGAGTAATTTCTATTAAAACGATTATAGTGAAATAATTATATTTCAATTTCTATTTTTCTTTCATGGAAAGCGGTAAACTGCAGATATCCTTTTAGTTTAAATTCCTTAACTGTCTTCAATGATCATTTATTGACAATGAAATAGATTTGTGTATGATTCAGGAGTCCTTCAATTCAGTTAAAACAGGGATTTTCTCTTCTTGCTTTCAGTTCTTGATCACACACTTACTTCAGAATGTCCCTGGTAGTCACAGTGTATCCGGAAAATTCTTCAACCTATCTCTTTTCATGTGTTTTTGGAAAAAACTCAAATATTTTTTAAACAGGGCATGTAGGGACTGGGCGATAAAGATAAATACAACAGTTTCAGATTTTGTTCTTCTGCTTGTATATTGTCTCTCTGTCTCTCTCTGTCTCTGTCTCTCTCTCCCTCTCCAAGTCAAATCTAAATAGCCCGTCTATATTTCCAATATTGCTTCTCTTTGTATTCTATACCTAGAATACATACGTTTGGCTAAATCCAAGGATATTATGGAGTTGTTATAAAGATTTTTGACTTTCCTTATTTTTCCAGGATGTTATTGTTGATCATGGGAGTGGAAAGAAAGTGTAAGCAACTGTTGGGAAGAAATTTATACTGTTTTAGTTATAATAAAAATAATATTTTATTTAGGAAGAAAATTGACATGAGAGTCTATCTGTTCTGAACAGTTTCTATAACACAATCATAATTTCTAGGTTAGTCATGTGTCAGTAGAGATTTTGGAAAGTGGAAATAATTCACTTAATATACTTTCTAATTTTTGCTAATGTTATTAATCCTATTTTGCCTGTAAAACCTATCTGCCTAAAATTAGATATATTTTGCTAACATTAAGCAAAGTCTATAAAGCTAGATGAAAAAAATAATTATTTAGTACACTCCAGTAACTTTCTCACACACTTATTTATATTTCTTTGCTGGGATTTATAGGCCCTGTCCTTACTGACAGGGCCAAAAATTACTTCTGTGTCTTAAACAATAAAAATTATGTCACATGGAAGTAAGTCCCAAAGCAGGTTAATTTAGCAGCTTAAGCATGTGATCAAGGTCTCAGACTGTTTTCAACTTTCTACTTCACCACTCTTAGCTTGTGGGACTTTGTCCGTAAGCTTTTCTCCTCATAACTGAAAAGGGCTGCCATTTCCTCCAATACTGGGTCCTCACACAACTGTGACCCCAGGCAGGGGGCACTAACTCTCCTTTCATCTCTTGAATGGGGAAGTGAAGTCATTCTTCACAGCCCTCCCCTTCACCCTCTCAACAGACTCCCTTGCTGGTCCTATCCGAAGTGACTAGTACAAGGAGGCTGTGTGGCTCAGTCAGTTAAGTGTCTGCCTTCAGCTTAGGTTATGATCTCAGAGCTCTGGGATGGAGTCACACACAGGCTCCCTGCTCAGTGAGGAGCCTGCTTCTCCCTCTCCCTCTGCCCCCCACTCGTGCTTGCTCTCTCTCTCTAGTGCTTTCTCTCTCTTTCAAATAAGTAAGTAAAATCTTTAAAATAAAAAAGAAGAAGGAGGAGGAAGAGGAGGAGGAGGAGGAGGAGTGACTATCCCATGCCCTTGCTGAATGGGGTGGAGTGAGTGTCTGGCATTTGCAGCCTCCATGGTGGGAAGGGAATCATAGAAGACAAAGACTGGAATAGCAACAAACAGGGGAAAAAATCATTATGGTGATATTTCTGACAGCTCCCAAACGCCTCTGGAGGCTTCTGAAAGTGGTAGTTGAAATTTACGCTGACTTAATAAAGGAGTTTTATTCCTTATCCTAAACTTTGATAAATGTATTTTCCTTTAGAAATTTACTCATTGACTCAAAATGGGAGTTGCTTCTATATCAAGTAAGTATTTTTCCTACTCTTGCTCTTGTTTAGTAGATTTACATAACATCTTTATTCTAAAGCACTGAATTTCCTAAATAGCAAATATTTCCTATTCTAATAATGACAGAGAATAAAATTAGGCAAAGGAGTATGGGTATAATAGAGAAAGTAAGGAGACAGTAATAGGAATGGTAGAAAAAGAAAAAGGTAAGGAAGAAAAGGAAAGGTAAAGTAGACTGAGCAGTGACTATTCTGGATGGTCTAACCTGAGAGAGTTCTGTTAACTGGGTCACTTGCCACTTGGAATGATGGGCAGGGTAACCCCTTAAGACTCTGGAGGAAACAGGAAAGGAGGAGGGAGTTAACTCCTTTTTCAGGCATGCATCCTGCAAGTTAGAATTTGTCTGTCCTAACCTAACCACCTAACCACCCTGTAGGTGTGTCCCTGGAAATGCATGTTCATATAGGTTGGCCCTCCTTTTTCTTTCTTCTTTTCACTTAAAGATATTTTGCCTAACAACGATGCTTAAAATCACCCACCTAAATATTCAAGGCTCTTAATTTGTTTCAGCAATAATTAAAGCTAAACCCACTGAATATTTCTTGGATTTGTTTTAGGATTGAGAGGTTACTCTTCCTGCTTTCCATTTTCCCATTTCACCTGGTTCTTTATTGCCTTTTCCTAGTTTCCCCCCTTTTTACTCTTTGCCAGGTACTATAATCACCAGAAATATTATAGGTTCTTTTTAACACTTTGTCAATCTTGAATAATACACGAGATAATCTTGTTGAAATTCTCCCTTTGTTGTGATAGGTATCTTTTATGTTAAATAAGTTTTTGTAGTTTTAATCCTTACATCTATTATAAAATCAGAGTATAGAAAGCAATACAAAATAAATGTATACCCTAATAAATTATTTATCATGAGGCAAGCATTCTTGTAGCCAACTCCCCAAATTAAGAAATAGAATTTTCCAGCTATTCCAGAAACCCTCCATGTCCTTTACCCATTTCAAACCACCTACCTCCCCCCAAAGTACCCACCATTCTAATCTTTATAGTAATTATTTCCATATGTTTCTTTTTTTTTAAGGATTTTATTTATTTATTTGACAGAGAGAGAGAATCACAAGTAGGCAGAGAGGCAGGCAGAGAGAGGGGGAAGCAGACTCCCCACTGAGCAGAGAGCCCGATGTGGGGCTCGATCCCAGGATCCTGAGATCATGACCTGAGCCGACTGCAGAGGCTTTAACCCACTGAGCCACCCAGGCACCCCTCCATATGTTTCTTTATAGTTATATGGCAGAAGTACACTCCATAAACATTGTATTTCTGCCCACTAAATATTTTTAATATATCTTTTAAATCTCATTCTACAGGTTCATCCTTCCACCATGTGGAGGTGTTTTCTTACTCATGGAGCCATGGAGCATGCTCCTCTGTGCTGGGTATGTCCTGAAAACTGGCAGCTGGATTCAGAAGTGTCACTGAACTTGGGTTTTATTTCTTTGGGCAAGATGATAAGTTGTGTTGTGTTTTTTCATAAGGAGGCATATGATGTCTTGTTGATTCTCTTTTTGTGATATTATTAACTGTTGACATCTGAATCCATTAACTCCCTGGGAGGTTGCAAAATGGTGATATTCAAATTCCATTACTTCTTTTTCACTTATTGGTTGGAATACTTTTTTAAGGAGATACATGTCCTTATCTATTATTTGATTACTCAGTGGTACACCGTTCATAAAGAAAAGGTAGAATGAAGTACTTGGTTCTTTCCTTCTATTTACTAGTTTTAAAGAGAATATGTTGGTTTTTTTATCCTTCTCTGAAGATGACTCTTTTTTTAAAAAATCTTATCATAAACTCATGATTTCAACATATTTGATAAGATTTCAATCAATAGCAATTACTTCTTCTCTTTTGAAGCTCAAATTGTCCTATCTTTGGCCAACAGGATTCTTTTCAGGTTGGCTTCTGAGCCCTTCTGACATACCATACTAATTTTTGATAACTTCTTTGATATTTGGTATCAGCTGTCCAGGTTCATCCTGTACTTGTCTTGCCCCAGACATGGAATCAGTCATGTTTCCAAAAGTCCTGATTTCTTTTACAATTTCAAGATCACAATCTAGGTGCTAATGTCTATTGCTCCAGGGATGCTTACTGTTTCTGGGCCTTCTCAGTGGCAAAGCTAGGAAATCTATCTATCTATTGATAATTACACCTATAGACATAATTTTATAGATAAATATGCCTACTATACTGGTATTTTCAATTAAAATTCAGAAACTATGGGGTTTTTTAGTTTGCCTTTTTTATGCTTTTACTACATCTGTATCTCTTTTCCTCCATAACAAGATTTCTGGTTCCCAAGGATACAGTAGATGATGGAATTAGAATATCTCATAATTACTCATCCACATTGTACACATGACAGGCTCAGAATAACAACACACATATTACTACCACAATACAATTACAAAGAACAGCTTAAAATATTTTTATATGCTCTCTCCACTCTTGCTCATTTTTTTATAGTTGTACTATTTCCACATTATGCAAGAATATAGTTTTTACATATTTATTTTCCTTTAAGTCTCATTTAATATTATTTCTTCAGATAACTATGTTTTACTATATACCTCTGACCATTTTGTCTAAAACTCATCCTCTACTAGATTCTTCAGGAAGGGCTAATGAAAACAATATTCTCTGAGTTCTTGCATACTAGTAACTGTTGTTCTGTGACTTTTATGGTTGAAAGTTAGTTTTGCAGGATATAAAAATCCTCAGTTCACACATTTTATTTCTGTTTCTCTTAAATATGTTCTTTCATTTCCTTCTGGCATAAAGTATAGCTGTCAAAAAAAAAAAAACAACTGATGATAATCTAATTTTTTTATTCTATAAGTTACTTAATGGTTTTGACTGAATATTCAATGGAATATTTTCATTTTTTTAAAGTTCACTCATTTTACTAGAAATACGTCTTGGTATTGATTATTCTGGGTCAATATTCCCAGCTACATAGTATGCTTTTTCAATACGTAATTTCACATTGTTTTTTATTTAAGGAAAGTTCACTTTAATTATTTGTTTTGTCCTCTGTTTTGCATCTCTTCTTCAAAGATTCTTGTTACTTGTATTTGAATCTTTTTTGTCCATCTTCACTATTTGTCACTTTCTCTCAAATGTTTTTTAACTTATATTTTTTTAAACATTTTATCCTTTTTATATTTTATTTCTCTTAAGGCATAACCTCTTTAATTATATTTGCTTTTGTATTCCTTCTAGTTTAGTGTTGCTTTGGATTTTTTTTTTTTAACTTCTAATTGTCTCCTGAGTTCTGCCACCTCAGTGGCAGTGTTTTTAAAATTTTCCAAGTTTTAACAGTTTTGATTAATGTTTTCATTTCATGTCTTGTATCATTTTCTTAATGTATTTTAGCTTCTCTTAAGATAGAAAGTTACAGTTTTGATTTGTTCTGTGTATCTCTTTCTGGCATAGGGATATTATTCTATTAATTATTTTTCATAGATACAACTTTGCAAAGAATTTGGCCTCAACACTTTTTTGTTTCTCATTTTATGTAAAAATTGTCTTCAATAACTTTTAGTAGGAGATGTGGTTTTAAGTAAGCTTCTCTAACTTCACAAATTCCCTCTTCTGCTATTTTCATGTAGTTAAGAAGGGTCAGCTTGCTTTATGAGATTCCCTGTTCCTGTTGCCTCCCCCCCCCCCCAATACTTTCATTTGAGTCTCCTTCTATCTTCATTCTGTTGTCTCTGTCCAGCTCAAATTTTATTCCACTCTCAGCATTTCTCTTCCCTGGGACACTCTGTCCTTTGAAGGGAGCTGTGGCAGGTCAGTTCCCCAGAGAGTTCATAGGGCACACACTGCTTAAACACCTTCAGGCTTTGTAACAGACATGGTGTGCTCACCATCTACTGGATTGGGCAAAACCTACCTATGTTTTCCAGGAAATAGTCGTTGCTATTTTGGGTTTCTCCCCTTCTAAAGTTTGTCAAAGTCTGTTAAGCTTCATTGCTTCTCCCTGCTTTTCCTGCTCAGATGCTGATATGATTCAGGTCTGTGGCTGTTGGTGGTTTGTCCTTACATATGTGCATTTTGAAGTCTTTCTGGATGCCTCATTACCTAGTGTCAGTGTAAATGTTGTCCATGGGTTTTTTATTTTATTGGGTAGTTCTATGTGTTTTTATGTTGAGATTTGGACTCAAAATTACATTGCTGCTGTAGTCATCTTCCTAGAACCCACCAGATAGTTTTCAAATATTCTCTTCTTTAAGTAGAATCCACATTTTCACAAGAATTGGAAATGGTAAATTGCTAATAACTTCCTAAGCTGTGATAATTTTATTATAATTTCAGTAAAGCTTAGGGAATGTTTTCTTAAGGTTATAAAATCCTCTGAGAACTTTAGAGGTATGTATTTTTCAGTCTACTTCCAGCACAATTAAAGAGAGAAAATTTCTGTGTCCTCAAACCAGTTTAAAATATAAAGCGTTCCAGGTATTAATGGAAAAACCAACTTCATATAAAACTTTGGTGCAAAGCAAGTTATAAGCTGAAAATAATAAAATAATAATAAAAATTAAAAAAAATAATAAAATAATAAAATAAAATTCTTCTTGCTGTGTAGGAGGAGGTGTGTTTACACAGTGTTTTCACGTATATTATCTCAATTCATCCTCAAAATAACCCTAGGGAGGTACTGTTACTATGAGTCCTATTTTTCAGAAGAAATAGAGCTTAAAGGACTTAAATGACTTAAGATTTAAAAAAAAAAATATATATATATATATGTATTTTAGAAGGGAGGACTCTATATGTAAAACGTTTACTCTTCCACCAAGGGCTCAGCTTTGGAGTGATCCCTGCATAGCTCGTGGCAGGGATATATATATATATATTTAAGATTGACTGATTGATTTTAGAGAGACAGAAAGTAGGGGAGGGGCAGAGGAAGAGAAAATCTTTAAAGGGACTCCTTGCTGACTGGGGAGACCGATGCAGGGCTTGATCTTTTGACCCATGAGATCATGACCTGAGCCAAAACCAAGAGTCTGATGCTTAGTCATCTGAGCCACCCAAGTGTTCCATACCAGTCACATATTTCTCGAGGACCCATGGGGTGACAGGTGCTGCACCTGGATCTCTCTCACAGTCTGGTTCTCTCTCACTCATCTGGTTAAGAGCCATGCCTAGCACCTTAAAGCCTGTAAGTGACAGAGTGGCACCTGAACCTCAGACTCTAGACTCTTTGGTTTGCTTTTTTTCCTGCTAGCTAACATCAGTTTTAGCAGCGTGCTTTGTGTGACCTGTGGCACACTGACCTCCACGTGACATCACTACATCTGCGTGTCATTGGACAGGAGTAACTTTGGTTCATGGTAGACATGAAAGGACAGTGCCAGAGCATTTCCTGTGCTTCTCCGATGTTTACAAGACAATCCTGTTCCAAACCTTCAGGGAGTCTTTCATTACACACTAATATTTTACCTTAAAATTCATGCAACTTTTTGACTGGCAATACATTCTGTGCTATTTAAATACAAAAAGAGTATTTTCCATACTATTTGCTAGCAAGTAAAATTATTGCTATAGGGGAGGACCTAAACTGTTTCTCCAGTGGCTCTCTTAGTACCTCCTGGCATATAACCATGTACTCCTGAAGTTCCCCAGTTCGAAAGCTTGATAGGAAGTGGAAGAGGTAGGTTGCTGCTCTATCATGGGAGTTTGAAGATTTTGCTAAATATTTGAACTTTATTCTCTAGACACTAGGAAGCCAATGAAGCAAGAAAGACACTGACCTGGTCAATTTTGTGTTTTAGAGGAATGGCTTTGAACTTTTATGATCATCATCTATAGTAATACATTTTACATGGTGATTCATATGCACAGTATATATATGTGTGTAATATATCATACATATACATATATGTATATATATGTGAAGGTATATAGATATATGTATGAAACAATTCATTAAATTGGTTGCATGTCCCATTGTAGAATGCACTTCACAATTAAAAAAAAAATTTTTTTTGGTGGCAATATGGAGGAAGGGAGACAGCAAGACTATTCAAAGTGCAAATAGGTCAGGATAATCAGTATACAAAGCAAGGCATTGGCCATGGGGATAGAACTAGAATCCACAGAAATTGGTTACTAATTGCCCATGAAAGTGATCTGAGGTTTCTGGTTTGAGTGAATATCCATCCTACTTACTGAGACTAGGAAAACAAAAAAATACAAGTTTAGAAAGAAAAAGAATAAATTCCATTTGGAAGTGATTCTGGAGTACATGCAAGACTAGAACATAGCTGGGTAGGAGAGCTGGAGCTCAGGAAGGAGATGTGAGCAGGAGAGAAAGATCTGGGACTCTTGAGCACAGATGTCTTAACTGAAGGCAAGGGAATGGAGACAAGATTGCCAGGATGAATGGGAAGAGACAGATGAGAAGAGGGCCAAGGACAGAACCCTGAAGAGAGCACCTTCATTTACAAGGAAGGCAATGGGGCATCTGAGTGGCTCAGTTGGTTGATTTTGGCTCAGGTCCATGATCTCAGGGTCATGAGATCGAGCCCCAAATTGGGCTCTGTGTGGGGCTCTGTGCTGGGTGTGGAACCTGTATAAGATTCTCCCTCTCTCTCTGCCCCTCCCACCCTGCTCCCACAGGCACTCTTATTTGATCTCTAAACAAAAAAACAAGCAAATAAATGGAGGGCAGAAAAAGAAGAGCCTGCAACAAAAACGGAGAAGCAGATGGGAGAGCAGAGGGTCACCTGAGCCAGGGGAAGAGAATTTTCAAGGAGAGAGTGGCCAGCAGTGTCCAATGCCAGAAGAAGGTCTAATAAGATACAATTCAGCAATTAGAAGGGCATTATATCTTGAGAGGTATAATAATTATACCTTGAGAGATAGCAACAAAATGGGGTAGTAGTTTAGGCAAGCAGTCATAAATGCTTAGCAGAGAAGCATCCTAAAAAATTATAGGTAGTCCTGGGAAGCGGGTGGAGAAGGGTACCCTGATCCCTGATACAGGGTCTGGGAGTAGGTGAGGTTTGGCTCCTTCAGGGATGTAGCTGGCACCCAGAAAACTGAAAACAAGTTGCAGAATTGTCTACTCAGGGACTCAGGGGCCCGTCACCAGTTGCTGAAAAGGAGGATGGTGACAATGAGGCAGGAACTGAACCCTAAGGGGGTGACACCATAGCCAGGTCTCCAGCTGTGGCTGAGGCACAGCGACGAAGGCAGCTACCAGACCTGGGGGCAGGGGTACGCTTGTGTGGGCCAGACCCAGGACTTAGGGCAGAAGGTTCAGAGCAAAAGGAGAAGTCAGGTGACTTAACTGCTGAGCCTTAAGAGCGTTCAGACAAGAACTGCTGCCATTTCAAGCCCGGAAGGAACACTGAATTGACGTAGGAGCCTGCAGGTAGGAGTCAAGCAGTTCTTGCTGCGGGGAAAGGAATGCTTTAGAGGGCTAGGAGCAGTGGGCAGAGGCAGGTAAGGAATGCAGTGGCTGTGGGCCAGTGGCCACCATCAGATCACACTTGTCCCTCCTTTACCCAACTGGCTATATACACCTCCCTCCTCAAGTGCTCATTGAACTGGTTTGAGCATCTTGCTGCTCTCTCATTTTTAACATGTTGAATAAAATCCTTCTACCTATTCACTTACTATTTGCGTCTTAGTCATTTTCTCTTTTTGAGAATTATACCCTAACAGTATACATAATTCAAAATTAAAGAAAATGTGACATTTGCTCTCTATTACTGATCACCTTCTTTTAAAAACAAATTGGACATCTGGATTAAATCTTTGAACTTCTGGACAAATATGCCATGTGTTGATGATAACTGTGATTTTAGGTGGTATCTTCTATTTTAATTCAATGCATATTTGTTGAGAGCCTACTTTGGGCAAGGAGTTTATATTTAATTTCCAATCACAGAAATATTAAATTTGGCTGTTATTTAGTAGTGCCATGGATTTATTATGAATTCAGTTCATTCACGTAGCTCATTTTTAAGATATGTAGGAGGCACAGCCATTAAGTTGACTTAATCCTGATAACTATAAATTCAATGGACAGAATTCTGCATAGAGTTAGGGACCTAAATATCACTTTTCATATTCCAAGTGATTTTTAAGTACTGAAATACCACATTTTTTGTTATAATATCATCAGTATTTAAAAAAAATTAGAAATCTTAATCATTTATGTGACAGGTATCCAGAGAATTTATACATTGCATTAATATTGCAAATGGAACAGAGCTGTATTCGTTAAGAACATTTTAATGCTTTTTCCAGGAGGATTAGAAGTTGCTACTGGGCAGGAAGAGGAGGGGATGTACCCAGACCCATTACCACCATTTTCCCAGGGGCTTGATCCTCTCTGCCCTCCTCAGTATTGTTCGTTCTCTTGTAGCCTGTCCCCTTCTCCAATCACCCTATGTGAGAAGACTCAAGAAGTAAGAGAGTGTAATCTCTGCCTTGAACCACCATCCTCTCTCAAAGAACACTTGAAAGCAATGTATAACACAGAATGAAGATCATATGTACTAGATTGCTAGGGCTGCTATAGATCGGGTGGCTTAAACCACAGAAATTTATTTTGTCACAGTTCTAGAGGCTAGAAATCCAAGATCAAATGTCAAGAGTTGATTTCTCTGAGGCCAATCTCCTCGATTTTTTCTTTTTTTAAAATTCAAACTCAATTAATTAACATATAATGTATTATTGGTTTCAGAGGTACAGGTCTGTGATTCATCAGTCTTCTATAACACCCAGTGCTCATTACATCACATCCCCTCCTTAATGTCCAACACCCAGTTACCCCATCACTCCACCCCCTCCCCTCCAGCAACTCTCAGTTTGTTTCCTATGATTTGTTTCTTGTTTCTTATGGTTTGTTTCCCTTTCTGGTTTCATCTTGTTTTATTTTTTTCCTCTCTTCCCCTATGATCCTCTGTTTTGTTTGTTAAATTCCACATATGAGTGAGATCATATGATAACTGTCTTTCTCTAACTGACTTTTCTCACTTAACATAATACCCTCTAGTTCCATCCACATTGTTGAAAATGGCAAGATTTCATTTTTGATGGCCGAGTAATATTCTAGGGTGTGTGTGAGGATATATATATATATATATATATAGATAGATATATATCTATCTATATATATATATATACAATCACTTCTTCTTTATCCATTCATCTGTCAGTGGACATCTGGGCTCTTTCCACAGTTTGGCTATTGTGAACATTGCTGCTATAAACATTGGGGTGCATATGCCCCTTCAGATTACTACATTTGTACCTTTGGAGTAAATACCCAGTAGTGCAATTGCTGGGTCACAGGGTAGCTCTATTTTCAACTTTTTGAGGTACCTCCATACTGTTTTCCAGAGTGGCTGCATCAGCTTGCATTCCCACCAACAGCATAGGAGGGTTCCCTTTCTCCACATCCTCACCAACATCTGTCTTTTCCTGACTTGTTAATTTTAGCCATTCTGACTGGTATGAGGTAGTATCTCATTGTGGTTTTCATTTGTATTTCCCTGATGCTGAGTGATGTTGAACATTTTTACATGTGTCTCTTGGCTATTTGGATGTCTTCTTTGGAGAAATCTCCTTGACTTTCAGATGGCCAAATTCTCCCTGTGTCTATACATGGTCTTCCTTCTGTATGTGTCTGGGTCCTAATCTCTTCTTTTGAGAAGACTAATAAGATTTAATTAGGGCCCACCCATAAGACCTCACTGTAACTTAATTAACCCTTTAAAGGTCCATCTCCAAATACAGTCATATTTTAAGGTACTAAGGGTTAGGATTTCAACTTATGAATTTGGGTGGGAGTATAGAGGGGTTGTGTGGGACACAATTCAGCCCACAGCACCATCTACGTTTCTTTCTTCCTTTTTTTTTTTTTTTTTAAGATTTTATTTATTTGAGAGAGAGTGAAAGAGAGTGAGAGTGAGAGAATGAGCTAGGGGGAGGAGAGCAGTAGGAGAGAAGGAGGCTCTCTGCTGAGCAGGAAGCCCAGTGCGGGGCTCGATTCCAGAACTGGGATCATGATCTGAGCCAAAGGCAGACGCTTAACCGACTGAGCCACCCAGGCATCTCTATTTCTTAAAAATCAAATATAGACATTTAAATATTCTACAAAATAAATGTCAAAATACCACTATTACAAATAACATAGCTGTTCTCATAATATAATGAGTTCAGTTACTTAATTATATTGTAGATAGATTATCTATTTTAGTGGCCCCTAGTCTTGGAGGGTACTAACTTTATTTTTTAAAAAATAAGAGGATCTTAGTTTTTATTTTACTGTGTAGTTATTGTTGCTCAACTGTTTCATCTTGCCCTTGTCTGGATATCCTCAACACATGGAAAAATTTTACATGAAAAGCTAGTTTTTAAAGGGTAATTAAAGGATATCAGTAAAACAGACGAGAAAGACAAGAAATCTTTGAATTGGGATTCACTGGGTTGACTGAAAAGAGAAAATTCAAACAGCCCTTTCCCTCCTTGGGAAGTTCAGTAAGAAGCAAGCCCAGCAGACCTGAATTAGCTCAGAGGGAAAACAGAGGCAAAGACCAGTAGAAATGGAATGCAAACTCATTAGCTAAGCTCTGGTCTGGTAAGGCTACTTCCGGCCGGGAAGCCGACATTGTTAACACCAAGGAGTATATACCAAGGAGGGGTCTCCAGCCCTCCTCCCAGATGCCCACAGAAATGCACTGCAGCACCAGAGTGGGCTTTCACTACTCTGCCTCCCACTCTGCCAGTCCACGTGCCTCTCTGTGGAGTCACAAACACTCCACATTTACTTCTGGAGGCTGCTATGGGTGGGGCCAGTGCCCTTTCCGCCCATCTTGTTTGCTGATTGATTGATTCATTCATCAAATGTTCCCGACCTCCCGTCCCACTACTCTGCCAAGTCCTGCGCAGCTGAGTGTGTTTAGCTCATTTCATAAACGTGGCTTGGCTGCTCATTAACATGCGCTCTGTGATCCATCTTCACCCTGATGTTACATGAGTCTGTACTTCAGTTTTAGACTTTAATGTAGATGTTGAAAAAATCCCAAGTACAGTTTTAAAAGAAACTTAATATAAATGCCTTTGGCTAGCAAATAAGAGAAGAAAAGTACCCCTTTCTTCCTAGGGTTTTCAGCCTTGTTTTAGATGGAAAAATTAAGCTCACCTCAGCCATGAGCCTTCAACTGCTTCCTCTGCTCTGCTTTGGGCCACTACTCTTGTTTTTGGAGGCAACTCCGAGATCACTCTGAAAGCTACATATAAACAGAAACATTCTTTGAAAAGGATAATTTTTAAAATTCAAAATGACTACCTGTAAGATGGCATTATCAGCAAGCTTTGCTTTTTAAAATTAGAATTGCTAATGAATTGTTTTCCAATGCTCTTTCCACCATCCTATGGATATTTTCCTAAGACATTCACATTTTTAAAATGGCTTTGTTTTCTCCTCTGGGCCCCCTCATCACCCACACAAACCTGGCCTCCTACTCCTTGCTGACTCAGGGGCCCAGCCTCTTCCCACACAAGTTCTCAGTGACCCGGGGCCCACCACCCACCCTCTCCTTTGTTCTCCCACAAATCCACCCCCTTACCTTCTCTCCTTCGTCCAGGTAGACATTTTCATACTCCCACTGCTCAGCGGCCAAACCGCAATAATGGCCTGGGGGTGGGGAAGAAGAATGCTTCTTCTAATGACTATCATGGTTTTGTTTTGTTGGGTTTTTTTAGTTAATAAGCTCTATCCACAAAAGAGCAGTTGAAAACGATTCTTTTATTCTTAGATTATTTTTTCAAAACTCCCTCATATACAATAATTGGATTTTCTATTTTTGAAAACTCTACCAAAATGTACATGCACTTTGCGTGTTGTAACTTTTTTCAGTGGGAACAGATGCTCTTTTGTCCAAATTAAAATGTTTTACTCACATTTTGAAGTGAATGAGTGTACCAATGAGACAATGGCTCCCTGGGATGGTTAATTGCAGTGACAGTGTTTGAGCTACAGCTGAAATCAATAGGCACCCGACAAGATTAATTGGCTGTGAATTATGCCTGAGCTCTTCCAGAGCCAATACCAGAAATAAGGGTCAGCCCACTTATCAAAACCCTGCTAAGGACGCTCCATTCTGTGGGGCTAGCCCTAGGGGAGGCAGAAAGGCCAGCCTCTGCTACTTATGTGTATGTGTGTATGTGTGTGTGTATTTGAAAATTTATTTATTTTAGAGGGAAGGAGAGAGAGCACGAGTGGGAAGGGCAGAGAAGGAGGGAGAGAGAATCTCAGGCACACTCCGTGCTCAGCACAAAGCCCCATGCAGGGCTCGATCTCATGACCCTGAGATCATGACTGGAGCCAAAACCTAGAGTCAGACACTCAACTGACTGCACCCGCCAGGTGCCCCTACTTATGTGTGTTTTTAAGGCCACCAGAAAGGCTTTCCCCCAGGCATCCTCATCCTTATGTTGCTATGCCTTAAATTCCAGCATTAAAGAGTCATTCCTGAACCTTAGTATTTATAGTATGAAGAATTAGAAAGATGCTGGATTTTCTTCCATTCATGACAACTATTTTCACCTTTCCATAGAGTTCAGATAATATACTATATGATGTGAACAGAATTTATTCTGCAATATCACAGGTCCACTCCTTAATAGGAAAAGTGAACATAATAGTGGGTTTTAATAAGGAGCACACATTTGAATTTGTGTTGGTAGGGTTTGTTTTGTTTTGTTTTGTTTGGCTTTTTCAATAATAGATATGACGTGAACTCCTTAAAGGAAGGCTGGGACCATTTCTCCTCTTCATTACTCTCTCTGAGGTGTAGTGCCATATCTGACATATAGTGGCACTCAGTCCATGACTGGAAAATTGCCTCCTGTCCCTGGTAATTTCTCTTGTCATCGCTAAGAACTAGGGGCAATTTTATTCTACTTTATATACACTACTAATTTAGTCTTTATTTTGAATATAACAATGCTTTCCTTTAAATTTTCACAACACTGCCTCTGTTCTTTATGTATTCATCACTTTCTATCTTGTACCATTTTTAATCTTAGAGCTCTTCATGGCTCATAAGGACTTTTAAGTTACAGCTCTATAGGATTTAACTTTGTATCCTCACAGAAAGCAAATCTCCTTACAGAAAAAGCTCCTTGCATAAAAAGATGCAAGCAAGGTGCAAAAAGCAAGAAACAAATACCTCTCTTTCCATCCTGCAGCCACAGTGGTGATAAGACTAAGTTGAGATAAGCCATAAGTTTCTAGTTGCTGGCTTCTAGCTAAAGATGGTAAATGAACCTAGGCATATATCTCCTCTCGATAGAGGCCAGAAGAGGGGATAGGAATAGATGAGAGGGTTCAACAGATATTTCATGGAAAGCGAATGACAGAGGGTTCACCGGACCAATGGGATAGGAAGCTACAATCTGAAGTGTGCAGAGTGGTACAGACTGGAGATAAGCAGGATATTTTGCCTTGAAGAACCAGAAAGAGGCTCAGGCCTTGGGGTCACCAGATTTGGTAAAGTGGGAGTAAGGTGTGCCATGTAAAGCAGGAGGTAAGTTAAAAGCTTGAAAAGGAACAGTCAAC
Organism: Potos flavus; assembly: GCA_028534135.1. Taxonomy (NCBI): domain Eukaryota; kingdom Metazoa; phylum Chordata; class Mammalia; order Carnivora; family Procyonidae; genus Potos; species Potos flavus. Next base: position 134,093,525 of record CM052883.1, read on the forward strand.
TACTTTGGACCCTCAGGTACAGAAAATCAGTGCCCAGGCTATTCCCAGGCTCTCCCCCAGGAGGAGATAGAAGGTTTGTTTTCTGGAGACACTCAGTAGTTCAAAGGCCTGGGCATCCGAGAAACCAGGCCTCACAGAAGACATGGATATAGCATGGAGATTAAACAGTGAAATGAATTAGAAGCCTACATTGGGAATGGTTGGATTATCTGTGTTCTCTCCCCTAACCCACAATCAAAGAACTGTTAAATAAGCAATTAACCCCTAGGCCAGTGTTTTTCAAACTGTGAGTTATGAAATCGGTTATGATTAGTGGACTATGAAATCAGTTTAGTGGATCATAACCAACATTGCCATGGGCTGAGTTCCCCAGGAAACAGACTCTAAAACTGAGTTATGGATTCAGAATATTTATTAGGGCATGCCCTTGAAATCAACACCCGAAGATGGAAACACAATCAGACAAATGGAAGAGTGGAACTGTGACTCGAAGCCCGGTGACCTCTTCAGCCAAGCCCGTGGGAAGTACTAAAGCTAGAATGGCTCTTCAGAGTTGTTCCAAGTCAGTCTAGGTTGGCCAGGTCTCCATCCCCTTTATCCTTTATTTGGAGATAAGGTCTTTAAAGGGGTGATCAAGTTAAAATGAGGCCCTCAGGGGAGACCCCTAATCCAATGTGACTAGTGTTCTTATAAGAAGAGGAAGAAACACCAAGGGTAGGCGCGCACAGAGAAAAGGCTGTATGAGGACACAATGAGAAGATGGCCACCTGCAAGCAGAGCAGCCCCAGGAGAAAACAATCTGCTGACCCCTTAACCTTGGACTTCTAGCCCCAGAACTGTGAAAAAATAAATTTCTGTTGTTTAAATCACCCAGTATGTGGTATTTTATTATGACAACCCCAGCAAATTATTACATCTCCCCGAACTGGATGTGGCCACCCCAGGGAGTATGACCTTGGGCATAGCAGCTCTCTGCACTTGGCAATCCCTGAGGGGGCTGACACCTGAAGACTGCCCCTCAGCAGCACGCCCAGCAGGTGGGCAACCAGGCCCTCACTGCGGAGCATCTGAATGGTAAATCACAAGATCTGTCACAAACATTAAAGAAAAAAAAGTGCAGTAGACAAGGTAGAAAAGATCAGAGTGCGTTACACGTAGAAAAGGAAAGATTTTTTTCATGAAATTGTTTTTATCTCTGTGTATTTGTGTGTGGACTGGGATGTGATGGAAAATCACTTCTTACTGTCAAAAATGTTTACAAGTCACTTTCCTTGGCAAGAAATTAGAGGAATGTTTTCTGAAAAGCTAAACTGACTCAGAAAAGAAACAAAATGTTTTCTCTACAGTCCAAAAGTGAAGCCCATCACTCTGTAACATCCATCCACCCACACAGAGTTCCTTATCAGCTTTTTAGCACCCTATTCTTAAATGTAAATGGACACACACACACAAAAAGACCACCAGGCATGTAAGGCAACCTCTAACCTAAAAGAGAGGACCCAAAATGAAAAACAGAAAGAGTGCAAGAGGAAACGGTAGAGAATAGAAACAGCACTCTTTATATCCTAGTTTATAACCTCAAAAATTATTAGAAGATTTTATATGTAAAATAAAAGCAGAATGCTATGAAAAAGAACAATTAAGGAAAAAAACAGGAGAGGGCTCTTAGAAATTAAAAATGCAATAATTTAAAAAAATTCCATAGAAGAATTAGAAGATAAAGTCAAGGAAATTTGTTGGAAACAGAAATAAAACATGAACAGATGAACAATGAGAAAGAAAAGATATGAGATTTAGAGATTCAGTCCAGTAGGTACAATATCTGACTAGAAGTAGCTCCAGAAAAAGAAGAAACGGAGAAAAACTTATACAAGAAAGTTCCAAGAACTACAAGGCATAAGTCTCAAAATTGAAAATGCCTACAAGTATTCAGCACAACAAATGAAAACAAGGCACATTACTGACAAGTGTCAGCCACTGGGAATAAAGAAAGAATCTCAAAAGCTTCCAGAAAAAGAAAAACAAATGACTATAAAGTAGCAATCAGTATGTATAAGACTTCTCAACTACAATGTTGGACTGGAAAAAGCAATGGAGCAATGCCTTCAGAATTATGAAGGATAATTTTTTTAAACCTAAAATGTAATACCCAGCCAAACTATCAAAGTGTGAGGGCAGAATAAATACATTTTCAGATACAGAAGAATTCAGGAAACTTACCTCTTGTGTATCTTTTGTAGGAAACCACTGCAGGGGATGATCTAGAAAAATAAGGGGAAAAAACAAGAAAGAGAAAGATATCAGATCTAAGAAATAGGGGATTCATCACACTTGAGATGAAAAGAACCCATATGGTCATTGTGAAGGTGATTTGAGTGCAGCAGCTCTTCAAGAAGCCTAAAGAGCCACAGGTTCAGATTGATGCAAGAGGACAAAGGGCTGCAGGAAGGATGTTTCCAAGAAAATGAAGAAATTTATAGAATCTTTCATAAATACGAATGTATTAAGAGATTTACATTTCTGGAAGAGAATAGGGAATTAGGTTTAAAAAAATTTTTTTTTATTTAAATTCAATTAGCCAACACATACAAAAATTTTTTATTTTAATTCCAGTGTAGTTATCATACAGTGTTATATTAGTTTCAGGTGTGCAATACAGTGATTCAGCAATTCTATACATTACACGGTGCTCACCATGATAAATGTACGTTTTAATCCCCATCACCTATGTCACCGATCTGCCCCACCTCCTCTCTGGTAACCATCGATTTGTTCTCTATAGTTAAGAGCCTGTTTCTTGGCTTGTTTCTCCCTTTTCTTTTGCCCTTTGCTTGTTTTGTTTCTTAAATTCCACATGAGTGAAATCGTATGGTATTTGTCTTTCTCTGACTGAATTATTTCACTTAGCATAATACTCTCTAGCTCCACCCATGTCCCTGTGATATAACTATATTAGGCGAATTAGAGGAAGGTATAAGGGATTAAATCCATATCTTCCCTAGAAGGGAGTCACAGATAATATATGGAACTTAAAAATCAAGAAATAGCAGTAGAAATGTGGAGATAAATTCCAGATGAAATGGCTGAAAGAGTTGAATGGGGTTGTTTTTAGGAGTAGAAATAGAACCAGATCTTGCAGGTTAGGGAAAGAGGCTGCTTTTTTTCCTTTAGACTTTGAAGAGATATTTAGCTATTAAAACACCATACATTTATAACTTAGATGAAAGTATACACAATTTTAAAGAAAAATGACAATGTAGGCATATTATTTTTGAGATATGGAGGCAACCATCTTAAAAGCTAAAGGGAAAGCTTGAAAGTGGTTTGCTTTGGAGGAGTGAGACTGGCTTTGATCTTCACTGTAAGCCCTATTTGATTTGGTAGACTTGTGAGGAGGTTACATTGGAGAACAATTTTGAATAAAAACAATTAATTTGCAAGAATGAATCCAGGCATGTAGACACTTAGGGAGAGTTTTGAATTTTAGTTCTGCTACTTGCTTGATTAGGTCCCTAATTTTTAAAATTCTTTAATGTCTTCCTTACAGAGGGTAAGGAGTTCATGAGAAAACACATTTGGAGGCTCCTGGTAGATTGAAAGTGATCAATGAACATTTCCTTTTCTCCTCTTACAGATAAAACTAGGGCACTAGTTTTCAGTAGTATCAGCTCATTCTTTGAAAACCCTCTCTTTTCTGGACTCACAAGGTCCCTTCCATTACATCTTGGATGTGAAAGAAATACTCAGTGTACACATGCATAATGAAGTCATTTTTTAAAAATCATAAGTGAAGGGGCACCTGGGTGGCTCAGTTGGTTAAGCCCCTAACTCTTGATTTGCAGCCCAGGTCACGATCTCAGGATCGTGAGATAGAGCCCCATATTAACATTCTCTCTCCCTCTCTCTCTGCTCCCCCACCTCGCCCCACTGCACGCTCTCTCTCTATCTTAAAAAAAAAAAAAAAGTTAAAGATCCTAAGTGAAATAAGAAATGCCCTTTGTGTAATCTGACTAACCTTATGATCCATCCATTATTTCAACGATGAAATGCAATACATAGTTTACCCCCTTGACTTTTCACATGCCTTAATGATTTTTGAATAGGTTCCAGATTCAAATTTTATCTAATAGTAAACAGAACAAATCTGTCCATTGTGGAAAGACATTAAAGCTGGGTCATGGTGAATAGATTGGGAGTGAGGGATTGAGAAATTGACCCTCACATTTCTTGGGGGTAGGCAGGCCCCTGCATCAGTAGCCTCTAGCCAAGAGCAGCCTAACAGTTTCATACAGTACTGTATAAATATTATGATTTTTCTTTGAGTGCCATGTCATGAAAAAGGTTGGGAAGTACTGCCTTAAACAGGTGCCATAAAAATCCATTATAAGGATGGATAATCATTTAGGCAAGACTTTTTTAGTTGCTTCCTTATTACGTTTATAAGAGAAGTAGTTAAATTCACATGCCTTTAAACAACTTTTTGATGCCCTCCAAACCTGAATGGAAATTACTAAACATTCGGTTTATGTATAAGTTTGGATTATTAAGTTTAGCTACAAGCAACTTAATAGAGACCCCAAGATAGTCGTTTCAACAATTAGATCATTACTCTGTCCTGTAAAAAGAATTCTGGAGAAAGTTAGCCCAAGCCTAGCATGCTGGTTTCATCATCATCAAAGATCTGGCTGCTTTCAGCTTTTGGCCTTACACTGTTAAGACATGAGTCTCAGGTCAGGGATGGCAAACAAGCACATCCACACCCCCAAAAAGTAGGATGGAGAAGGAGAAGGGTGTGCCCGCTTCCTTTTATGAAGACTTCCCAGAAGTTACCATCCTATTTCCATTTAGGTCTCTTTGTGAGGAACTTACTCACATGACCACGTAGCTGCGAGCATGGTGGCAAACTGTGGTCTTTTAGCTGGTCGGCAATATGTCGAGCTTAAGACAGAGCTTTATGAGTTAGAAAAGAATGATTATTTGGTAAGTAAACAGCAGCCTTCACATGTTTTAGTAACTGCCATGTAATTAATTTCAAACAAAACCATGTGTTGAGTAGTTATTTAATACATACTGCAAGAAAGCCTGATGTAAGTGTTAAGGAAGACCAATTAGCAAATTCATTATTGGAAGTCCTGGTTACTTATTTTTTCTGGATTTAATAATTCATGATTAAGACAGTGTAGCTGGGGATAAAAGCACAGATTCTGAAGTAGACTGCCAGGATTCCATTTATTAATTGTGTAACCTAGAGAAAATTGCTTAAGTGCTCTGTGCCTTAGTTTTCTTTTCCATAAGGTGGACATAAAAATAATAGTACCTATCTAACAGAAATTTGGAGGATTAAATGAGTTAATATATGTAATGTACTTAGAGTAGTGTCTGGCATACAGTAAGTAGTGTCTGGCATACAGTAAGTACTCAACAAATGTTAGTTATTAATAAATCATTTACTTAAATTAAAATATTTTTCTTTCAAATCATACATAGCTATGACAATCTGATTCTCTAATAAGAATTTCCAGGTATGCAATATTTTCCTGGTCTTGCATTTGTAGATACTTAAAAATGGTGATCCCTGGATCACCCCACAGGGCTTTACTTGAGTTAATAAATGTTATGCTCCATAGTAGTGTTAAGAATGAGAAAGGAGCGGGCACCTGGGTAGCTCAGTTGGTTGAGCATCTGACTCTTGGTTTCAGCTCAGGTCATGCTCTTGGGATTATGAGACTGAGCCCTCCCTGTGTCAGGCTCCGTGCTGAGCACGGGGTCTACTGGAGATTCTCTCCCTCTGCCCCTCCTGCTCCTGCTCTCTCTCACTCTCAGATAAATAAATAAATAAATAAACCTTAAAAAAAGGGGGGGGACAGAAAGCAGTTAGGTATTGGTCAAATTGAATCATAACTGGTTCGTCTTTCTCCTCCCCCGTCCCACTTCTTCCTTTTAGTGAACTGTATTGATGACGACCCACCCCACCACCCCCACAGTCAGCTGGTCTCCTATTGCCACAGGCCTGTACGGATTCCTGCTGTCCTTATTCCCAGCACTGCAGCAGGCCTTGCCCAACTACAGTCCTTTCAAGTCATGCTCCCTAGTAATTTCTGGCTGCTTAAAATTATAAATTGCCCAGATTGGGACAAAAATGTCATTTACTTGTATATTCCTATTATTTTCTGGGTTTTTTTTTCCCCCCAAGATTTTCCTCAAACATTTCCACAAACATGAGAGGATCTATATTCCCTTTAGAAAAACAATATTTAAGTGATATTTTGATAATTAGTTGCATTAAAACTATGCTAAAACACTTTCTCATCTTTTTTTAATAAAAAATATATTAAGGGGTGCCTGGGTGGCTCAGTTGGTTAAGCAACTGCCTTCGGCTCAGGTCATGATCCCAGAGTCCCAGGATCGAGTCCCACATCGGACTCCCAGCCCCACGGGGAGTCTGCTTCTCCCTCTGATCTTCTTCCCTCTCATGCTCTTGCTCTCTCTCACTCTCTTTCTCTCTCAAATAAATAAATAAAATCTTTAAATATATATATATATATATATATGTTAAGGAAGTTTTAGAAAAATAAAAATTCATACTTCCATTAACATCTGGCTTTAATCTTTGGTCCTAAGACAACTGCTTCCGTGGTTGCCATTTCCTTTCTAGTGGGAGGGGATAAGGCATGGAGAGGGTGCCTGGGTCAGTTGGTTATGCATCTGACTCTTGATCTCAGGGTTGTGAATTTAAGCCCAGTGTTGGGCTCTACATTGGGTTCTATGTTGGATGTGGAGCCTACTTAAAAATAAATAAATAAATAAGGCATGGAGGAGAACATGTACCTCAGCACTTTTCTGGGCAAAAGTGGGAAACTGCATACACTCCTCGTACTTCTATGTTATTGGCAAGAACCTACTCATACGGCAATACCTGGATTCAAGAGAGGCTGGGAAATGTGGTCCATAGCCGGGTGTCCCTCTGACAGGCTAAAAGTAGAGGTGGGGTTCAATTACTGAAAAAAGGAAGGAGAGAAAAAGATGGTGTTAGCAGTCTTTGCCACACAAATGTATCATATAGTTGCAATATAGTAAAAACAATTTTATATGGACATTGGGGAGGGTATGTGCTATGGTAAGTGTTGTGAAATGTGTAAGCCTGATGATTCACAGACATGTACCCTGGGGCAAATAATACATTATATGTTAAAAAAAACAAACAAAATAATTTTATTTTGCTTTTTACTTAACATTATATCAAAAGCTTTTTTTTACATCACTACACGATCTTCAAAATTATAAAACAAGAAGTAGTTTTATAGTAATTTATTGAATGTATAATCAATAAATTCTTTAACTCTTCCTATGATTGAAAATGTTGATTCTTTCTAGTTCCTCACTGTTATAAACAATGTCACAGTAGATCTTTCCATGACTATAATTTTTTTCATCTTCTTGAGATGATTCCCTTAGGATGAATTCCCAGAACTAGGATTACCAGGTCAAAAGAGTGTGTGAACAGTTTGATTCTTAATGTTTTCATTCCAAACTGGTTTCTGAGAAGGCAGTATCAATTTGTTCCCAAAGGAAATGTGCACTTTTTTTTCCTATGAATGTGGGGAGAGAGACATAGTCACATATCATATCCTTGTAGGTAGAATATTTTCAGTTTTTAGGGTCTGGCTGGAATAATCAGGAGACACAAGACTTGGGCTTAAATTTCTTACTCTGGCCGCCTGGGTGGCTCAGTGGGTTAAAGCCTCTGCCTTTGGCTCAGGTCATGATCTCAGGGTCCTGGGATGGAGCCCCAGGACCTCAGCAGGGAGCCTACTTCCTCCTCTCCCTCTGCCTGCCTCTCTGCCTACTTGTGATCTCTCTCTCTGTCAAATAAATAAATAAAATTTTTAAAAATAAATAAATAAGTCTCTTACTCTGCCACTTCCTAGCTATTTAGCTGTAGGCAAGTACTTAGTTTCCCTATGCCTCAGATGCCTTATTTTAAAATTGAGGATAAAAATATTTCCCTTATGAGATTGTGTGGTAATCATTAAGGCTATTGACAAATACTCTGCCTTATCATCTTCTATGCATGTGTTAAAAGTGTAATTCCCTGCTCCCCTGAAGATAGATACGGCTATGTGACTTTCTTTAGTCAGTGATATGAAAGCAAAAGTCACATGTGCCGTTTCCAGGCATACATTTTTTAAAAAGATTTATTTATTTATTTTAGAGAGAAAGAGAGTGAGAGAGAGAGTGCAAGCACAAGGAGGAGGAGCAGAGGGAGAAGGACAGAGATTCTCAAGCAGACTAGGAGCTGAGCGCTGAGCCCCATGTGGGGCCAATCTCACAACCCTGAGATCATGACCTGAGCAGAAACCAAGAGTCAACACTTAACCAGCTGCACCACCCAGACATCCTACCAGGTGTGGGTTTTAAGGCTGTTTGCCACATTGTGGGTTTTTTTTTTTTTTGCCCTTTGTCATGTGATCAAAGTATTTTGAATCACACTAGCTCTTTAAGTGAGTCCTAGAATAAGCATGGCACAGAGAGGGGCCCCAAGCCAACCTGTGATGGATATGCAAATTGAGTAAAAAATAAATCTTTTTTTTTTTTTAAACCACTGAGACTTTGGGATTGTCTGTTATTGCCACATAAGGTAGCCTATTCTGAATACTGCAAATTTACTCAGGATTAATAAAATAATAAGCTTAAGATGTTGGACCAGTGGAAGAGCCTCAATATATGTTCTACACAATAATAATTACTATCATTCATTCAGTGCCCCCCATATGCCAGGCATTTGCATACATTATCTCTAATCTTCAGAACAACCTTGCATATTATAAAAGCCCCCATTTTATAAACTAGGAAGACAAAGCTCAGAATGGTTAGTGTTTTACCTAACCTCATCCAGCTAGAAAGTTACAGAGCTGGGATTCAAACCTGGTATATTTCTTCCCATTTTTATCTTTTTTACTTGTCTTTGGAATTTGTTCACATTATTTTATTGTTATTATTATGATTATCATTATTATTATTTACAGCATTGTGTGAGTTTCTCTACAATCTTGGTTTATGAACTTTTGCATTTATTCCTGCAACAAAACCTCTATTTTTTTAAACTCATTGCAAGAGAAACAGAAATTGAATCAAAGTTTAAGTAGCTTACTATTCAAGCCCCTGCTTGTTCTCCAGAAGAAACCTCATGAACCCCAGTACCTTTTACAGTTTTCTTGGCTTGAATATACCCGAGAGCAGTTACAATTTATGTGCTTATGAAAGGAAAAAATGGCTTTAAAATTGGAATGGAACAAGTCAGATTAAAATGAGTTCGATTAGATGAATCCAACATTTACGGACTCTTTCTTTCAACAGCTTAAGATATAATTCACATACCACACAGTTTGACCATGTAAAGTTACAATTCAATGGCTTTTAGTATATTCACAGAGATGTGTATCCATCGCCCCAATCAATTTTGGAATATTTTCAAATTTGGAATATTTTCATTACTTCAAAAAGAAATCCCACACCTCTTAGCGGTCACTCCCAACCTCCCATCCACCCCTCACCGCACCGTCCAACCCTAGGCAACTACTAATTTACTTTCTGGGCTCTGCATCTTTTGGCTCCCCAAATGTCAGTTTCCCACCAGCCCCCAACAAGTGGTCCTTTCCCCTCCCACCTACCCCAGCCCCACTCCCAACTCAGCAAAACTTTGCTCAGTTATTTTTAATTCAAAGCTCAAATTCTGAAGTATCTAGTCTAATAAACTAATTTTTTTTCTAAAAACTTCGCTTTACTCTACTAAACTTAGAATTTCCTTGCAATGTAATACTCAAGGTTAAAAAAAAAAAGAAATTTTTTTTACAGCTTTCATCTGTTCATAACTTTATTATCCAGTTTGTGGAGCTTTCAAAATCTTTTCTTCTCTCATCATTCCCTTACTTTCACAGCTCGTTAGTACCTCTAACTCTTTATAGAAAATGGTCAAACAAGATTAAATTAAAATTGCCCTCTTATATGATCCTGGTTTTTAAAAAGCGTTGGTTAGGAGAAAGGCAAAATTTGAAATTAATGGTTAAAAAGAGTGTTAAGGATCATGTGTGAATTTTAGTGACATATTCATAATGACTATAGGGAATACGTGATTTACTCTTTATAATGCTCATTGCCATGTAAAATTATTGACAACTTGTTGAATCAGGTTGTATTTATTACCATGAGACTCTTAAACTATTTGAATCACAAGGCTGAAAACAATGATTTCTAGAACTAGTACCAACTTCCAAGGTTTGTGATGGAAAGCAGTCCTGATGCTAATACATTTTACTGATGTTAACTAAAACAGGAAGCAACAAAAGGCAGCTAAACATTAAGAGGATGGGAGATGGGAATTATTTCCTAGGAGGGAAGAAATCAACGAAACATGTGAATGCTTATACACCCCTGAAGATGGTATTTCTTCAACATACTGAAATGAGGATGGATTACCTAGTTTATGGGGCAGAGGGGAGGTCTGATTCTAGTCTCTACTTGTGCTGTGCTTACTTGTTTTTTGTGTTTTGGATACGGGTGGTGTTAGCAACCTCTTAGTCTCTAGTAAAACCCAGTCCAAAGATAAATGTGAAGCCTGGACATGCGTGTCTGAAAAGCACGTCCCAGAGACATGAACGATATTAACATTATTGGGCAGGAACGGAGACACAAAAAAGTGTTGATGAACAATAACGCTTAAAGAGTGATGGCTTAATATAAGGAAAAAGCAGGCACTTTATCGGCAAAGAGGGTATGATATACCTTTTCTTTATTTAGTGAGCTTTGCAAATTCTAATTCTGCCCTAATTATAACTGTCCGGCTCTCACGAAGCTTACCTTCAGCAGCTGTTTATTCAGCAGCCGCAAAATTATGGCTAGGAACTATGAGAATACAATATGCAAATGACAGGAGTTCTGGCTGCGAGGCTGTGAGGGAAGGCACACAGTGTGTCTGGGAGTCAGCGAGTCCAGAGTGTAGACCGCTACCTTGGTGGGGAAAATGGGAGACTGAGATGAAAAGGAGCATAGGACTCAAATGGTAGCTTCTTGAAGGCCAAATTTATATGTTAGGACTTTATTCTTTGGAAAGCAGGGACTCACTGATTTTTCTGTTTTGTTTAGTTTTTAACATGGAAAAAAAAGTGATCAGAGCTATTTCTGGCTCACACATTTTTTTGGTCCCACTGATATAATCTTTTCTGAGATGGTACATTCCCAGTGGACAGAAACAGTATCTATCTTACTTGCTTGTTTAATGTCCAGTGCAATGTGGTAGGCTATGCTTAATATTTCGTTCATGTAAACAGCAGCTGCTGTTAAGAATTCATGTGTTCTTAGAATGGAAGGAATAAAGGACCCCCATTGTTCATAACATTTATTTAGCTAAACTAGAGGAAAATTCACCTCCCCAAGGAAAAATAAGAGACTCAGGCAACACGGAAAATCATTTGCCCAAGAAGAACACTTTCAAATCCCAGTGAAGCTCTCAGCTACTACGCAGCATGGAAACACCATGAATTCATTTGTTCTATATTTCATTGATTCAGCACTTTTTTTCAATGTTCTATCTGTAGGTAGATTCCAGGTGATTAACATATATTTAAATTATCAAAGGTTCTGGTGAAACGCAATCAGTCTTATTCCCCTCTTTTATTGTTCTCTATATCATCCGTGGGTCTGCGGGGTCCCCTGGCCCCAGGCAACTTGCCTTGTGAATAGGATGTGAGGGATGCCCCCACGGGCACCGTGCTGGAAGAGCCTCTACAGGAAGGACAGGAAAACCTGCCGCAGAGTCAGAGGCAGGGAGGAAGGGTGGTGACTATGTAGAGCCCGCACTGGCTCCTCTGGGGATGTGAAGAGGGAAAGCCAGAGTTTTCGTAGTTTCCAGAAATAGGACGCACTGCCAGCTTCTTTCCATTCTCTGTCGTAGCCTGGCTGTGGGAGAACAGGCAGGCACAGGCAGGCTGCTTTTCCTGCTTGTGACAGCTCCAGATTACAAATGTGCAGAACAAGATTACAGCAGCAGCATTCCCAGGCCCAGGCAGCAAAGCGGGGAGAGCTGGAATGAGGTGAAGGAAAATCAGGAAAGCGAGGAAAACAGAGGAGCAACCAGATGAAGAGGAAGTCGGGTGGGAGATACGGTGCTCGGGTGTGGGGAAAGGCTGTGTGGAAGAAAGGATGAGGGCCTGAGACAGACAGCCTTGTGCTGCCTGGGTGTGTGTCTGAGAGAGATGTGGGTGTGTTTGCAGGGGAAGCTGTGGGGGCATGTGTGTGCGCACAATGCACGTTAGGGAGGGGTTTTATTGGTGTAGGAGTGGGAGGGTGTGTGCGGTAGGGTGTGGAGTGCGGGGGCGGAGAGAGAAGTGAGGAGCAAGGAAGGACTTTTATGGAGTGCCAGGAACACCCATTCCACAAAGGAAAATTGCCAGCTGCCAGCGAGTCAAATCTCCTCTATGGGAATGGATCAGCTCCCCACAGTGGATTTTGGCCACAGATCCTACCCCAGGATGTTTGCCAGATGTTTGACCCATGAAGGGAGGAACACAGTTTCTGGGTTTTTACCACACCCTGATCCATGATCTTTCCCAGGGACTGATGTTTTTGCTTGAGTATTATCATACTGTTGGTCACAGAGCAGCCTTTCTTGGCAGGCAGTCTGGTGAATGGAACAGTAAGTTAAAAAGAAATACTTTCTAGTCTTGATTTCATCGTGTGCTTTTTGATGGCCTTTGGAACCCTACCATAATATTTCTGTGCTTGGTTCCAAAATTTCCTAGTAACAAGCAAGAGTATATCAACCAGCTGAGGGCAATGTGTAGAAATAATAATTGCAATGACTAAGTGATTATAAAGACCGATGGGTGACAAATTTTAATCCAGCATGAGAAAGAACTTGTACTCCCTGTGTTTAGCACTGTTAGGAGACAGGCTGTACGTGTGGCCTAGAGGCAGAGACAGCTTGAGGCCCAAGTCTCCCACAGTAGCCCCCAAACAAATCAAATACAGAGAAGGCTATGCTATATCTCAAGGAGAAGCGCTCAATAAAAACAGGCTAGAACTCTTTTTTTTAAGATTTATTTATTTGAGAGAGAGAGAGAGAGTACAACCCAGTGGGAGAGGCAGAAGGAGAGAGAATCCCAAGCAGACTCCACCCTGAGCACGGAGCCAATGCAGAGCTCGACCCCAAAGATCACGACCTGAGCTGAAACCCTGAGCTGGGTGCTCACCCTACGGAGCCACCCAGGTGCCTCAAAACAGGCAAGAACTCTTATCAGTCATTCCTGAACAGCCTCTATTCCTAAGAGTGATCCAGTCCAACTTCGCGCAGTACTGAAAGAATGCTAGTTTTCTCTTCAATGATAAAAACTCTCAGATGTTGGCTGACCACCCAGTTCAGCGACAGACGAGGTGCTTGTTTGAGAGATGGTGCGAAGTCTTGGGAGCCTCCTCAGCTTCCAAGCACTGTTGATAAGGTTTCCCAAATGGTCATGTACATTTTAATCACCTGGGGACCTACTAAAGTGCAGATTCTAATTCGCCAGGTCTGGGATGAGGCCTAAGATTCTCTGTTTCTAGGAGACGCTGATGATATTTGTCCACAGGCCCCTCGACGAAGCAAGGCTGCAGAAGTCAGCTGTCAGGGAATTCTAGGTACTCACATATTTTCTTGGGCATCAGGGGGATAAGATTTAATTCTATCCGATCCATGGAATCACAAAATTAGTAGGATAAAAGGATAAAAGGAGTGTGATGCTCTCCACAAACCATACTTCGGTTCTTTTTACTGGCCAAAAATTTATTAAGTGAGGGAGTATGAGATCTGGGTAGGCTGGACTGGGGTCTACATGGGGCGGTGATAATATAAGATCTATTAGGATAAATGTCAGGGACTTCTTGGGAATTACACTGTCAAGTAGATGAAGTTTGTTTTAGTTCCCTTTTACCCATTTGTCTTTCCCTTCTTAGAACATGCCTTTCCCTAAGAGGAAACTTGGACCTTTTCTCTCAGGACTCTGACCTCAACCAATTTTCTTAATCTCCTTTAAGGAATCAGATGGTAAAGCATTTAAGGTGTGACCTTTCCCAAGGAATTCCAGAACTTCAAGACACAAAAAGATAAACTCTATCAGTAATATGTCAGACCCTACGGCAGGTATAAAAGTATATTTTAATAGAGGGCTGACTTAAGTAGCCTTTTGCTTCCTCCACAAGCTGACCTCACTCAGGATAAAGGGAGTGGGGAGAAGTGGCAGTATTGGGAAGAGTCCTGAGAACAGCCCCATTCTAACCCACTGGGATGGAGAAGGTCATAGGGTTAAAGTCTTGGTCCAAAGGAAAAACATTTGAGGACATGAATCAGCTAAGATTGTTAACCATTTATTTATCTTGCACCAATAAATCAGAAATAACTGGATTCCACCCTGTTTCTTACCTCAGAATAGATAGTAACTAATGTTATGCCATATATGTTTAACTGTACCAGAAATGTAAGAATTATCTGCTTCAACCATTCACAGCTCAGCTCTCCAGCAATACTGTCCACCCAGAACACAATTACAAACCAAGAATTATGCGAAACATTCTCTGAGCAGGCAAAACGGATGTCATTAAATTCATATGTGAAAGCTCATGAGAGCTAAAGGTCTTAGTGTTCATAGAATCAACATCTCCCACTTAAAGTCAGTAATTCATTACTGAAAATCAGATGTTCTATATAAACAAAGCTGACTGGAAGCCTATTTCTCATTATTTTAAATGGGAAAAATTATAATGTGTTACACATCAGCCCTAAACCACGAACAAATTTCTTAAAAGGCAATAAAAACATAATAAAATGTGTATAGTACATGTTATGATGTAAAATGACTAAACAATGCTTGCTGATCATCAAAGAATTGACACCATTTTTAAAGTTGCTTTGTATGCTGTGATGTCTCTCTTAGTACTAGTGACAGAAAAAATTACCTTTGTTGACAATATATATACACTTTTTAAAGTGTGTGCACGTGATTCTGACTTTCTATCAATTATATTTCTTTTCCCACGTATTGCTTTTTAAAAATGTTCTGTTGAGTTTTGAATATGTAGATATACATTTTCCCCATAAGATGTCATCCAAAAATTATTTACATATATGTATGTTTGTAATCTATATATTATATAACACATACTATATATAATAGAGAACATATATGTAATTATGTATTATATATATTATATCACACTATGAAGTTGGATGTCAAAAACCAAGAGGTAATTCTATGAGAAAAATGTTAACCGGGGAGATGTTTGGCATATGGCTAGTGGTATGCTAGAGTCTGCTTATAGTAGTTCATAAGAACCAATTGTTAAATTTTTAGGAATTTAGCCAGCTGACTGATATCACAGTGGTAGCTTGGAATTGGCCATGGTGGGAGTATTTATACCACAAAAGTAGGCAAATGATACAAATCAGGGACTCCTGCCACCCCCAGGAGAGCTGGTTGCTAAGCATTTACCAGCTCAGTTACCACTGCTTTCAGTGGTATACCACTGAGTATACCTATACAGTATTTCATCAAATGTAAGATATCATTGGTTGTCGGGTGGATTAGAGTTTTATAGTAAGGATTTGCTAGGCTTATGTCATAGCAAAAAAAAAAAAAAAAAATCCCCAAACCTCACTGGCTTATGCAATGAAAGTTTATTTCATGCTACAGTGAATGAGGTCACTCATAAAAAAGATAAACTCTATCTGATAAAGCTGATAAAGTCTCCATCACCTCTTTCAGAGGCTTCGGGGTTTATTGTGAAGAGAGAAAAGTCATTTGAAAGTCAAGACCTGGTTTTTATACGCTTTGATCCAGAAATCACACAAGTCACTTTCTACCAATATCCCTCTGGCCAGAACTAGTCACATGCCGCGACCTACTTTAAAAAGCACTGGGAAATTTGGAGAACAGATTAGGTAAGCACTGCTGGTCCAGTCACATACACCATCACATTATATGATTCTAAGGGGGGGAAAAAAAACCTACCAGCAATTAAACCATGACTTAAGGCTTTTCTTACAACACAGAATGAGTGATTTGGAGACAGATTTTTCAAAATCATTTATCATGCATACCAAAGGGTAAATTATTCAAAACAAATTGGTTAAAGTATTCTCTAAAATTTCTGCATATTTATTTACTTAAAGATTTTATTTATTTGAGAGAGAGTTCAAGTGGGTGGGGGGGCAGAAGGAGAGGGAGAAGCAGACTCTCAGCTGAGCAGAAAGCCTGATGCGGGGTTCAATCCCAGGACCTGAGATCATGACCTGAGATCATGACCTGAGCTGAAGGCAGACACATAACTGAGCCACCAAGGCGCCCTTAAAACTTCTGTGCATTTAGAAGCTGGTTCTTCTAAATCACTTTGGATTCAGAGTCACTGGTGTCTCTACAGAGTATTAGACATTGTGTCACCAAGAGCATGAGTGAGGTGGGATTTCTTAAAAGAGTGCTCCATTACTGTCTCTACTACTTGTTTCCAAACCACTGGCACCAATTGTGCAAGTTTTAACTTTGGAAGTTGATGGATCCTCCTGGAAGCTGTTCATGGAAAAGTTTTCCTGACAACAGGCTTATACTCCCACCTCAGATATCCTCAAATGACTTGTCTAGAGCTGCGCAGTTGTCCAGCCCAGCCCCGACAGGAACAACCGAGTCACTATACTTCCAGGAAGCTTGGTTTTAGTGGACTAATTTCTCACGGATGAGGGCAATTGTGTCACGAATGCTGCTGGGCTTAGTGCGATTGTGAGAAGCCACGGGTTGTAAGATGTGTCCTGATTTCAGAGAGGTTGAAATATAAAAAAATAAAATAAAGTAAACGCGTCTTAGAATCTCTTAAATATCATACTTAACTAAGGGGGAGCTTGGACTAAAATTCGGTCTTAAAATTTTTTGAAAACTGGATGAGCAGAAGGAAGGAGAAAAGCACAGTGACTTCAAAGCTACAAGCAGTTTCTTTCCTCTCAAGAGATGGCAGCTGGAATTCACCTTCAGGACAGAAAGTTCTTTTATTCAGGGAAAATAATCAGAATGAGTCGTTTAGGTGTTCAAACTTAAGCAAAGGCCTTGTTTTAAATTGCTGATGCTGAGTTCCTAATATCTCTATTTTAAAACTCAACAACAAATGCTTGTTTTGTAATCTGCACAGTTGTGTGAATTTAGACTATATTGAGCCTGAGAAGTATCACTTATTCATTTAGAGGTTCGTGTGCATTCTTGTTCAGAAGCAAAGTCTGGAGACTGCATGAAGGATGAGCATGCAAGACCTCAGGCAAGCAGACAGACCACACAAGGAGCTCAGCCAGGTCTGGACTCAGCCAGGCCTGGACTACCAACATCTGTGGGCAATATAAGGTTGAGTAATTTAGAATGTATTGATGTTGGGCTATTGTGTTTTGATGCATTACCCTGCTGGGAACCATGGGACAAGTTCACGATTCTGCTGGTCTGTCATCTTAGGAAAAGTAGTAAGATACTGGCACCTACAAGTGAAGATTGGAGAAGTTGGCCTTGAACTGAAGGGAGGAACATTTCCCTCCCATCTCTGGAGCTTGGCTGTGGGTTTGTGTTTGGAGTTGTGGATACCTCTGGCCTGCCTCTGCGGTTGGAGTGAGCTGGGCAGGGGTGGGAACAAAATAGGCATAAACCTGGAATGGGTCTGAGCCTCCCTGAGTTCAGGGGTAAGCAACCTGGCAGCCAAATCTAGCAGCAATCCTATAATGTCCTTCTCCTCTGTTATTCCCTAACCTTCCGTTAAGCTTGTTGATAGTGTAGCCCCGTCTCTGGGGGTGATAGTGAAATAAGGGCAGGTCAGTCTCACAGCTGAGATGACATGACACAGAAGAGAGTGGGCACTTTCCTCGGAAGTCAAAGAGGCGAGAGCAGCATATTGGGAAGGAAAGGTTTTTTCCTGGAAGCCCACTCACAATAGTGAGAACAGAAGCCTGAAGTGCAAGGAAGAAGATCAAAATTTTTATTTCAAGTAAGCATAAGGGGCGCCTGGGTGGCTCCGTCGGTTAAGTGTCTGACTTTGGCTCAGGTCATGATCTCAGGGTCCTGGGATCAAATCTCGCATCGGGCTCCCTGCTCAGTGGGGAGCCTGCTTGTCCTTCACCCTCTGCCCTTCTCCCTGCTCATGCTCGCTCTCTCTTGCTCTCTCTCTCTCTCTCAAATAAATAAATAAATAAAATCTTAAAAAAAAATAAAGCAAGCACAAATACTCAAAGAAATGACAACAAATAAACACAATAGTTCCGTGGGACCGGGTTAGAGTAAAACAGTGCCCACCCATCTCATTTGACACCCTGGCCCCTAAGACATCAGTCTCTTACGGCCCAGGACGATACTGTGTGTTAACCATGAAAACTCCAAGTACTCAAACTTGCAAGGTTAAGTTTGGCAAACTCTGAGATCCCATCAATGCCCAAACTACCATGGAGAGAGATTTTTATACAATGTGTTAATATAAAGAATATACATAAAATATGGTAGCTTAACTCTCAGATATTTGGAAAACTTGGGTATTACGGGTGTTGATTTCCCGGAGACACCCAGACGGTCAGAGATTTGCTTATTCAGTCATGGCACTGGCGCTATAGGACATCTCAGTATTTTCCCTGAAAGCATTTGGAGACGTTCCCTGTGTGTTTCTAACAATGCTCTAACAGCTCATACGAATCTAACAAGCATGAATTTATCTAAATCTTTCTTTATCCTATTTATATTTGTGGACTTCACAACATCTTGAGGATAATGAGTTCCATATGTTTACTACCCACTGTATAAAGTAATGCCATCTTTTATTTATCTTTAAACTACTTTCATAGAATTTCAATGGGTGCCCTTGAGTTTTTAGCATTCCAGGATTTGAGGACGTTCTAACTCTAGGGCTGAAGCTAGCACAGACAGGGCTTTATGAAGATAAGAAAAAAGCACCCCATCTGGCACTCACTGTAGGAATGGGTGCTCCGTGTTTCAGGCAGATGTGGCCTCATTCCAGGTTTATGGTTCAGTGAGCAGCACATGGCAGGATTCCAGGCCCCGTGCGGTCCCCACTCTGCCCGCCCCCTCCTCACCGTGCCCTTGGCCGGGTGCCCTTGCAGCGTACAGCTAACTGGTCCAACGGTGTGCAGCAGCCCTGGGCCTCGCCCCAGCCATCCTTTAAAGATTTCACAGATTTTGATAATAAACTCTCTCAGGTACTACCTTCCTGCCATATCTTAGCCTTCCCGTTGATTCCCACGCCAGAGCTATCGACCCCTCTCTGCTTTCTTGGGACATGGGGCTCAGGCTGAGGAGCAGCCCGGGCACCTTCTGCCTTCTCCTCTGGGCCCTGGGGACCCAGTGAGAGTCAGCAGCACGCCCTCGGGCTTTGGGGCAGCTATGAAACAGAGGTCAGAGAAACAAGTCAGTAACAAATGTCGTTTCCAGGGTTTCAAATGGATAATGCAGAGATGATCATCTTCGAATCATAGTTTAGATTAATTTGCCCTAGCCTCTCTGTCTGCTTGTTGCCCACACAGAGTTCCCGGATACTCTTCTCTCCGTTTTTCAAGCTCGATGAGGTCTCTCTTCATTTTATCTATATCAGCCCAGAGGTACCACCTGTACCCGTCACTTTTCAGATTTCATTCTCTAGTTCCTTCCCAAAAACACATTCAAATCCTAAGTAATACAAGAACTAGCAATAAGGATAATATAACTTAAAAAAAAAATACTGAAAATCATGAGTTTATTTACCCTCTCCTTAAAAACAAAATCTTTAGGCCAGTTCTCCACTCATCTAGCCCAGTGCCTGCCTGACACTTGGTTGATACTCCATGAAAGAAGGAATGACTAGAGTCCCCTTAAAGTCAGTTTTGTTTTGGTTTCACGTTTTGTTGTATAGAAGCAGCCTTTGTAGTGCACGTTTGCAAGGCCTTCATTCTCCTTGTTCTACTCGGCGAACGTTGGAAATTTAGTGATGCATGAGTTATGTAATTAGATCCTTCTAGTATGTTGGCTACAGCCCTTAATCATCCAGTGAAATTTAATTGTTCAGCTTTCTTTCATCCCAGGTCTCTGTTCCCATATTTAAAATACATCAAGTATTTCGAAAACTAACATTTCCATTTCAATTGTATCTATAGATTAAATGCTTACATATTTCCCCCCTTCTACTGTAGGAGGAGTTTTCTGGGGAGAAACGTTCTATACCAACCTCAGCTAATAAAGGTTTTTATCCTAAGCACTTTTCTCTTCAATGGAGAATTCTGCTATTCTCAAATTATTTAATTAAAATATTTGAAAATTAACATAAAAATTTTAAACACATAAAGAGTAAAAAGAACCCCATCATATACCCAACATCCTGCTTTAACAGTTTTTAGCAGCTTTTGAATTTAACCTGGGTTTGTGTGTTTGTTTGTTTTTAACATGACTTGACTTCTATTGTCCCTTCTACTCCTCTGAAATTCTTAGGTTCTTCCTGCTCTTGTGGGGATTTCTATTTTAACCTCTTGTGGCAGGTTAAATATTTATTTATGTAATCATAAGCTCCCAACATCTCCACATAGATCATCCACAGAATGACTTAAGCTGTGGACTTCCTAGTTCCGGGGTGCTTGCGTGCCATTCCCATACTGTTTATTGCTGGATATTTCTCTACCTGCATACCTTGTGAGCAAAGCACTAACTTGCCCTCTGTTGCCTTAAAGGATGTTTATATAGCAAAAAGCCTTGAAAGTGAGAGGTAACAGGCACACTCATTGACCATTATGGAAAGCTTCCGGTTTTCTGAGCTCTGGATTTGTCTCCCGTAACACAGCCTGCTGTATGGGCTGATGTCACCTGGCCTGTTCTCATCACCCTGTGGGAATTGGGACTTGAGGAACTGATGCAAAAATGCCAATGCTCCAGCTGTTGCTGTTACTGTGAGTAATAGCCGCCTTCATCTCTGATCCTAGGAATCTCAGGATTTTCTCCTAACAGCCATCAAACGATGGCATACTAACTTAACTGGTTTGCAAGTAGGGCAAATGTCAGACCCTTCACAGTTCTTGACAGTTTTGGCAATGATGGTGGGGTGCTGACAAAAACAAGGCTTTCTGGAAGAGAACAGATGAGTGCCTCACAGGCCAATTAACAGGATTTGAGGGAAGTCCATGGGAATCAGTAGTGAACGGACTAAATTATATGGCCAACCAGAAAATAGATGTTTGTCTGTCTGTTTTGCTTTGTTGCCTGATAATGACAAGGAATTAGAAAGGTGGTTGCAGGGTGAGTATCAGGAAGTGCTTTCAGAGATAGTTGCCTGACTAGAGCCTTGCTTGTTGGCTACCTCTCCTCTAGATGCGGGAACTTCTTCACCAGTGGAGGGGTTAACCTCAAATCTGCCCCACTGTAACAGCTGGTACTAAGATTTATCCTGGGTGGGCAGAAGGTTCCACCCCCGTTCAGACATGTTATATACATGTACAGCCACACAGCGCATGAAAGGAAGGAAATTTGCTACCACCATGGGCAAAACCCAGACAAGTCACTAGAGCTACGACTGATCGCCTGGGAGATGAGGGAGTGGGGTCTGTAATGGTGCTCAAGGAAGAACGTGACAGCTCTGCTTTCTTAGAGCTCAAACCCTCCTGCAGTGTATAATGCCAATTCTAGATCCATGGCGAGGGGACAGCAAAAGGTCTCAGAATTTTTCTGCGATGAATCCTGGCTACCGTGAGGGAGCATTGGCTTTTGTCGGGAGATTTTCCTGAGACAGAAATACTCTTGTGGAAAACCATTTACGAAGCAATGACTAAGATCCAGGCTCTTGCTGTTCTGGGTTGGGTTTATAATGTTGATGAATGAGAATGAGAAAATGATCTCTCTCTATCCTCTCTGACCTCAGTCACGTTAAGGTGAAACCGTGAGAGGTGGGGGCTGACATCTCCTTATCCCCAAGGAGGATTAAAGGCCATACCCACCCATTTCAGTAAGCTGGGGAATCTTGGAGTGAATTAAAACTTCCATGGCTCTGTTGGATGCAGGAGCCCAGGTCACTATCCTACCTGCATGTGTGGAAGGAAAAGCCATGCAGAGTTTGGGCAGGACTCAGAGCCGGGAAAGGAAGCTAAGCCTGACTTGGCGCCAATTCAATGTACTATTGTTGCTGCTACTACATCTTAATGTCAATGAGAATTGATGCTTGTGCTTCTCTGTTTCATACATACTGGAGAGGATTCTCCCCAACTGAGAAGAATTGCATGTAGAGGATGCTAATGTGACCCACAAACATTTTTCGTGACGCCCAGGGAATTTAGGTGCCCTTGGAGAAGCACTAGGAACATACTGGGGGCCTTGCGAATGAGACTGGTCCTGATCTTTGAGCGCCAGTTGTAAGATGTGCCATCAGTCTGCAAAATGGATTCGGCTGCAGTTACAATGTCTGACACAGCTAGTGAAATGGGAGCAACAACTGAATTCAGTTGCAGTATACGTGTGTCAGCATTTAGTGAGCACCTATACTGTCTAATGTCCAAAGCCTTCGTTACGTAACGTCCTGTCCATTTGGCAAGTCACAAGGCTCAGTTCAACCACTCTGACTCCAGTGTTATCATATCTGTTATCGGAGGTGACCAATCAACCCTGACAAAATTCTAGGGCCTGCTGACCAAGTAGTTTCTTGAAACTCTGTGGGTGGATTCACAACACTCAATTTTTCTGTCAGTCAAGGAAAAATTGCCATCTCTTTGACGACCTACCACCAAAACGATGCTCATGTTGGAGACTTTGAGTAACTAGAGAGAGTATGTGCCTCATCGGGGGAATCTATCTGGTTCTATCTGGGCTAACTTGCAAATCAACAACCTTTGAGGGGGGCCCCAATGAACAGGCTGCATTGGAAGCTGTCTGGAAAGTTATAACACATCCTCTCGCTTGGGAATCCACAACTCTAATGACCCCTCTGAGTTCCAAGTCTCTGACTGATGAATTTTGTTGACTAGAGCCTCCAGCAAAGGGAGGCAGCCTCCACCCAGAGATGCTCCTTCAGAGTTTTGGATTCATCACCTTTATCATACAATGATCAGGAAAACTCCTTTTGACAAAGCCTATTAGCTTGCTACTGTGTTCTTACCAAAACTGAATGCCTGACCCATGGAAGCCTTGCCATACTCTGACATGATAGTCCTGTTTTTGGGTGAGTCAGCTCAGATTCAATGACTAACAAAGGGGGACAGGCCCAACGAGCTTCACTTGTCAAGCGAAAATGGCATATTCAAGAACACAACCAGCTTGGCCTCAGCAGCTTCTAGGCTTTACCTACTCTTTTGGGGGAAACTGTCCCCTATTATGGCAACTGAAGCCAAGTCCCCGGCTCTACAGGGCCCTTAAATCACAGCACTTCCCCTAAATGCCTGGGCCTGCTTAGTCCATTAGGTGTAACCCGGTGTTGCTCACGGAACTGCTACGGTTGCTCCGTTTCGGTGCCAGTGACGCAGACCCCAAATAAACGAAGTTGCTCTAGGCATTGGGCTGAACTCAAGGCCGTTCTTACAGGTCTGGACCAGACTATCCTTGAAGAACTCTGTTACATTTTTTACTGATTCTTGGGCCATTGCCAGTGGTTTAGCTATGTGATCTGCCAGAAACTAAAGACTGGCAGATTAAAGACACCCCGCTTTGGGGCTGCAAACTGTGGGAATAAACTGTGGCTGCTGGTGGAAGCATCTGGATGAAGCCCAGGCTAAGAGTCTGTTCTCTGCTCAGACTGACTGGATTCAAGTTGCTAAGCCTGAACCGCCCAGATTTCTGTCATCCCCGCCTGGATCCATCACCACACTAGACATGGAAACGCATCTACCATCAGAGAGTGGGCATAAATTAAAGGCCTCTATGTTTCTGATGCAAAGGCCATAGCTGCCTGCCAGACTTGGAACTCCTGCCAGAAGTTGACTTGTTTGCCTTGTAAAGAGGGAGGACACATCACCTGGGGCATCCACCCCTCCCACTCCTGGTGGACTGACTACATTTGACCTTTCATTCGCTCTCAGACCTACCCACAGGCCCTTGATTCTGTGGTTACTTTTGCAGGTGATGGTGTTTCTGCTCTAGTCTGGCTGGCCAATTCTGGCCACGCTGCTGTGACCCCTGAGACCAATCTACGTCCAGTTTTTGGCTGTCTGCACCATCGGCAGTCTGACAACGGTGCGCCTTTGATCACAAGGCACTCAACAGTGAGCTGGTAGTCAAAGCGTTTGAGGGACCTTTCACGCTCCATCTGATACTGCTGAGCATTGGAATGGCCTCCATAACTGGCTCAATAATGCCTCCGACTCCCCCTCCTTCATCTCTTCCTGGTCTCCACACATTAGGATGACAATGTGATCACTGAACACAACTCTCCCCGGCAGGAGATCATTTTCTCTCAGTTGGGTAATGATTAGGATGCAAGGGGTACAAAGTCATATAGCTCTAATTAGGAAACTTAGGACTCTGGCCATTCCCGGTTAAGGTACTTTTACTTTTCTCCTAATGGCAACCCCCGGCCAGCCTGGTTGGTTCACCTACTGTTGCTGCAAATGATAAACTGTCTTTTGGCTCTGACTTCTTATTTTCTTATTTCTTCTACTA
Organism: Potos flavus; assembly: GCA_028534135.1. Classification (NCBI taxonomy): domain Eukaryota; kingdom Metazoa; phylum Chordata; class Mammalia; order Carnivora; family Procyonidae; genus Potos; species Potos flavus. The sequence continues at coordinate 134,118,178 of CM052883.1, forward strand.
GAATAAATGAAATTATAGTAGGCGAACTTGTTAGCTTGCAAATAGGGTACGGTACCAGACTCTGCGTCGTTCTTGACACTATCCCTCCACTGAACGGTGGTCTGGATTGTGAAACAACACTCACTGCATAGAGCTCCAAAGAACTAATGCTTGCTTGTTACCTTTCTGCCTCATGTTGTCAGACTGATAGTGGGAACTCTGTTACATGCTCTGATGGACCCAGCGAGATTCTGCTGAGAACATTTTGACAAAAAAAATGGAAATGAGTAGGATTCGGGGACTATCTGTTTCCTTTACATTACCACGCAGGGGAAGAAACTGTGTATTTTCTTCGCCAGTTGCCATCACACTTGGAAGAGTCCGGGGTGTGATGATCTGTGCAAGAGTGCACGTCTTAATGACCTTTCCTCGGCAGTGACACAACGTGTACAACAAAGAATCTAATTACAATAAAGACTGTATGCGGCTCAAGTCAGGGTTGCCTAATTGAATCTTTAATATCGTTGCTGATAGCCATGAGTATGTTTAAAGAATTTGTTGTGAAAGCTCCTCTTATCTTTACTATTGTGATTCAGCACCTAGGCAGTGAGACTGCGGCTCACGAGGTTCCCAATACAGGGACAAGGACAGGGACAGTGTTAGCTCGTGCCATGTGCACACGCATGTGTGGGCCTTCAGAACATTTTAATGCACTGGAACCCTGGAAAAGGGCAAGAGCTGTTTTCTCCTTTACAAAGAAGGGTTTCTGCAGTTACCATAAAGCACCACCTCAGAAGGTCTTTGTTTATGTTGGCCGGTGACACTTTCCACACCCGGGGCTTCACATTTGCAGACACGTGTGATGGCTGTGGTCTGCGGGAGCTTCATGAAGCTTAGGGCTCTAGAGACCGGAGCTGGCACAAAGACAGCCCTGGAAGTGATCATGGGCAACTGGACTATGGTACGTGACTGTGGTTGGGGAATTTGTGCATGATTCAGTAAACATTTACTGAGTGCCTGCTATCGGCAGGTGTTGTACTAGACACAAGAATTATACATGAGGAGGGAGCAGGAGGCTGGCTAAGCCTAAGCCGACACCCTGCAACCTTCCCCACCCCCCACTCCTGAGTGGGACAACTGTGCCATTTTTCCAGGAGTCTCCCAAATATCTTAATGATAATACCTCGCTAGAGGGGAAAACAACCTTAACTTGACAATGGTGAGGCCTCTGATGGCTTGTAGGTCCTCTTTAGTAGTACAGTGAGGGTCTTCTTTAACATACGAAAATCCTTTTGAAACTTCCCTTTACCTTACGTTCCCCCAGCTCCTGAATAGACAATCAGCCACTCCTCAAGACCCCCGGGGCAGCAGCTCTTTCCGCCCACAGGTCCTTTCACAAAACCACCATTTTGCATGCAAGTCATCTCAAGAATTCTTTCTTTGTGGTTGGCTCCAGACCTCACTCCAAGGAACCTCTCACCTATATTCCAAAACCCTATCACACAGATGCTAAAATGTTTGCCCATGAAAGCTGTCAGTCTAGTGGAAGTGCCATGGAGAGGCCTATAAGCCAATAATTACCCTACGTGTGAATGTGTATACAAGATACTAAATGGGAATACCGAGGAGGAAGTGATTAATTCTGCCTGGGATTAAAAAAGAAACTCGAGAGCGGAGAGTGGTTTTGAGGTCCACTGCTGTGTCTGGGAGCGGTGCATAAATCTCGTCTTCTGTGCACCATGAGGCTGAGACCTCTTCAGAGGTGCAGGCAGAAGGGGGACCTCTGGAGTCCCACGCCCTGGGTTTGAATTTCAGCTCAACCATCAACAACCACTTACTCATTACGGGACGGAGTAAGACATTTAACCTTGTCAAATCTGGTTTCTTTATTGTTAAAACAGGAATGATGGTATTGATGCTTTTTTTGGGGGTATTGGTGGTGGTGAGGTCCAGAGCCAACGGCCAAGAAAAAATCCTCAGATGTCTTTGGTGCAAAAAAGGTGGTTTGATTAAAGCTTGGGGCCAGGACCCGTGGGTGGAAAGAGCTGCCTCACTAGGGGTTGTGAGGAATGGCTGACTATATACTGGGGAGTTGGGGGGGCGGTAAGGAAAAAAGGAGGTGTCCAAAAGGACTTTCATATGCTAAAGAAGACTCTCCGGGTATGGGAGGCCTTGTTACGGTCAACCTAAGGTTGTTGTTTTTTTTCTAGTAAGGCATTAACCTTAAGACAGTTGGGAGTTTCCTGGAGGAACGTCACGTGTATCCCACCCACGGGTCTGGAGTCAGGAGGGGGTCGCCCGGGGTCAGCCTGTGCTTTGTCCTCAGCTTGCCTTCTTCTCCCTCATCAGTATCTCCACGCTGGATTAGGAGGATCAAAGGAAAGAACAATCTAAAGTGTTCACATAGTAAGTGCTCCCTACATGTTAGTCTCCCTTCCCTCTGACCTTTCATTCCTTATTCCTGTATTAAGTGATGTAGAAAAGCCAAACGACCAGTTTCCTGGGGGTGATCACTTGGTCATTCTTTCAGGGACTTGTGGCAGATTCCAGAGTATTGTGGAGTTTGAAAGTCAAATAATTGAGTATGAGGAGAAACAGCGCCACCAACAACAACACTTTTTATGGGTTATTTACATAATTCTTTTATAATCCTCAAAAAAACCCCGTAAGGGAGGTCATGTTTCCCCTATATTGGAGATTATTTTCTGATCTACTGTAATATTTCGTATTACTTCATTCATTTTGTTTTGTGTATGTGTTACCCTTCATAACCTTGAGATGGGCTTTTTTTTTTTCCCCCCACTAGTGAGGGTCCCAAATTCAAGTACATTGTAGGCAGATGAGAAGAGCTGACTATAGCCACCCAGCATTACCTGGAATGAAGCCTCATGTACACCTGTGCTCAACTGGCCGAGAGTTTGGTATTTTTTCTATATATACAAAGTATATACATACTTCTTCATTAAGAGTAATTAATGATTAATTTACATCAAAATGGAAGTTCCTTTAAAAATAATGGGTAAAGAAAATAAATCTAGGTTACCTTTTGGCTTCTTTTTTATTGGCATATCACAAACTTAATGTTATCCAGAACTCCTGATTGGAATGTTCCTTTATCTCTCACCCGGAATCTTAGCTGGAGGTCAGAACTCTCCCAAAGGTTGGGTGTGGCCCTAGGGCTTTGGAGTAGATTTATGGTATCAAAATAATTTTTCTTTCCTTTGCGTATGCTTTCTTCCTAGATCAGACAAGAGGGCACTGAAGAGAAGACACTACCTTATCTTTTTTAAAACCCCTGATCAACCCCAAAGACTTTATATACCCTAGCTTCTCTGTGGTCGATGCATCTTTTGGCTTTTCCAAAGCAGTTCATACTACTTAGGGTATGGAATAAGCAGTTCTAACCAAAAGACTCTAAAATACAGCATATTTCTAAAAAGAAAGCTTCTTTTTCCTCTGTGCTATAGACTAAAGGGGATCACTGAGGCCAGCCAGAGGGCTGTCCCATGAGGTCATTCAAGGAAGTCTGTCTCTCCATCTTGTTGCTCCACTGTGCCTTGGGGTTATATTCCCGTGTCCCGGCGTCAAAGCTGGGTTGATCTATCTCTGAGTTTCAGCTGGAGCGGAGAGTAGAGAAAGTCTTACCAAGTGGCTGTGTCCTCAAGGACATAATCTAGGCAGTACATACATTAGTTCATTTCCCAACGGCCTGAATTTAGTCACAAGGGCACTCCTGGTAGCAAGGGAACCTGAGAAATGTAGTTTATAGCCTAATGGCCACGCTTCTAGCTAGAGCTCGAGGAGTCCTATTACATAAACAGCGGAGGAAGGATACTGAGAGATAGCAATCTCAGGCACGCTCCAAAAGACGAAAGTGGAAAGAGATGAGTGGCTATGCAATAGAAGAGCAGAACCTCTCCCCTCGCCCCCCCGCCCCATTTTGGTCCCCCATCAGGAAGTATTCTTCCGGTTTGAAGTTTTTGGTACCTCTCCGCCACCATCAGCCCTGTGCGGCAGCTCCTAGCCGCATCCTCAACAGCCGGCACCCGGACTGGCCTCCCTGTCTCTCCTGCGGCCTCCTGCAAATCCACGGCTGACACAAGTCAGCAGAATCTCTACCAGCTCTCAACTAGACAACACCACTTCACTACTTAGAACTCACCAAAAACCTCTCCTTGCAATGAGAATCCAATCTAAACTCCGTACTGTGGGCTGGAAGACTGCCCCTACTGGCTTCTGCTCACTTCTTTTCCTTCTCTGTGCCCTGCCCCTGTCTTCTTGTTGCTGTTGTTCCTTGAATATGCTAAACTAGTTCTCATCTTCCTTCCTTCCTTCCCGCTGTTCCTTCTCCCTGGGGCCACTTTACAAAGTTGTCTCCTTTTAATATTCAGGCTTCAACCCAAATGTGAGGTCCTCCGTGAGCATTCCAGCTAAAGCCCTCTTCTCCCAGGCACTCTCTGTGCCGTTACCCCAAAATATCTCCTTCGTAACATGCATCATAGCCCCTATTATTATTTGTTTACATGTTTATAGTATATAAGCTCCTGGGGATGGGACATTGTTCACCACTGTACCCAGAACTCCTAGCAGCTGGCTATGAACACAGGGCTGGCAGTCTCTAAATACCTGTGAGCAGACAGGCTTGATCTCTGTAAAAGAGGAAAACTATCTAATGGCTCCCACTACAGGTCCTTGCACATTGTAGGTATCCAGTAAATTTTTATTAAATGAATAGACCTAGCTACAAATCCAGTGAATCAGAGAGAAAAGGAGTGCCATTTGAAAAGGCTTTACATAAATATTTTGTTTTTAGAATTCAATAAACTTTGTAATATATACAGATAAGTATAAAGGAAAGTCTTACCACTGAAAGAAAATCATGGTTAACATCTTGGTAATTTTCATATACAATTTTTTCCTATATGCGTGCACACACACAATTTTTAAAAATTGTATCATACCATATGCCTACATGCCTTATTTTTCACTTTACTGCACTTCTCAGATATTACATTTTCTACAAATTGAAGGTTTATGGCAACCCTGCACTGAGCAAGTCTATTGGCACCATTTTTTTCCAGTAGCATTTTTTCCCACTTCATGTCCTTGTCACATCTTGGTAACTCTGGAATATTTCAAACTTTCCCATTAAATATAACAAATATATGTCACGGTGATCTGCTATCAGTGATCTTCGATGTTACTATTATAATTCTTTTGGGGCACCACAAACCGTGTCATATAATAATGAACTTAACTGCCGAGGGTTGCGTGTATTCTGACCGTCCCACTGACCAGCCGTTCCCCCATCTCTCTCCCTCCCCTCAGGCCTCCCTACTCCCTGAGGTACAAGGATACTGAAATTAGGCCAATCGATAACCTTATCATGGCTTCAAAGTCTTTAACTGAAAGAAGAGTTGCACATTTCTCACTTTAAATCAAAAGCTAGAAATGATTTATCTCAATAAGGAAGTCACGCCAAAAGCTGAGAGAGGCTGAAAGCGAGGCCTCTCACACCAGTTTGCCAAGTTGAGTCCAAAGGAAAGTTCTGGAAGGAAATTGAAAGTGCTACTCCTGTGAACACACGAATAAGAAAGTGACATGGAAAAAGTTTTAATGGTCTGGAGAGAAGATCAATCCATCTACAACATCCCCTTAGACCAAAGCCTAATCCAGAGCAAGACCCTAACTCTCTTCAATTCTCTGAAGGCTGAGAGAGGTGAGGAGGCTGCAGAAGAAAAGTTTGAAGGTAGCAGAGGTCAGTTCCTGAGGCTGGAGGAAAGAAGCCGTCTCCGTAACATAAAAGTACCAGGTGAAGCAGCAGGTGCTGATGGAGAGGCTGCAGCAAGTTCTCCAGAAGATCCAGCTAAGATAACCGATGAAGGGGGTTACACTAAGTGAGAGATTTTTTATGTAAATGAAACAGCCTTACAGTGGAGGAAGATGCCATCTAAGACTTGCACAGCTAGAGAGGAGAAGTCAATGCCTGCCTTCATAGGACGAAGGACAGGCTGACTCTCTTGTTAGGGGCGATGCAGCTGGTGACTTTAAATTGAAGCCAATGCTCATTGACCATTCTGAAACTCCCACGGCCCTTAAGAATTATGCTAAATCTACTTCACGTTCTATAAATGGAACAAGAGAGCCTGGATGAGGGCACATCTGTTTACGACAGAATCTACTGAATATTTTAAGCCCACTGTTGAGACCTACAGTTCAGAAAAAAAGATTCCTTTCCAAATAATCCTGCTCATTGACAATGTACCTGCTCACCCAAGAGCTTAGATGGAGATGTACCATGAAATTAATGTTGTTTTCATGCCTGGTAACACAACACCCATTCTGCGGCTCATGGATCAGGGAGTAATTTTTACTTTCAAGTCTTATTATTTAAGAAATACATTTCATAAGGTTATAGCTACCATAGGTAGTGATTCCTCTGTTGGATCTGGGCAAAGTAAATTGAAAACCTTCTGGAAAGGGTTCACCATTCTAGATGCCAGTAAGTACATTCATGATTTGTGGGCAGAGGTCAAGATATCAATATTAACAGGAGTTTAGAAGAAGTTGATTCCAACCCTCATGGATGACTTTGAGGGATTCAAGACTTGAGCTGAGGGAGTAACTGCAGATGTGGTGGAAATACCAAGAGAACTAGAATTAGAAGCAGAGCTTAGAGATGGGACTTAATTGCTGGCAATCTCATGATCAAACTTTAATGGATGAGAAGTTGCTTCTTATGGGTAAGTAAAGAAACTAGTTTCTTGAGATGGAATCTACTCCTGGTGAAGATGCTTTAAGATTTTTGAAATGACAACAAAAGATTTAGAATACTCCATAAACTTAGTTGATAAAGCAGCAGTAGGGTTTGAGAGGAATAACTCCAATTTGGAAGAAAGTTCTACTGTGGGTAAAATGCGGGTCAAACAGCATCACAGGCTACAGAGAAATTGTTCATGAAAGGAAAAGTCAATCAATGCATCAAACTTCACTGTTGTCTTATTTTAAGAAATTTCCACAGCTACCCCAACCTTCAGCAACCCTACCACCTTGATCAGTCAGCAGCCACCAACCTCAAGGCAAGAACTTCCAACAGAAAAAAAGACTGTGACTCCTTGAAAGCACAGATGATGGGATGGTTAGCATTTTCTAGAAATAAAGTATTTTTTTTTAATATATTTATTTGTGAGAGAGAGCATGAGCACGAGCAGGTATGGGGGTGATGCAGAGGGAGAAGGAGAGAAGCAGATTCCCTGCAGAGTGCAGAGCCCAGGGAGGGCTGGATCCCACATCCGTCTCTGAGATTATTGCCGAAATCAAGAGTCAGATGCTTAACTGACTGAGCCACCCAGGAGCCCTGCAAAAAAGTATTTTTTAACTAAAGTACATACATTGTTTTTTACGACATAATGCTATTGCACTCTTAGGAGACTACAGTATAGTGTAAATATAACTTGTACTGGGAAACCAGAAAATTCATTTGACTTGCTTTATTGCAATAGTTGCTTTATTGAGGTGATCTGGAACCCAACTCACAGTATCTCCAATGTATGCCTATATGCAGTTTATTTATTTTTAGTCATGAGATGTATTTAATTTTATTATTTTTTTATTCAAGCATAGTTAACATACAGTGTTACATTAGATTCAGATGTATGATATAATGATTTAATCTACACATTTCTCAGTGCTCATCAAGGTAAGTGTACTGTCAATCCCCTTCATCTATTTCACCCATCCTCCCACCTACCTCCCCTCTGCCAATCACCAATTTGTTCTCTGCATTTGAGTCTAGGTTTTTTGTTTTGTTTTGTTTTGTCTCTGCTCACATGCAGCTTAAATAGAAAACTTGCCAAGTATACTCACAAGAAATAATGCTTCTTTTATTTTTTTAACAGATGGGTAATGTGCCCAGGTTTTAACAAGGTTCGAGAGAGTCACATGTCACACAATGTCCTGGACAGCCAATCATAATGCTTAAGAACTACAAAAGGTCTCAAAATACTGCCTGAAGTACGAGGATGAACACTGAGATAAATTAGATTGCGTCTTATAGTTACGTTTCAGGTGGTGATTAGAGAAAGCACAGAATAAGTTCTGCATGGACACATCTATTAGCTGGCAGACCCATGCCCCATGCTAGGGGCTCTTTGCAGAGTAGGGAAAAAAAGAATTCTCTAGAAAAGTTTGTCAAGCTTGAGATGCTGTATATTTTTATTTGGATCTAACTCTTCTTCTTTTCCACAGAAGGGCATTGATTGCTTTTCTTTTCATCTTTCCTAGCCGAAGGTGGGAAATATCACCGGAAGAAAACTATCAGGATTTATTTTTACTTTTACCACCAACAAGTATATAATGCAAGCTCCCATGATGAAACTGTATAGCTATAGCTATACTACCAAAATATCAGGAATGCTGTCTTTCTGGGAGGTGAGGGAAAACAACTAGATTTGGAAATCTAGTATATGAATGTGTATGAATACACAAATGACATTTCTAGATCCAGAGGTACCCATCCACCCATAAGTATATATAGTTGGCATCAAGTCACTAAGCATAAAAAATGCTGTGGGTGTTTACAACTTTTTAAAAAAAGGCATTATTTGCATTAAAAATATGTTCTCTAATTTCCAAAATAGTCTAAGAAGTTGGGAAATTTGGGTGAAAAGATAAGAGTGGGGAAAGGAAAGTAATAGAAAAAATTGGAAACATATGCATATACATACCATATATGCATATACACATCACAGTCTTTTGTGTTTCCAGCCTTTTACACATGTGGAAGAAGGTACACGTTGTGTCTCCAGGTCTGACTTAGCCCAGCAACCAGTATGAGTTTGGCCAAGTCACTTCCCCTCCTTGAGTCTTTGTTTCTTTATCATCAAAATAAAATAGGAGAGGAAGAAGCCAGAAGGTGTCACTAGCATAGGATGTAGTTCCGCTAGGCAGTACAGAGAGCCCTATCTGGCCTAGCATTTTATGATTGTTACTGTGAGTACATTAATTGTGTTATTTGGCACAGATTAATTACATGGGTTATTGCTACTTTTTCTTTTGCCTGTTTGTTTGTTTGAAGGACGTTGGTAGGTAGTTTTGCTAAATGGTGCTTTACCTGCTTAAAATTTCTTGTGAGATCTCTACCAACATGACTAACACTTCCAGTAGTTATCAGTTGTATTCGAAAGCCTCTGATGCTGGTGGAAGTTTTAGCTGAGTCAAAACCCTCCTCAAGTGGGTTTACTAGGGATGGTCAGTGTTCACAAAAGGGGTGGTTGGTGACTTGCCTCAAGAAGACTGTAGTGAAGAATACAGTCATTTCAGACCTGTGGCCCACGAGACAGGGGACTAGACTAGGTGAGGAAACGGTAGTGTGCAGTGTGGTGCTCAAGAGAGAAAAGGTACTTGCCAGAAGTGATCGGTGGTATGTGAACATTAAATTATGCTCAAGTCCTCTAAATCTTGGGACTACTAAAGACTTCATTACTATCCACAGAACAACTCTTGAGGAAGGACACACACTACCTGAAAATGTCCTGCTGTTTTGGACCAGGGCTTGGAAGACGAGAAGGAAGAACCGATACCTAACCAAAAGGAGTAACATAAAGAACGCTCTTGTGTCAGTCGCTGTTAAATAGTTAAAACCTTTCATGACAGACGGAAAGACAGCACAGAGGTGACCATGCGGTGGTCAAGAATCGTAGGCTAAGGCTCAGCCTCAATTCTAAAACCTAAGAATAAAATCAACAATCCCTCTAATTGTTTATCACAATGCTTCCTTTAGAAATTTTATTTGAGGAGTTGGGGTGGAGCAAAGAATAAAAAAAATCCTTTCTGAGCCTGCCTCACATCTAGTTTGAAAGTAGAATTTCTTTACTGGAACTGCTGATCTGTAAGGCCACCAGTTTATGTGGGTTTCAAAGGGCTCTTAGAGTCCAAGTATGGCTGTATTCTGCTAGTGTGCCAATACCATGCACACACACACACACACACACACACACACACACACACACACATACACACACACGCCCGCCCCGTTTACATCTCCAGGCCGGGGGAGGGGGGGTTCTCAGTCTCTGAACTATTGACATTTTGGGTCAGTGAATTCCTTATTCTGGGCCTGTCCTGTGTATTGTAGGATGTTTGGCAGCACCCTTGGCCTCACCTACCAGACGCCGGTACCATTTCTCCTCTCCCCTTACCTACACGCCCAGCTTCCCAAGACAGCTCCAAATGTTGCCAAATGTCTCCTGGGGGACAAAATCTCCCTCAGCTGAAAATCACTGCTTCCGGCTGAGATGGGGAGATTTAATTGTGAGGGGGAAGAGAGGACAGAGTGAGGAACATGAGGCTTTTCTCTAGGATGCAGAGATCTATTCTCAAGGTTATTTCTATTTATGGAAATTACTCAAAGATGCTTATGAGTGTTTTTAGGGAGCTGATTTCTTTCCAAGCAAGCCAAATATTACAAATACCCTTTTAAGCTGTAACTTATAACTGTTTTTCTACAGAGTGTCTTAATGGAGTCAAGCATTTGCCTTGAAGAATGCTATCGATTCATTCATTGTTTTCCTGACTTGTGGCACTGCCAGCTTTCCACTTGGAATAGCATCAAGGGCTGTTTTGCTTTATTTCCCCAAAACTTTGCAAACTACTTCGATACACTGCTGAAAATACATGTTAGCAGAATAACTTTTTTTTTTTTAACTGCAATTCTCAAAGAACCCACATTGTCTACTTGCTAGGAGAGCAATTATTTTTAATCTGAATGTAACTGAGGCATAGTTACCTAGATCCATTTTACCACATTGCTACACAGGCTTAAAATATTTTGCTGGTAGCAAAGTATGCAGTTTGCATACAACACTGATCTTATCAGGTAACCTTATGACCGAATTTCCTATCTGAAGAGCAACTAGGAATTAATATACCTTAATTCGAAGGTTAAGCATATGCCCTTATCCAGTGTTTACATCTTTTTTTTTAATATTTATTTATTTATTTGAGGGGGGCAAATGGGGAGTGGGGGTGAGGAAGAGCAAAGGGAGAGAGAATCTCAAACAGGACTCCCTACTGAGAGGGGAGCCTGATGCGGGGCTCAATCTCAGGTCCCTGAGATCATGACCTGAGCCGGAATCAAGAGTCGAATGTTCAACGGACTGAGCCACCCAGGTGCCCTTTCAGTGTTTACAACTTATCTTGATTTGTATTTTACTCCCAAAGAGGAGGACAGTGGTGAGGGGTTTTTTTGTGTTTGTTTTTTGGTGGTGGCACTCCAGCCACCTTCTGCAATTTATTTCAACATCATTTATTGAACACTGACTGTGAACAAGGATTTATGCCAATTCTTAGCAGATTTTATTTTTGCAGTAAAATCGGATGTATTTCTTTTAAAACTGTGCTGTAATGAATCTTTTCTCTATCATTTTGATGTCAGTGAAGATTAACTACCACAAAAGTTAATGTTTTCTCCATCTATAAATACAAGGCTGAAATCAAGGAATAGAAGAGAGAGAATCTACAAAATGTAGGTGAGGTTTTTAAAAAGCCGAACATATAATATTATAAGATTAAAATAGGTGGTGAGCATTCTGTTTATCACTTTACTATTTGGCATCAAGTGGACAAACAACAGATACTCTCAGACTAAATTTTATTTTCATCTGGAGGTATGGCAGGCCCAGAACATCACAGATTAAATTCTTGAAATGTCTGTAATTTCAGATGAGTTCTGAGAAAAATACATACTTTCTGGCCTGTAAACTGTCCACCATATTTTTCCATATTTGCTACTGATTTATTAAAATGTGTTAAGTATCAGTAAATAGGATCAGCATAAATATTATTACTGCATTTAAGGACTTGAATTCTTACTCGCTTTTAGATTCTGTATCTTTTATGTTAGGTGCTGGGTCTCTAATTTGGTGTTGATTTACTTGGCTGTGTGGGAGTTATGTAAAATTATCCAACCGATATAAGCCAGGTGTTCACAGCATCAGAGACTATACTGGAAGCTTTCCAAGAGTAGGTGTCTGTGACCTATATAGCAAGCATGACAAAGATGGCACATGGCCCTATTTTCGGTATCCCTTAGACAAGCTGTCCCCTCAAACTCCCTGACCTCCTTGAAGCTTCCCTGCCTCCCTAATCCCAGTCGCTTTCTCTAATCACTTGAGAGAACTGTCTTTGGCAACAGTCAGATCCACGGCGCCTTCCTGTACTGACATGGAGAGTTTGCAGTAGCGCAATGGCCTCTGCCCTCTCCCATGGCTGAGCGCCTTCTTCATACCTCTATACCCCTACATCCTATACCTCTAGCTGGTCGAATGGCACAGAGGACCTAGAGTTTCAGAAAATTACTTTTCAAAGGTTTCTAACCTCAGCTCTAGATGTCACAGCAAACAATATGTTCGCCATCTTTAACAAAAAGTATAACTTTAAAAACATTCTCTCTTGCTCTTCCTCTCATTTTTTTCGATATGTGGTTTCTAATTCTTTTCCCTTGATTATGCTTTTCAAAGAGGAAGAAGATACAGGTTAAAAAGCAACCAGAAGATACTGGAGAAGGGAAAGAGACTCGCTATTGGAAGGTGCACAGGGAGGATTATCAGCATTCATTTTAGGGCAACACTGGTGCTGCTGGAATAGAAATCCCTTGCCTGGTGTAGGAATGTATGGCAGCAGTCATGAGACCAAGTGGCTAGGACCTTAGCAATGTGCTGCTAGCTCTGCGATGCAGCCAGCTCTCCCGCCCTCCTGCTGCTCACAGCTCTGGAGTCTCCTGTGAAGGCTGCTCAAGAATGAGTGGAGGGAGGACAAACAACTGTTCTGGGTTGAATTGTGTCTCCCCCCCACCCAGCATCCATATATGCCAAAGTCCTAACTCCCAGTATCTCAGAATATGCCCTTATCTGGAAATACGGTCACTGCAGACATAATTAGTTAAAAGGAGGTCATTGTGCTATAGGTGGTAATACAATATGATATGGGTCCTTATAAAAAGGGGAGATTTGGATACAGAAGCACACAAGAATCCATGTGAAGATTAGAGTTCTGCTGCCACCAGCCAAGGGACTATTGGAAGCTAGAAGAGAAGCCTGGAATGATTCTTAGTGCCTTTGGAGGGATTAAAGCCCTACCAACGTCTTGATCTCAGACTTGCAGTTTCCAGAACTAGGAGACAATAGATTCCTGTTGTTTAAGCCACGTAGTCTGTGGTAATTGTTAAAATAGGCCAAACAAACTAATATAATAATGTAGCAATGATGGAGTTGTCTTGATCTTGACTAGAATCTTCCTGAAGAGGTACTGGTTTGATGAAGCTTAGAAGCTAAACATGGTCTAATCGAACACCTAGAAGGAAACCTGTGTATATGGATAATAGACACACACATGTAAGGACATAAATAAAAACACACTGCAACCATTTCTAAGCAATTCCACAAAAGTAGTAATTGCTGAGGCTGCCTGTTACATGACTTAATCACTCTTGGGTTTCCTAAATGTCAGAGGATCTGTATCTCCAGCTACTAGGGTAATTCCAGGAGCTGAGCCCTCTAGACCAACCTCCTTCTACAATTCAATTCAACCAACATTTATTAACCTATGTGCCAAGAATTTTAAGCAATGTCAGTAGAATAAAGCATCAGACACAGTTCTGGCCCTTAAGTAGTTTTGTTATATAGCAGTTCTAATAATATTAGGCAGAACGCTGCAAGAATCTTTCATTTATTAATCTATATGGGATTCTGTCCACTTATACCCAGGAATGCTCAAGACTCTTAGTCACAGGTGACAGAAACACAACTCAAGCTGGCTTAAACCAACACACAAATCAACCCCTGAGCAATTCAAGGATGCGAGTATGACTTAGGGAGTGTATTAGTCAAGGTTCTCCAGGGAAACAGAATCCATGGGAGAGACAGAAAGAAGGAGAGAAGGTAAGGGAGAGAGGGAGGAAGGGGAGGAGAAAAAAACAGAGATAGGAAGAGAGAGAGACAGAAAAGAGAGAAAAGAGATTTATTTAAGGAATTTGCTCACATAATTGTGGGACAACGTGTAGGGCAGACCGGCAGGCTAGAAATTTAGGTACGAGTTGACACTGCAGGTCCTGAGTCTGAATTCTGCAGGGCAGCAGGCTGGAAACTCAGGCAGTGTCTCTATATTGCAGTCTTGAGAAACCTGTTTTTGTTCTTAAGGTCTTCAGATGGTTCCATGAAGCTGCCCACATTATGGAGGGCACCTGCCTTACCCAAACTCTAAATTTAATGTTAATCTCATCAAAAGACTACCCTTACATAAACATCTAGATGAGTGTTTGACCAAACGACTGGACGCCATAGCCTAGCCAAGGTGACACATAAAGTTAACCACCACAAGCAGTGTGGAATCCGGAGAGTGCCCCAAATCATTAGAAATCCACCCCTCCCCAGCTTCCTCGGGGAAGGCTTGAAGTGACCCATCTTCCAGTCCATGCCCCGGTTAACGATCACCGTGGCTAAGGGAATGTAATTCCCTGGCTGGGGCTGAGAACGGGGGTGGGGGGGTTAGGGGGTGGGGATGGTTGCGTTACAGAAGGGATGTTGAGCAGGCATCAGGAACTGTCCAATTAGAGGGATCCCACCAACCAGGAGGAAGAGATAAGCGAGTGTCATTTTGAAAGGAAAGAAAACATTTTGTGCATATCCAGTCCTTGAGCACTTAAAGGTGGGAAACCGAAGGAAGAAAGGCGAGACCCTCTGGGAGAAATGAAGGGCTCTTGCTAGAATGTCCATAGGCTCCTGTGGCTGGAGGTGGGCAGATGTTCCAGTGGTCACACCAGGTACTACATGCAACTGATGGGCTTACATCACATTAGCTTGGTTTAAACTACCTTTGAATCTCATGAGATATTTCTTTGAGGAAAATTTAGTTTTTCTCATTGATTTAAAGTCAGTGATTTCTGTTCCTCTGAACACAGAATTGCTTTTAATTATAAATGCATGACATTTAAAATTATTTAAATACAAATATTTTTACACCAACGGGTGTGGAATGTGGGGTGTGGGATGTGGGGATGGAAGCAATGAATTTTTTCCTGTACAGAAACCCTGCTAGAAAAATATTTTCCCTTAGTCATCGTTACAAAAATCATCCCTCTCAGGGATGCTTGTTATTTAAAATTAAATGAAATTGGCATTTGGAGACTTTTGAATAATTTAGCTGGACTTATTTTGGTGATTACATAATGGTTACGAGTGGGTCAAGGCCCCGGTCATGTCAGGGAATTAAGAAATGGATTTCTTTACATGGCTGTCGTTCATCTGCCTTCCCGCTCTCATCTTCTGCTTCCATCCCCATGGTGGCTCCCCCCACTTCTCTCCCACTGGAAGCTCCATAGGGATAGAGACTACCTTTTACTAACCGCCTCCCCCCCTCCCCCCGCCGCCCGCAGTGTGGTCTGATAGATCAGTGTGGTGTGCCGAGTTGCCCTGAACTTTGTTCTCTAGGGAGCCTGGGGATTTAGGAAGACAGAGATGCTAGGACAGTTCTGGAAATTCTCAGCAAACAAAGTTCCTTTAGAACAAAGTTAACAATGTTATAACGACAACATTTTTCAAGTTTCTAAACACACAGCTGCGGCTACTGGCAGCTGCTTACAACAAAAATCTTACTTGCAGCTAATGTCTGTCAAATAATGAAAACCCACTCTAAGCAAAATCTGAAGTATTTTTCCTATATCCCCACTATTCACCTTTTTTCACATTTCTCTTTTCTCTATGATAAAATGGAAAAAAAAAGCGTTACACTCTGAAAGGAAATCCGGGTACAAGTAAGTAGCTTGGGATGGTCTTTCTGCTCATCTATAGGGGCCTCCTTTCTTCTCTCCATTTCTGCTTTCCTTGCTGGGAAAGAGGCATAGACAGCGTCACCTTGAAGAGCACCCCTAACAGTACAATGATATGAATCCATTGAGGGGGACTAGAAAGGGTCTGATATAAAAGATGGTTATGCTTTCTTCTACTCCAAACGCCTCCTTCTGGGACCTGAACAGGGCTATAGATCTTGAGGATCCATTTCTCTGTGGATGGCAGTTCCACCCTGCCCCACCCCAGCCACTCAGGCAAACAATCTCCCTTTCTTTCTAACATAGGCCAGTCATGCCCCCAGCTGTAACTGAACTCTTTCCACCCGTGAGTTTTAACAAAAACAACCATGTGCCAACTCAGTGCATTTAAAGGAGCTTGCAAACATTATTGCTAATCTGAATACAGCCCTGCAAGACAGGTTAACATCGTTTCCTATTTCACCTGTGCCATTCAGAGAGGCTAGGAAACATCCCCAAGGTCAAAGCATTAAGTGGCCAAGTCAGGAAGCCTGGGTCTCTTGAGCAATAAAGCCCATGTCTACCAGATGGGTTTTACTGTTGTTTGGCAGTCTGGCATTCATCTGTTAGGAAATGGACACTTTCGTTCTGCTGCCTCCCTAACCTGAAATCCTGGATCACATCCTCATGCCTCCGATATCATTTCTGCCTCTACCCGAATGTCCCTTGGGTACTTCACATTCCACATGATCAAAACTCATAGATATGAAAATACCTGCCTCCTGGGTTGCCATGGAGATTTAATAAAAAACAAACCTAAAACTCTAAGTAAAGCATTAGCACGATCCTAAGCACATAATAATGATCCAATTAATGTTAAGACTGTCTTATTTTTACCAATATGCTAATTCTTCCCAACATATTTACTTTAAAAAATTGCTATTTTAGGGGCGCCTGGGTGGCTCAGTGGGTTAAAGCCTCTGCCTTTGGCTCAGGTCATGACCTCAGGGTCCTGGGATTGAGCCCCGGCATCGGCATCGGGCTCTCTGCTCAGCAGGGAGCCTGCTTCCCCCTCTCTCTCTGCCTGCCTCTCTGACTACTTGTGATCTCTGTCTCTGTCAAATAAATAAATAAAATCTTTAAAAAAAATTGCTACTTTATTGTGGAATGTATTATCTCCTATTAAAGAAACCTATTCAACTAATATCAACTGAAACTTTCCTGGTGCCTTGCTTCGCATCCGGGAACACAGGAAAGAAGACAGGATCCCAGCACAGGGAAGCGGAATTTCCCACCTTTGTGATAAGGTCAGCAGTACAGGGACTTACACAAGGAGCATTTCCAGAGTTCAGAGGAATGCGTGTGGCACAGCCTAGTGAAGAGTGTTGAGGGCAAGTTTCCCAAAGAAGAGTTCCACCAGGGCTGAAATCAGTCAGAGGAGGGCAATCTTGTCAGAGGAAACATGAACAAAGGGACAGAAGCTAGAAAAGGTTTGACAGGAGAGGACACATGACAAGTCATTTGGTTCAGCTGTAGCTTGGGTGTGTATAGGAGAGGGCGGGGAAGTCGGAAAGATGAGGCTAGAAAAGATAAGCAGGCGGCCAAATCCTCAGGGGCAATAGCAAGTAAGTGGGAAAGGTGTGGGCTGGGGTTTTCCTATCCCAGGAAATCTCGGCTGTGTTTGCCTACTGGAATCACTGGGAGCTTTTAGAAGTACTGGAGCCTAGGTCCCGAGACAAATACATAGAAATCACTATGGGTGGAGCTGAAGCATCATTTGTTTTTTAAAGTTCCCCAAATTGTTATAATATGCAGCTGAATGTGAGAACTGCTATATAATCTAGTCCTCAAAATCACACCAATCCAGATTCGGCTGTGAAGGTAACAACGTAATAATCACTGACCTTTAGAATGGGGGGGGGGATGGTAAGGGGCTGTATTTTTTTTTAATTATTTAACTTCTTATTGAGGTAAAATATAAATAACATAAAGTTGACCATTTTAACCATTTTTAAGTGCATAGTTCAGTACCATTAAGTCCACTCATATTGTTGTGCAACCATCACTATCCCTTTCCAGAACTTTTGTGTTATCCCAAAATGAAACTCTGTGCCCACTAAACACTAGTTCCCCATTCCTCCCTCCCCCAGCCTCCGGCAGCCACCATTCTACTCTCTGTCTCTATAAATTTGACTACACTGGGTACCTCATGTAAGTGGCACCATATAGTACCTGTCCTTCTGTGACTGGCTCATTTCATCTAGCATAATGTCTTCTAGGTTCAACGATGTGGTAGAATGTGTCAAAAGTTCCTTTCTTTGTAAGGCTGAAAAATAATCCATTGCATATATATACCACACTTTGAGCCATTCATCCATCAACAGAAACTTAGGTTGTTTCTACTTTTTGGCTATTGTAAATAATTCTGCTATGAACGTGGGTGTACAAGTATCTGTTTGAGTCCCTGTTTTCAATTTTTTTTTTTATAATACCCAGATGTGGAATTGCTGGATCATATGGTAATTCTATATTAATTTTTTTGAGAAACTTCCATACTGCTTTCCACAGTGGCTGCACCATATTACATTCCCACCAGCAATGCACAAGGGTTCCAGTTCCTCCACTTCTTTACCAATACTTGTTATTTTCTGTTTATTTTGTGGGTTTTTTTTTTTTTTTAATAATAGCCATCCCAATGGGTGTGAAGTAGTATCTCATTGTGGTTTTGATTTGCATTTCCCTAATGATCACTAATGCTGAACATTTTTTATGTGCTTATTTGCCATCTGTGTATCTTCTTTGGAAAAATGTCTAAGTATTTTCCCATTTTTAAATTGGATTGTTTGTTTTCTGGAGCAGTTCTTTATATATTATGAATCTCAGTCCTTTATCAGATATATGATTTGCAAAAAGTTTCTTCCATTTCATTTGTCTATTCACTCTACTGAGAGTATCCTTTCATGAACAAAAGTTTTTAATTCTGATGAAGTTCTACTCATCTACTTTTTTCTTTTGTTGCCTGTACTTTTAGTGTCATAAGCCCCGTGCTTTACAGATGCGCGCACAAAGTCCTACAGGTTGGGCTCCCCGCAGAGAAGACTGGGATGGAGGCTGGTATATAGAGTATATTAGGCAGCGCTCTTGGCTACACCACCTGTGGAAGGGAAGGGAAAGGAGCATGGGCAGAGGAAGAAATTGGGCCTTGACAAAATCTCAAGGAAAGCCTCAACTGATCACCACAGTGAATCCCAAAGCTGAGGAGAACCTTCAGAGATGTCCTTCATTTGGGTGAAGAGGATAGCCTTTATATTTGACCGGTTATCGGATACAGGGTGCTACCAGAAGGGGCTATGACTGAGGGTGAGGCAGTTCTCCAAAGAAGGCTGACAGCCTAGGACTACTGGCCACAAGCACCCCAGCATCTGAGGAAAGACGCCTTTATTACTGGGAGGGGATTTGGGTGACATATCACGCAATACATTCCCAAAGAGGTCTCCTCTTGCTTGCTTGGATGCTCCTGGCCCACTGGCACTTTACTATAATTTAAGGAGGCATCTAAGGTCACTGGGAGCCCCCAGCCTATTCTTGCTAGGCCCACCCTTTCCCTTCCATTCTTCACTCTTCATTTTTCAATCCCCAGTCTCTCTCTTCCCCATGTGCACTTCCGTTGAAGATTGCAGTTTAATGTCATGGCCCAGAGTTCTTGCCACCTCGAGCCTTTTATTACTCAAGTCTTGTGAGCAGGAATGAAAGCAGAGAGCGGCTGCTTAATCCTGGAGTGTGGGTGGATGGGATGAGGGAATAGCAGAGAAACACCACTTGGGATAAAATACTTAGGCACAGAGAATCCCAGGACGGGAGCTCAGTGGTTACTAAATCAGGCAAGCAAGCGCACGATGAGAAAATTGAGAAGAAAAAGGAGAATAGTTAAATAATACCTGACATTAGGGACATAATAAACATTGACCTTAGTTTTAGATGCTGAAAAAATGACAAAATGGGAAGAAAAAAATACAAAGTTAGTATTTAGGTCTAATTGTGATGCAGTACAAGAATTCAGTATATAATACAATGTGTTAAAACTTACATGTGTTAAAATCCTATCTCAAGTTGTATTTGATTAGAACAGTAAACTCTTTTTTTTTTTTTAAAGAGGAAGACCTTTCTTTTTTTTTTTTTAAGATTTTATTTATTTGGCAGAGAGGGATCACAAGTAGGCAGAGAGGCAGGCAGAGAGAGAGGGGGAAGCAGGCTCCCCGCTGAGCAGAGAGCCCGATGTGGGGCTAGATCCCAGGACCCTGAGATCATGACCTGAGCCTAAGGCAGAGGCTTCAACCCACCGAACCACCCAGGCGCCCCAGAACAGTAAACTCTTACATACAAATATGGGGCTTCATAAGTTGTGGTTTACACTGTATGGAGATCTGATCTGCTCATAAGCCCAAAACATCAGCAATGCTCACTGCAGTGTGTCCTCTTCTGGACTGAAGGAAAGGGTGCTTCTAGATCCCTGCCCCCCCCCCCCCCCCCGCAGCCCGTTAGCTCTCACGGATACAAAACCTGTGAGCTGCATTCCTAATCCTAAAGGCTAAGACATGCTTCTCATAAAAATTTCTCCTTAATAATCTTATCTGTGTACTGCAACTATGTTTTGTGACTTTGTCCAAAAATTTTTTAGAATATTTGAATAATTAGATATATGAACATTTTGATTCCTAGCTCCTAGGTAACTCACTCCACTTCAGTTTTCATTAAAGTCCACACTACTCAAGGCCTTTATGTCATCTGAAGTCAGTCTCCATTTGGAGGTTCAGTAAATCTTTTTTTCTAAGTATTCCCGAGAAAGTATTAGTTATTTGGAAATGGTTTAGGGCAATCCAGATGGAGAAACAAAATGTAGATTTTATATTCTTCTTTTCCTTTTCTAGTTGTATGGGTCTAAGGATACCGGAATTTCCTCCCAAACCCACCCTACAGCATCCCGCCCCACTCTCACCCAAAACTAAATTACCCCCTATCGGAAAGAGAGGGAATATACACTGATTGAAAGTGTTTTCACCTGCACAGCATTTCCACTTGATTCCTATTTAATATCAGAGAGTCATTTCCAATCCTTGCTCTGACCCTATTTATACTCCAGTCTCCATCCTCAGACTAGGAGAACATGACATTTCTCTGGGGAAATGCACTCCAAAAAAGCCCCCAAATGCAAATTCTCTGGAAAATAACATGATTACGCATTATTTAAAAACAAGTTTTCATATTTCCTTTATACTAGAGCCTCACTTCTCTTAGGACAGCCATGTGGGAATTGGATGATTTCTTTAGCTACATTACGATTTTCTTTATCCTCATCACCATGATTATTAAGTTTTGAGCCTACATTTTTATGGTTCAATCTTGGAAATGGTTTTTAGAGTTTCATGATCATTTCCTTAATTGTTTCCGTTTTTCAGGCTTTTACTATGACATTAGCTATTGTCCTTTCCTTAAGCTGCCTGAAAATCAGGATTTAAATTTTATTATCAAGTAGCTAAATGGAAAATCCCTCTCCGAGGATTCTTAGGGAGGCCACGTGAGAAGCTTCTCAGGAGATGCTGTCTCATCATAGAGCTAGGTTACAAGCTCAAGATCCTAGAACTGGGTCAGAAAACCCAAGACCGGAGCAGATTCTCCACACTGCTCACAACTTGATCAGTGTGATAACTCATCAAGGCTTTAGCCCAATCATCCTGCTTTTCTGCTTCTTTGTCCCCACTGTTTGCTTAATGTGGCTCAAATTACAAATCCAGTCTTATCTCCTTTTGCCTATCTGTTCCTCACTCTTTGCTAGCTGTTCTAGGCAGTTCCTTAGTTCTTATCATCAATTTCTAGCAGTTTCCGACTTCCCAGGCCAGACTGGAGCACTACAAATACATCTCTTAGGGATCAATGGTACCTCATGAGAAACACCCCAACTTCCCCACTGAAACCCGGAAAAGGTATAGTGCTACTGTGAGTTTTTGCGAATCCTAATCCCTTCTTCCATCATCACTCCTTTCCTCCCTTCCACCAAGCAGAAGTTCTTACACAGGAATAAATGATCTCATCTTTGACAAAACAGACACTTCCCAATTACTAACTTCTAACTTCCTCTAGGATTGAGTTATAGTGTTATCCAAAAACAGAGGAAGATTCTTTGTTCTTTTAAAATTCTTATTATCTCCACAATTCTTGCCTAAAATGTTGGGAGTTAGAATGAATATAAGCAAAGAATGACCTCTCTTCTATCAAAGGTAGCAAAGCTGGTTCTCAATTCGCAGAGCAGATAAGTCTTGCCACTGAGACTATTAGCAACCCACTTGTTGCTTGACTCTGAAAGCACATGAAGTGGACTTTTAAAAAAAATTTTAATGTTATGATTTGCTTTTCAGATTGTAATTGTCATACACAAATAATGCAAGGCTGAGCAGAGTCAAACCTGGGGTGTGTGCAGGGTCAGTTCCAGAAACGTAAGACAGGTGGTGTTTCTATCCTGCCATCTCAGGGAGAGGTTCAGGAGGCAGCCAAGGTCACGACGAATGGGTCCCTAGGCATCACACAGAACCATGAGCAGGTACTAAAAGTTGAGAGTGAGAGATGAATAACGGCCACTGGGGAAAATGGCAAGCTAACAGGCAATAGGAAGTTGGGAAACAGAGAACAGAAGTGAGAAAATAGAACCAAAGTCATTCAATTAATTCTGTGCTTCTGTGTCTTCCCTAGCTGAGACTGTTTTTGCCTGGGTGGCCAGTCCGGCATTGGCTCTGGGCCCTCACCTTCTTAAAGGTACCACTTGGCACATGGCATCCTATCACCATCAAATCAGCGCTTATTTTCCCAGGGTGCAGAGCAAGTCTTAATTTGCAGATCCCCTGAGAACTAAACTCTCAGTTGGATTTGATAATGTCTTTTCTTCTCAGAAGTTTTTTGAGAAGGTTTTCGGAAGTTGACACCTTCCCTGACTTTCTACAACTTATTTTATATAACATCCATGGCATGTGTGCTATTGAAATTTGTGCACAAATGTACTGCCTCCTTACAACATAAGGATAGCATGGAAAGAAGCTATTCTACTTACCTACCACAACCATTTGTTTGCTCTCATGTGCTGGGAGATAAGAAAGAATGCTTGGGGGATGGGAAAAGAAAGATACGCAAAATTTCCTTTTGCAATATTCAGCCTTTTCCAGAAAAAAATATATAACCTATCTCTAGTAGGCATTGTTTCTACATTGTATTACAATACTGAAAATGACAAGATCTCCCAAAAGAACTTCTAGGTCTCATTATTGTTAGCAATTCAGCCCTGTGCATCAATGGAACTTAAAGAGAGCTATACAGAGAACTTCCTGAACCTGATAAAGGTCATCCACGAAAAACTCAGAGCTAACATCCTACATGACAGTGAAAGACTGGATGCTTTCCTCCTTAGAATAGCACAATGATAAGGATATCCACTCTTGCCAATCCTGTTCAACACTGTACTGGAGGACCTAGACAGAGCACTTAGGCAACGAAAAAACAAAACAAAACCAGAAGGCATCATATCGGTAAGAAAAAAGTAAAACTATCTATTTGTAGATGACATGATCCTGTATATAGAAAATCCTAAGGAATCCACTAAAAAATATTAGAACTAATAAGGAATGTTAAAGGTTGCAGGACACAAGATCAATATACAAATATCAATATATTTCAATATACTAGCAATTAATAATGTGAAAGTGAAACTAAGAAAATTTCACTTAAAGTAGCATCAAAAAGAATAAAATAGGAATAAATTTAGCAAAATATGTATAACATTTGTACACTGAAAACTCTAAAACAACACTGAAAGAATTTAAGAAGATCTAAATAAATGGGAAGACACTCCAGGTTCACAGATTGGAAGACCTGATATTGTTAAAACGGTGATACTCCACAAATTGGTCTGCGGATTTGATATGGTACATATCGGAATCCCAGGTGGCTCTTTTTGCAGAAATTGTCTCATGCTTCCCTGTTTGAAAATTTGCTGCAAAGCCTCAGTAAACAAGTGTAATAGTGGCATAAAGATAAACATATAGGTCAGTGGAATAGAATTGAGTCCAAAAATAAACCCTCACATTTATGGCCAGTTGATTTCTACGAGAAAGCCAGCTAAGACAATTCAAGGGGACCACTAGGTATCTAGATGCAAAAGAATGAAGTTGGATGCTGACTCTGAATTGTATAGAATAATTACCTCAAAATGGATCAACGATCTAAATGTAAAAGTTAAAATTACAAAAGTCTTAGAAGAAAATATTAGGAATAAAATTTTGTGATCTTGAATTTTCTCAGATATGACACCAAAAACACAAGCATCAACAAGAAAAGATAATTGAACAGCATCAAAATTAAGAACTTTTGAGCTGAACATTAAGAAAATAAAAAGACAAAAAAAGAAAAGAAAAAGACAACCTACAGAATTGGACGAAATATTTGTAAATCAAACATCTGATAAAGAACTTGTACCAGAATATATAGAGAATTCTTAAAATTCAACAAAAAGAACCCAATTAAAAATAGGCAACAGCTTGAACAGATATTTCGTCAAAGAAGATATACATATGACCAACAATCACATGGAAAAAATGCTCATCATGATCAGCCATTAGGGAACGGCAAATCAAAACCACAATGAGATACTACTTCATACCTACTAGGATGGCTATCACCAAAAATTTGGACAATAGCAAGTGTTGGCAAGGATATGGAGAAATTTGAACCCTTATTCTTTGTTGGTAGGAATGTAAAATGACATAGTCACTTTGGAGGACAGTTTCAGTTCCTCGAAAGCTAAACACAGAGTACCATTGACCTAGTAATTCTAGTTTGAGGTATAGGTCCAAGAGATTTGAAAACATACGTCCACACAAAAACTTGTACACTAATATCCATAACACTATTATTCATGATAGCTAAAAAGGGGAAACAACCCAACTGATGGATAGGTAAACGAAATATCAACTGATGAATAGGTAAACGAAATATAGTATATCCACACAATGAAATATTATTTGGCCATAAAAAGTAATAACGATGGATGAAACTTGAAAGCATTATTCTGAGTGCAAGCAGGCAGACACTAAAGGCCACATATTGTATGATTCCTTTTATATAAAATGTCCAGAATCCATAGGGACATAGAGAATCTATGGCAACTCCACAGAGACAGAAAGTAGGTTGGTAGTTGCCAGGGCGTGGGGGAGGGGGAATGAGAAGTGACTGCTAATGGATTCAGGGTTTCTTTTGGGGGTGATGAAAATGTTGTGGAATCTGTGATCATTGTGCAACTTGGTGAATATACTAAGAACACTGAATTGCACATTTTGAAAGGATAAATTTTTTGGCATGGGAATTACATCTCAATAAACTTGTTACAGGAAGGAAGGAAGGATGGAAGTAAGGAAGGAAGGAAGGAAAGAAGGAAGGAAAAGGAAGGAAGGGAAGAAAGGAAGGAAGGAGGGAGGGAATGAAGAAAGGAGGGAGAGAGAGAGGGAGGTAACGAAGGAAGGAAGAAAAATAAAGTGAGCTGTACAGAAACTAATCTGTGATGGTATATTTAGGTCACCACCATCCCTGACAACTTCAGTGCTGTCAGGTATTTGCATTTATTAGCTTGTGTTTACTTGTGTTTGTTTCTTTCTCTCTCACTCTTCTCTTCTCTTTAATTTTGAGGCTTCAATCCAAGTCATCCAGCCTAATGGATTCTCAAACACGTGTTTCCAACATATCTGAGTCCATGGCCAAGGGACCCAGAGTCAGGTAGGAAATTATGACCGAATTCCTTTTAGTTACAGATTAACAGACAAGGGCCTCTAGAGACCCAAATACTTCTCTTTTTCAAGCATGGTGACATAATGTTATCAAATTAATGATAGGTTCCTTTTAGTGCCAGGTTAATATCTGAAAATAATAATCAATTTCAAAGTTAGAATGAATAACAAATGTAATGAAACACACATTCAAATGTACCCTGAAGAATGCCCTTTTATATTATATTAAGAATATATTAAAAAAAAAAGGAGCTGTACCTGTGGGTGTATAATGATTTTGCGTAGTAATGCAGCACCGTTCCTTTGAATTGCTCACAATGCTTTATAGCATTTATTTCAGTGATTGTCACAACATCTTTGTGGGTGGCAAGCGTTGTGCTAACGAGTGCGGGACAACTGCAGGTCAGACGACCAAAGGACGCGCAGTCATCCCATGAGGGCTAGAGCACAGGGAGGCGTGAAATCCAGATGGTCTGATGATGCCTCACCTACCCGTGACCCAAGCGGCATCTCCCGGCACTGATAACCTTTCTGACCAGTGACGGTTCCAAGTTCCCGTTACTCTGGATATTCCAAGTGTGTCAGCCACATCCCAAACAGATGGTCACAATCACACAATAGGACTGTTTTTGATGTTAATAAGAATCACGTGGCTAACACTTACAAAAAAAAAAAAACTGGATTAGATACTGAAAATTTGACCTTATGGGGCGCCTGGATGGCTCAGTCATGAAGCGTCTGCCTTTGGCTCAGGTCGTGATCCAGAGTCCTGGGATCGAGCCCCGCTTAGGGCTCCCTGCTCAGCAGGAAGCCTGCTACTCCCTTTCTCACTCCCCCTGCTTGTGTTCCTTCTCTCGCTGTGTGTCTCTCTGTCAAATGAATAAATAAAATCTTTTTAAAAAATGAAAATTGGACCTCAGGATTTTCGTTTGTTTGTTTAATTTCCTGTTTTATTTCCAGAAAAGCATAGGAATATTCAAAATCTATAGAGAGGATTTTGACATGGATTAATATCTACATTTGTTACATGTCATACAATCTGGGAAGTTTAGAAGGCTCTATGAAACAAAAAAATTTTGGGGGGGATGGCAAAAATTAAGAAGCCAAGAGCACAGGCAGTTTTACCTAACATTTTGGGCCTCAGTTTCCTCATGCGTAAAATAAAACTTTGGACTAACTGATCTCTAGGTTCTATGCAGCTATTTGATTTGGTGATTATATTTTCCTTGGTCATCTCGAAGCCTGGGCAGGGACACGCACATAGGGAGAGTATCCATCTTATTTACCAGTATATTCCCCATGTTTAGCATGGCGCTTGGTACATAGTATGTGCTCAAAAATATTTTTGAATAAGCAAATGTCTACAGTATTCTGTTTTATAAGATTTTCTTTGACTGTGAGGCACTACAGTTGACATTAAAGTTATCATAACAATCTTTCCCAGGAATATATCTGTTGTATTGATGTGTTTTAATTTTTCCAGATTTCTTTCATTCCTAATTTACCAACTGACTATCCTTCACAAAAGGATATTATTAAGCTTTGAAGATTTCCAAACACCTCTGGCAAGGGCATTTCTGTAAGTGTTCATGTGTTTCTCATTAATTTGAAAAGTTTATTTATACTTGAAGTATTTTTGGTATTTAACAAATAATAACATATTTGTATTACATCAACACTTACTTCATTGTTTTGCTTTTAAAACTTTAAAAAAAAAAAAAACTTTTTTCAACAATCTTTCCTTTCCTGGTTTTATTTCCCTCATCGCCATTAGTTGCCAGTGGTGACTCTTTTGATTGCCAATATTTGTCCAGAAAACTTAGAGGAGATGTCCTATTTGTCTTTGATTTTTGCTTCCAAAGATGCACCACTGAAAAGGAACTTCTTACAGAATACATAAGCTTTAGGGGCATCTGTCTCTAACTTGACAAAAATAAAATAATAAAGTTATGTGTTTCCTTCACACATTTAGAAGACAGAAATAGATTTAGACGTACATTTTTCGATCTGCGTGCCAACCTAGTAAGGAGGGAAACAGACTGCAGGGAGGAGGGCTCTCCCCCCCCCCCCCGCCCCCGAGTTGCTTTTCCTCCTCCGGGGGGCCAAGCTGCCCACAGCCCCACCAGCCACTCCCTGGCCAGCTGCGCTCTCACTTCTGGGGCGGTCATGCTGAGAGGGGGTGCTGGGTGTCATGGAAATCACAGCCTTGCAGCATGTCAGAGCTCAGTGACTTTGGACTGGCTCCTTTCACACCACTGAATGTTTGATTATTGACTCCATTTTAGATTCTTCACATTTCCCCATCCAAAAGGGCTTAGAGAAGGTACTGGGAGCAGCAGATCCTGCTGCAGTATCGTGTGGTCGGTCTCCTTAAAGCAGAGGTTAGGAGAAGGTTCTGGGTGCCCAGAGAAATGAGGTTGATGGGGGAAGGCCTGTCTGCTACTGCTCCTCCCCTTTTAAAGAAAGAAATCTCAGAGATTCCTGAGAGTATAGAGCCCAACAGTATAACGTGATTTTGGCTAACACTATATGCAGTATATATTTTTCCTTAGAAAGTGTAAAATCAATAATAATAAAAAAAATAATAAAATCTTAAAAAAAAAAAGGGGTGCCTGGGTGGGTCAGTGGGTTAAAGCCTCTGCCTTCGGCTCAGGTCATGATCTCAGGGTCCTGGGATTGAGCCCCACATCGGGCTCTCTGCTCAGCAGGGAGCTTGCTTCCCCCTCTCTCTCTGCCTGCCTCTCTGCCAACTTGTGATCTCTCTCTCTGTCAAATAAAAAATAAATAAATAAATAAAATCTTAGAAAGTGTAAAATCAGTTTTGCAATGCCTTTCCCCCCAGCCCTGCTATCACACAAAATACTGCGTGAAGAGTGGCCCCCCCCTGGCCTGAGCTGGGCAGATCAGAGTCACTCTCGTGGGAGTTTGGAATTGAGACAGAAATGCCCAGCTGTCTGTGCACTGGGGAGCTGTGGGTTAGCAGTGTTCGGGGCCCTGTGCTCTGAGGCAGTGAAAACATCTGCAGAAAGAGAGAGGGAAAGAAAAATAAATTTACAGAGAGAAAAGCTGAGAGGAGAGCAAGCGAGAGCGTGCTTCCTGGCTTCCTGCAGGCGTCCTGGCTCTTGGGTCCAGTCCCTCAGGAGAGCGGGCTGCCTCCAACGTTCGGCCTGAAGTTCACCTCTCTTATATACAACAAAAAGGCTTTCCTAAAACATTGACCTCACGAGTACTTTAACAAAGCACAATCATAATCCTTTTATCAAGTTCAATTATCTAAACTCTCAAGAATCTGAACTACAGTGAAGGTCCCAGAAGTAATCATACTACATATCCAAGTAATACAAGCTGTGTTTTTGGTCTAGAGACATGCAGAGTATCACTCCCAGCTGTGCCTGACACTCCTAACTATCCCCTCCTCAAAAACCAGTAATTCACCAAATATCTACTGGGCGGCAGCTGCATATTCTGTATCAGGCCAAATGCTGAAGACTTGAAAGCCATCGAGACCGAGTCCTTGCCTCCTAGGAGTTTTCGGTCTAATGGAGAAGTGGGGTAAGTAGAGGGTACCGAATGCCCCTGACGTACGCTGGTGGAAGAATCCAGTCTTCCGTAACATCATCTCAGTGAAAACCTCAGTGTTGAATAAGAAATAATAATACTATGCAGATGTTATTTGTTTAGTATTTCGTGAAGCCAAGCATGAGGATTAGCTAGAAAAATCTCAAACATTTTGAAGGTATGACTAACTTATATTCTTTTGAAGATTTTGGATGAATGTTGCATGATTCTAGAGGAAGAAGAAACAATGTCTTTCAAGATGCTTACATATCCAACCCAATGAAATAGATTACACACAATTTAACTTCCTTCTGCTGGTTGTGTGGAATGGGTCATGTAGTACACCACCATGTTTGATAGGATCCTGTTGAATTTTTGACCAGGTTCTCTAGTTGACAGTATAGCAACAAGGAAACAAGTCTTACTTAGACACTGTCAATGATCAGTTAGAATGTCAACTGACTTTATAAGACTAAATCTTTATATTAATATTCGACTACTTTCATATTGATTATGCATCAAAGATCATATGTTATTTTTAAGTTAACATGGTATTCAGAATAAGACTTACAAAAATAACTTTCAGCTGATTACAAATTAACACATATTTATTGCAGAACATTTAGATAATAGACTAATATGGTGTGACTTAATCCAGAGAACCATTTTATTGCCATAGTTATAATTTTTATATTTTTAATTTTTTAGATCCTTCCTTGCTCTGTCAGTGGAAAGTCTAATAAAGACTCTCCCCAAATTGTCTGAAGTCTCCAGGGGCTCAGTCCAAAGGTGGATAAGGCTGAGTTACATTTCCAGGGCAGGGTGTAGAAGGAATTGGTCTAGCCCCTTTCACCAGTGCACAGTCCATAGTATGGGCATGCCCATGATGGTTCTGGCCATTGTCCACAGACATTGATGGGGTCTGAGCTGGGGCTCTGCAATTATAGCTCTCTTAGAGGTCCTCACGCACTCACACATTGGGCCAGGGGGGCTGTGTCCCAAGGAGCTTCCAGATTAGCTGTGTGCTAGGCTTCCTCCAATAATGCCTAGGCCCTTAATTTAAGCCAGAACACCAATTTAGGTCTGCCCATTTCTAAAGACAATTTTATTTCAGGGCTTCATTATTCTTCTCTGATAATGAGCTTTAGCCAGACTACCCTGATAAATCTCAAAACGAGCAGGGATGAGTATTTGTCTCTGTCTTCTCAGAGAGTCAAAGCTCCATACTCAAATTGTCCAGCTATTTCATCAGGAATCAATTTTATGGTCACTGTAATGTGTGGCAATAGGTGGTCACCAGAGTAAATTGACTATATAGATTACAAGGAAAAAAAAAATCAAAATTCTTGAGTGGCAGGCAGAGGGAAAAGCAGACTCCCCGCTGAGCAGGGAGCCTGATGCCAGACTCAATCCCAGGACCCTGGGATTATCACCTGAGCTAAAGGCAGATGCTTAACAACTGAGCCACTCAGGGGTCCTAACACTTACTTATTTCAAGGCACGGACTGAATGCCACTTTTCTCCGATCTCATCCTCTGGTGGAAGCTGCACCTACTCAGACCCACCCCAATCTCTACCTCTCTAAAGTCACTTATGTTATGCCCGGTATTGTTCTTATTTTTGCTCTTAAGTACAGATCTTAAGTAATACTCAAATTTTTATCCTCCATGTCCACTGCAGCAGTGTTTTCCTTGCAAATAGTTCATACTTGACAAATATTTGCTGAAAAATATATGAATGCACAAGCTATAGAAAGATGACATACCAATTTAGTTAGCCCAAATTCTTTAACTTTATCAAAATCGAAATGGTAAGTATCAAGTACCTATTACATGTAAGACACCAGGTATTTACAATTTCAAGCTTTCCTTAAAATCTACTTGGAAAAAGTACAGATATGAAAAATTATGAAGAA
>CM052883.1:134149752-134213882 GCA_028534135.1 Potos flavus
TTGACAGAGAGATCACAAGTAGGCAGAGAGGCAGGCAGAGAGAGAGGGGGAAGCAGGCTCACCGCTAAGCAGAGAGCCCGATGCGGGGCTCGATCCCAGGACTCTGAGACCATGACCTGAGCTGAAGGCAGAGGCTTTAACCCACTGAGCCACCCAGGCGCCCCTCAAATGAATAAATCTTTAAAAAAAAAAAAAAAGCCCTCCTTGATCCCCTTTCAATCACATCCCTCGTCCGTCTTCCCAGCTGTAACTACTAACCTGATGTCTAGCACTACCAGCTCGACTCCTGTACCCACGGAAGCGAGAACTACAGTGACAGGATACAATCCACACTGCTTAGTGGGCAGGATTTGGTCTTGCAACCTCATCTTCCGCCTCTGCCCTCTTCACATGTCATTCTCAAGTCATTTGGAACCAGTTATGTTTCATTTTACAATTATTGCCCTAATTCACTGCTCACCCTTCATGCTATTTCACTGCCTCCAGACTTGCTGCGGAGTGCTTGTACTTCGGGGTCGTTCTAGTAAATTCATCCTTCAAGACCTGTCCAATTGTCACTTTCTTATAAGCCTCATGATGTTTGTCCCTCTGCCTCATCCAAGGCAGAACCAGGATTCTTTCTATTGTGTGACCAGGAAGAGCTTCTATGTGGAGCAACACTTCTTTTACACATCTAGTCCCCTTCCTAGACCAGAAATTAGGGCAGAGCATTTTTTTTTTTAATCCTCTGGAGCATGTAGTCTTAGTGTATGTGCCTCAGCAGGTGTTTAATTGTTGAACAAATAAATAATCCCCTGGTATGAACATCTGTGGGAAAGGAGCACATTGCAACGCTAACACTCCCAGGTGTATCTGGATCAGATGACGTTCTTCTTCAGGAAATAACCTCAGATGTCAGGAGAATACTGAGTGCTGGAGAGGGAGGTGAAAGCAGTAGCATGAAATGCAAAGGGGGAGGTGGGAAGCTAGAGAGAGGTTGCCCACAGAGCCCTGCAGAGTAAGGAGCAGTCTCACCACTCCAGGCAGCCTGAGGGCAGGGGTGAGTGTGGGGTGGCAGGGGGGTGAGGGGGTAGGGTCTCTTTCCTTGCCTGAGTCTCCCCCCCCGACCTTTTTTCTCAGACAGGACTTCTAGTTGTTAGACTGTTGTGCTGTGTAGGAAGCCTACACTGTCCAGACTTCTTCACGATACCTTTTCCTGCCTCTTAATTGTCCCCATACTGTCCCCCTGCTTTTTTTTTTTGGGTGTCCCCTTGCTTTTGAGGGTCCATTCTTGCTTGAGAAATGCCACCTCACGTGTAACCTGCCTTTTCTTGACCTTAGCATACAAGGAAGGTAGAGCATTCAGTTCTTCAAAACTCCTACCCATCCATAGTATGCGTGAGTAGGAGTGTGGGGCAAAAACGAGACACACAGAAGGGCCTTGTGTAACTGCCCTGGTGCTCAGAGGATCTGGGTCGTCAGCATCTGGGCAGCCTGCCACGGGAATCTTCGCCGCGATGTAAATAGTCCTAACACAAATGAACCTCAACTGTTAGGCACACTGAGAGCTCGGAAGAACAGGAATGAGAAGAATGACTCAAATTTTAAATAACCCAGAAAAGATACTGTAAAATAAAATTAAAATCTATCAAAAAGTAGTCTGAAAAAGAGCCACTGCCATGGCTGGATCCCTGGGGTGGGGGAGGGGTGGCTTTAAGTTTGGAGGTGATCGAGGTCAGCACAGAGCTGGCACTCTTGGGAGATGGCTGTGTTTGTGAAATGCAGGAAGACGGGAGCCCTGCAAACTGCACTCTTGGAGACAGTGGGCTCCTCTGTCCCCCCCTGCAGAACCATGGTGGCCTACAGAAGGGTTTCCAGCAGTACTGGACCAGCACTGTACATGGTGGGCCCAGTTTTCTGCAGCGAAACAGGGACAGTGAGAAACAGTGACATCAGAGGCTGCTCAGACACCAAGTCTGGCATTCTCTGGATGTGGAAGCCCAGATGAGAGAAATGAATATCACTCTTTGAATTACTGTACAAAAGCCCCAGGACTGCATAAGTCTCGGTAGTAGGGGCAACCACAAGTAGACACATGCTCGAATGATTAATCAGAAAACAAAACAAAGAGATATGACTGTATTTGTAATATGAGATTAAAGCAGTTCAAGCAAGCTAAACCTATATCTCTGTATCTATCTGACACATGGAAGACTCTCAAGACATAATTATACAGGATGGATTACATATAAAGATCAATACCCATTTGCTAAGTAATTCCTGATTTTTGTTGCCCTCTTCAATTTCATTTTAATTTTTATCTCATTGTAAACTGCTTTTGAAGCAGAATCTTTGTTTTTGGTTTTTTTTGAAGCAGAATCTTTGTTAAAAATAACTTTTAAATTTCCCCCCAATTTTTAAAGTAGTGCATGCTTGTTGCTGAAATTTTTGAAAACTAAAAAAGCATAAAAAAAATAAAATTATTTATAACACTATCACCCAGAGATAACTATGCTAACATCTGGTAAACTTCTTCCCATATTTATTTAGTTAGAGAGATTATGGATTGTTCTGCTCTGTTCTATTTGACTAGTAATATTATATCATAAGCATTTCCCAATATTATTCAATATTAATTGAATATTTTCCATCATATTGATGTGATATAACTTAACTAATCCATTATTTTAAATGTTTTGGTTTTCAAATTTATAATGTTGTGATAAATATCCCCTTCTTAAGTGTTTATAAACTTAGGATAATATCCTAGAAGTGAATCTGTTGGATCAAAAAAAAAAAAATGAATACTTTGAAACTATTGGTTCAATTTGCTAAATTGCCCTTCTAAAAGGTTGTTTCCCTTTCTACCAGAAATTTGCAGAAGAGCCCCAACCTTACCAAGAGCAGGACGATTTGGAAAATTTTATTTAAAGGAATATATTTTATAGCTGGAAACAACCCTCACTCTGTCACTATTAGAGATGTTGTTTCAGAAGGAAATGAAAAAATATAGCAATTGATAGAAAATGAGGAAATCGAGGGCCCTATATTTTTTGACTACCATAAATTACTGCCAATTCCGGGCAAGTTGATGGTCCCGATGTATAAATCTGGGTGCGCGCAACAATATAATTCAAACTATAAAGCTATAATTTGGAAATTACCTGTGAACAGAACCGTGTCTGATTTACTTTTATTTCAATAGCTTTAAATCACTTATTGTTCAGTCCAGGCATGGCTCCTTTACAGCGTCTGCTCCTAGAAGGCACTTAGTATTGAGTAATTTGTTGTGACAAGTAGCCCAACTCATTAACACACTTAATTTCTCTATATTTAAACTAGTGCATGGTGGGTATTTTTTGAAGCTGTTCTGCTTTTCTTTCCTTTTTCAGATATATACATGTACCTGATATATACACCACCTCTCCCAATTCAACTAAAAGGTATATACAGGCGAATATACAAGTGAAGAGAATGCAGGATAACCACTGTTTCTCTGTCCCTTCCTCCTGAGGATCCATTCCCAAACGCTCCATCCCAATATTGCCATTTGTTTCAGGTCAAGAGCACACTTTTGTGGAATTTATGTTAGGATGATCTCTTCTCTGTCTCGTCTTTGTTCTTCTTCAGGAGAGTCGTGTACTCGGGTAGTCTTCCTTTGTTTGTTGTTTCCACTTCTTTCAGAATAGTTATGGACCCTTCAGCCAGCTTCTCCCAAGTGCGCAGTTACTTTGTCTCTTCCTCTCTCTCTACTTTCTTCCAACTCTTGCCCATTTACTTCGAGGAAGGCTCTCTGCCTTTACGTGCTATTCCTATTCCCTTCCTCCTTTCATGAGCTAGAAAAAGCCCCACATCTCGGCTGCCAAGTCACACACTTTTGGCAAGGAAAAAAACAAAATTTTTCATCCACCCTCATGTATAATGCTTAATAGAAGTGCTCTAGCTGGTGGGTCCTCTGCCTGCATAGTGTAGACCTGAAGAAAGGGAGCTCAGAAAAGGTGAGAGAGTGAGCACAGACTTGCTGTCAATCTCAGCCAAATGGGTGGAGAACAAAAGCTAAACGTGGGACTGTGAGGAACAAGAAAGCCCCGAATAAGGTGTGCAAATGGAAGATGATTTGGATAAATTCCAGAGACTGTGAGCAGAGTATTTCCTACTCTCCACCGCCTGCCTTGTGTAGTTGGCTGAGAATTATTAGTGGCCGGTGTCTTCATTCAGGCCGCCATAACAAAAATACCACAGACTGAGTGGCTTAAACAACAAACATTTATTTCTTCACTATCTGGAAGTCCAAGATCAAGGAACTGGCACTGGCAGATGATTTGGGGTCTTGTAAGGAGCCACTTTCTGGTTCATAGATGCCATCTTCATGCTACATCCTCAGGTATTAGAAGGGGCAAGAGAACTCTGAGATCTCTTTAACAGAGACTCTCCCTAGGGCGCCTGGGTGGCTCAGTCGGTGGGTTAAGCATCTGACTTTGGCTCAGGTTATGATCCGGGAGTCCCAGGATCAAGCCCTGCAATGGGCTCCTTGCTCTGCAGAGAGTCTGCTTCTCCCTCGGCCCCTCACCCCCCCTGCTTTCTCTCTCTCTCAAATAAATAAAATCTTAAAAAAAAAAAAGAGAGAGAGATTTAAAAAAAAAGATACTCCCATTGATAAGGGGCTTACCCTCATGACCCACTTCCTAATATGGGGATTAGCATTTCGACAAATGAATTTGGTGGGTGGGGGACACCGACATTCAGCTCATCACAGCCACGAATAAGCGGACAGCAGTGAGTGTTGCTGAGACCCAAGCAGTGTTACGGAACAGCTACCCAAGCAAGTCCTGCATGATGGATGCCAGAGAAGAGAAAAGGTGGGAAGAGAAGAGAGAGTAGCTGAGTTGTAACCACTGTTGCCAGAGAGGACAAAGGGGGAAGAAAAACCAGGCCCCATTCCTTAAAAAGTGTCCAGAAATTGTGTTTGGAAAGTCTTTTCAAAATTTTCCTTACATACTCTTCTATCTTAAACACAAATTTTTAAAATAAAACCAAAATTACTTTTCATTCAATTAAATGTTTGGTGGTATTTACTGTTTAATGTTATATTAGTATTTTTCTGCTGTTCATATTAGCAATGTATAGTGTAAACGTCTTTATCTGTAGAAGCCAACCAGCTGTGTTAGATGACTTCTAAGATCCTACCTCATCACCGCAAAGTCTGTAATTCTGTGTTTTCACTTGCATTTTATAAGCATTTGTAGCCCGTGCTGGGAATCTATCTCATTCCTTTTTTTCACCCCTGTAGGGATGGCAATACAAGTTAAAATTAACCAACTTATAAATAAGCTATTAGAACCAAACTAGTTGTATGTTGAATTTCTGCGAAGTATTTGAACTACTTTGAATATACACAAGAGGTTGAATTACGTGAACGTCATAATCCTTTACATCTGAAAATTCTACAGTGTCTTAAAATGCAATGTATGATGATATGCTTTTTTTTTTAGAAGAGCAAGTATTTTTAGAGTCATGGCTCTTGAAATGATCAGTTACTAAATATATTCTTATTAGCTTACCTTTAAGAAATTTGTTTATAATTTCAGTATTTTAAAATATTCAAATCTCCATACATTTAAAAATCTACTTCATCTACAACACACATCCAAAGCTTTAAATTTCATATTACAAAATAAGGGTAATTTTAATTATATTTCTGGTAATATGAATATTACACATGACTCAGTTAATTGTAGGACCACCACCACATAGAGTGGAAAATTCGTTAAGTATAGAATTGTTCTGAGGCGATAATAGGAGAACTGGAAGATAGCATTATATTCTTGTAGGTCATAAGCCATAATGTTATTCTTTCTCTCCTCTAACAACATTTTAAATCTATTATGAATTCTTTTGTTTTGAATCACTGAGGCATTTTAAAGTAAGAAATCTTTCTGAAAGTAATAAATTAATGCTCTTTCAGTGAAATTTTCACTCAAATGTCAGAACCACTACTAAATTTGTACTTTTTTTTTACTAAAAATTTTTGTAGTTTCACAATGCGGAAAACGTTTTGTCCAAAGAACTCCTTATTTCTGCAAATGTACCAACCACTTAAGTATTTTTTTTAAAGATGTTATTTATTTGAGATAGAGAGAGAGTGAGAGAGCACCAGGGGAGGAGGTGGGGGGAAGGGCAGAGGGAAAGAGAGAAGCAGGCTCCGGAGCCCTATGTAGGCCTCAGTCCCAGGACCCTGAGATCATGACTGGAACTGAAGGCAGACGTTCAACCAACTGAGCCACCCGAGGTACCCCTGAAGTACTTTTAATAATAATATTTTAAAAATCCTGTTAAACACGTATGTACTGAATTCAAAAGAAGTATAAGACACATTTACAGGATAGAATGGGATATGGAACAATCAGAATCTCTAATTGTTACCTTATGGGATGGAGTGCCTTCCCTTAAGCCACCAGGGCCTGGCAATAGGGGATAATTGTGTGTGTCCAGGGCATGGGGTGGCGGTGGAACGAGAGGTGGTGTTTAGGGTGGCATGGGTGACAAAAGTGGTGTGGAGGTCTATAAGAATCATGCTTCTTTATCTGAGTTGTCTCAGATACAGATGAATGCCTCAATTCTCTTTGTGAGCAGCCATACTGACTATACTGTTGTCACATAGACACTGTAGACATAGAGAATTGGATGCCTAAAAGCTTAAAAATTTATCTTTTCTTCATTTTCCTTCCTCCCACCACTTCCCCCAGCACCAGAGAGTGTTTAAGGCAATGCAAAGTGGGCCAAAAATACCATTCTTAATGTGGGAAGAATATACTATCTAAATGTGCCCAGAAAACAAACAAGAAGGGATTTCAGTGTTTAACTGTAGAAATACAGTAGCCCCAGATTTCACTTTCCATGGTTTCAGTAACCCATGGTCCAGAAGTAGATGACCCTCCTTTTGACGTAACATCAGAAGGCCAGTAACAGGCTAAAACTATGTCACATGCCTAGTCATTCACCTCACTTCATCTCATCACTACAAGAAGGGTTAGTATAGCACAATAAGATATTTTGAGAAAAAGAGACATTTACATAACTTTTATTACTGTATATTATTATAATTGTTCTAGTTTATTATTAGTTACTGTTGTTAATCTCTTCCTGTGCCTAACTTACAAATTTATCATAGATAGTTACAGGAAAATACATAATATATATAGGATTTGGTACTATTCGTGGCTTCAGGCATTCACCAGGGGCCTTAAAACATCTCCCCCATGGATAAGGGGAAACTATTGTAGCTAGTCACAAGGCAGAAGAAGAAATATCTGCCCTAACATATTTCCTTTTCAGCATCATGTTCAATACTGGCCAAACATATACAGGCTCAGGAAGAGAATTTATTGTCGTTTCCGCCAACTCTGGAAACAATTCTACTGGGAGGCTCAATAGCCCAGGTTAAGATTGCTCGTTTCATGACTTGTAAATTACTAATTGTACAAATTTATGGAAGAAAGTTATTTTTTTCTAGCCTTTCGGAACCAACAACGTTTGCAAAACATCAAGATTCCAGAAACTAGAATTTTGCAGGTTTCATTGCTTGAAATTTTGTTAACCTGTATCTTTCCAAGAAATCGTCTTTATTTTATAACAACCTGTTAACTGTCTCTTTAGCAGAACAAGGTCCACAGGAGCAAAACCATGACAATTAGGCTAAGACAAACCTCCAGCAGTTTTTCTTCAACTGAAGAATTTGAGGGAGCAAACATGCTTATTCATTTGAAATATCAACACAACTACTCCATACAGAACCTTTCACTCACACTGGAAAAAGACGTTTAATTATATATATCCCATCGTGGTATTACTCATTCTTTCAACATGTTTTTGAAAAGAAAAAAAAAGCTCAGTACTTTAATAAGGTCTTTTTCTTTCAATGTTATCAACCCATCCGTTGCTGCAACCTAAAGATGTGGTATGAAGAATTTCCCATCTCAAAGAATGCCTTGTATCCCCACCAGCAAAGTAGGCACACACTGGGAGGCTAGCCAGGATGTGGGAACGGCTTCCTATAAAACTGGATTTTTATATGTATGTTAAAACAGGAGTCTACCTGTATTTGCAGTAGTTGTAGATTTACTAAATGCGTTCTATCCTTCAAAAGCACATTGCTAAAATTCGGGGAATTCTCTCATTTTCCCATTTTTGCAAAGAGAGGAGAGATTCTAAAACAAATTTCCAATTTTTTTTTGGCAATAGTTGAAGTACATTTATGCAGGTGTTTCAATACTTTCTTTGGTTAGAAAAGTTTATGCAAACCAAACTCAAAAATTCTATAGCGTGCCTCGGAAACTCTTATTTTAATACACCCCAGGACTGTTCTAAGCGCCATCGGATTTCTTCACCATGGAAATAGAAAATATGAACCAGTAAAATAACAGGCATGCTTTCAGGAGGGTTAAGAAGGGTGAAATTAACACGGCAAGCAAGACAGTCGTCAAAGCCGCACTTCAGGTTTGTCGGTTCCCACTCTTCCCCTCCTCCCCCACTCCCAACGCCAAGACAGTGCCGCGGAGGGGCAAGATGGGCGAGGCAGAGATTCTTTAGAATCGCCAGTTTTTCTTCCAGCGCTGCGCACCTGCCGCCCCCACGCCGTGCAGTCGCACCTAACTTCCCGCAGGACGCCTCGGACCGAAGGGCGAGGGGAGCACCTGGCGCACCAGCCTCCCCTGCGGGGGCGAGCTCGGCGCCCAGATTAGTGGGCTGAGGGCGCTCTCTATTTTTTTTCAAGTCAGCCTCCCGGAGGATGTTGGATTTGGCGGGGTGTGCTCTTTGAAATACTATATTGGGAACCTCACACATTAAAAAAGGATTTTTTTTTTTTTAATTGCAAATCTTCCCGGTTCACTAGGCAGCTGGAGAGCAGGCCCGAGGCGGCGTCCCCTCCCGCCCTCCACCCCCGTTTCCCTCCTTCCCGCCCCCTCCCCCCGCCCGGAGCGGGACTCGCGGGAGCCGCCCCCTCCCGAGCGCCCACTTGGTTCCTCCCAGCTGCCGCGTGAATGGGCCGCCCTCCGGATTCCGCGGAGGGGGCGGCGGGAAGAGGCCGAGCCCGGGCCCCGGCGGCCGCCGCCCCCGCCCCCGCCCCGCGGCGGCCCACGCCGGGATCTGCGTCACTCGGCCGCGCGTGGGCGGGAGCCGGAGCGGCGAATGTAGCAAGAGCGGAATCTCCCAATGTGACAGCGCGCGGGGGGTGGAGGGGGTGGAGGCGGCGGAGGCTGGCGGGTGAGGGGGAGGGTGCAGCGCGCGCCGGGAGGAGAAGGGAAGGGAGGAGGAGGGAGGACGCGGCGGGGGAGGTGCCGCTGCCACCGCCCGCGCGCCGGAGCCCGGAGGAGCCGCCGCCGCCGCCGCCAACGCGGCCGAGCGGAGCGCCGTCGGGGCTGGCGGGCAGGAGGAAGCGGCGGGTCCGAGCTGGGGGGGGAGCAGGGAGAGCGCGCCCACCACCTTCCCTTCCCCCCTCGATGGGAGCGGGGGCGTCCCGGCCGCCGCAGCCGCCTGAGGAGGGAGAGCTGGGGGCCGTCTCTTCGGAGTTGGGGCTGAGCCATCCTCGCGGGAGAGCGTGCCAAGACCGCTGCAGCCGCTGGCCGAGTACGTACCTGCTCGCTGTCCGCCAAGTACGAGACGCGTTGGCGCTCTTGCGGCCGCGGGCGAACTTGGGGCGGCAGAGTCGCCGGGCCGCGCGGGCACTCGGGGGCCGGCGTCCAGGGGAGCGGGCCCCGCGCGGCCGCCACCGGAAGGAGAGGGCGGCATCTGGCTCGTGTGGGCGATTCCCAGAGAAATTCGGTGCGCCGGGGCAGCGAGAAGACGGCAAGCGGGGCAGCGGGCCTGAGTTGCGCGTCTTTCTTTTCGAGAAAGCCGGGGGTGCGAGTCCATTCTCCTAACGCAGCTGGGGTCGTCGCGCGGAGCGCGGGGGTTGCGTGGTGTATTGTGCGTGGTGGGTGCGCGCGCCGGCCCCCGAGTTTTGCAGCCACCTTCCCCAAGGCCAGAACCTTTTTGTTGGTTTGTTTACTTTATAAAAATGTTGCACTTACGGTCTTAATTTCTGCCTTGGGTATCATCTCCTTCCGAATGTAGTTTTCTTTTTTTAAGAGCGGAAGGAGAGTTTTGCTTGGAAGTGGCTTACAGAAACTTGGCACCAGGGTGCAGAGAAGCGAGAGACTCGTGCTCGCTAAGGCCCAGTGTGGAATTTGCAAACACATGTGGGACATACAAGCCTTGGATGCAGAGTTGTGTGACCTTATGGAGAAACATTGCAAGTGCAATCAGGTTTACGGTTTTCAACCTCCAGGTTCACAAGATTAAGATACGGAACGACACTTCCAGTAAGCCTGTATGTTCTAAGGTCTCGGAAAAGGATAATTGAGTTGGAATATGCACGTATAGGTTCTGCATACCAAGTTTGCAGCAGGTGATCAGAAGGAATCTTTGACTTGCACGTAGCGTTATCCCACACTCCTTGAGATCCGGCGGGCATGGAAAATTTGGGGGTAGCTGTCAACTTAAAATTTCATGCGAAAGAGTCGATTTGGAGTAACCTGTCACTACCAGTTGGTTTGCCACTGACTTATCTGCAAACTTAAGGAGTGCAAAGATCAGAAGCTGAGAGGGAAATTCTCAGATCTTGTTTAAAAATATTTTGGCAGTTTTAATAGATAATATTAGATTGCATAGGAACAGAGGAACGGAATTTAAAATAGATTAGTCACGTAGGAAATGCTAGGCTGTTTTGTTAGAAAAGTGTGCACCCAGTGAATTACCTTCTTAGATTTTCACTTTTTTGAAAAATTTTCCTTTGTAAGACATACCAAGTTATGACACGTAATAATTTATATGTGGGTTTCAAAAAGAAATTGGAAAAGGGATGCTTAAGATTTACTTTATTTTGGGGTGGAGGCTGATATTTTCCTGAAGACTTAAAAGACCTGCTTTCAATCTAAGTGCCAGTAAAAGTGGCTCTTAGATTCAAGGGTATCCATTTTCCTCCATTTTTCAGTATTGAGACATTTTAATACTGTCCTTTAAATTTAAAAATTATATTATCCTTACAGGTATTAATATGCATACAAAGGTTTTCTTAAGAACCTATGGCTGTCTGGCAAGGTCAGCCTTCTTTTTTCCTGTTTGGGTGTTGGATGCTGGACAATTAGGTCTTAGAAGAAAATAATTTCAAGGAACTATTGGGAAGTTTCTTGTTTGAATTTTGTTTAGTATCTTGTACAAAAGTTAATATGCCGTCTTGGTATTAGAAACACTTTATATTCCTTGGCTCTGGTGATTCCCTGTTATATGTGAATGAATCAGTAATAAGAATAAAACACTGAGGCATTGTAGATTTTTTATTTTATTTTGTTTTGCCTGCTAATTGTGGATGTAATTAAAATGACAGAAATCCTGGAATACTATAGCTGATAAAAGGAAATTTAGTGAGTTTATATGTCTCGTAAATAATTCGATATATTTAATAATTTACCTTTGTCCTTTTTCAGAATTATTAATACAATTTAATCTCAACTAAATTAATTTAAAATTTTCCCTTCTTGTGACTAGTAAATAACACCATCGTCTTATAGGGAAGTTAATATATTTTCATCCCCCTGGTTGTTAGAGAATCAGTTAAAGCATTCGATATTTTAATCACACTTTAAGGACATAATGGCTTATTACTCAAGATTTTGGAGTTTGCGCTGTGGATGCTTTGAAAGAAGAAATTAAATGTATTACAAAGTGGGAGAGACCTTTGAAGAATATATGGCTTGAACTTTAAGTATTTAAAGTAAAAGGTAGTTGGATGGAAACAGAAATATGTCAGGTTTTTGTGTGTCTTGACCTAAACTCTGTTCTAAGACTTGGGCCTCATTTATTCCATTAGAAGTCTGTTTGTTGGTGCTGTTCATGTGCATTACGAATATGATGTTTTATGTTACTTTCATGGGAATGAGTATTGTCTTGCATATGCATATTTCATCACGGAGTTTATTAAATATATTAAGGAATAAGTAATACCCTTTCAAGCATAATATAAGATTCATAGCCCCTTTGTTTTGGATTTAGTTTTATCTTATCTGCTTCTTTCATTCTTTTTAGTGGAATGAAGAGTAGTAGTTATGATATTAAATGCAAATTTTCTTTTTGATCTGACATGTTCAAAAACTAGTACAATAGTAGAATATACTCTCTTAAACTTAATAATGAAACAAGTGGGAAATCTGAGAAGTTGGTGCTGGAAAAAAATAGTAATCCTCATCTTGTCAGAATTCTCACAGCTAAAACATGGCATTAAGCTTTCAAATACTTTGTCATTTCTCAATACCTTGGATTTAGGGGGCTGCACAGTTAATTTGCACAGTATGTTAATTTAATTTTAAGGAGAAATTTCTAGAAAAAGCATACCTTCTACATGCTCAGAGGACATTAATGTTTGTTGAATGACTTGTCTTTTGGTTGATTGAAGAATTTCCAGCCATATCCTCTGAAGGGGTAAGACATTTTTTCCTCCAGCTTCATTCAGAATTCAGAAAAAAATCAATAGGAGGGAACAGTTTAAGTTCCCCAAATTACTATTAATTCATTAGGAGCTGTATGTTTAACTCATAACTATGACAATAATAAGATCCTGAATATTTTAAGATCACTGAATGCTTACTAATAAATTTGCCTAGGTAAATTATTTGGTACTTGGAACATAGAAACACCAACTCTGCAATCTGAAGTAACCCATGATGTAACTAAACTTTATATTTAATTATTTTAGCTTGAGTTCTAGCACTGGGACAAAAGTTTAGAAGAATTCATTTCCTAGGCTTAATGCTTATCCTTCCCCAACCTTTGGCTTGTCATAAACCTTTTCCGTTTCAGCCTGCAGCGTACCCACTGCAACCTTCTCACCAAGCCCCTATACCTTCAGGCTCCATTCTTCCAAACTCGGTGGTATACTTCCGAGGCTTTAAATGCAGTCTCTGCCCTTAGGTTTCCTCATCCCTTCCTTACCATTTCCAGTACCTGTCTTTCATTTCCTTTAGCATGCACTGGATTTCTATCTAGATGTTAAGAGGAAAACAATCTGGTGGAACTAATTCACCTTAATCTGTAAATGACTCATGAGCTAACTCTTCCCAAGTTTTTTCACATTTTTTATAAATCTGTAAGAAGCTGCTGTTAACTTAGACAGTTTTAAAGTAAAAAATTTCAGGCTGTGTTGGGAGGAAGGAATTTATAGTCCTTTGCATGAAAAATAAGTCAGATTTTACTGGGATTCTCCCCTTGCTTTCTCTTCACTGCTGAAGGGTCTCTGTTCTTTGGAATGCCACAGACTTCATGAAAGTGTGTGTATACTGTGTGTATACTGTGTGTGTGTGTG
Organism: Potos flavus; assembly: GCA_028534135.1. Lineage (NCBI taxonomy): Eukaryota > Metazoa > Chordata > Mammalia > Carnivora > Procyonidae > Potos > Potos flavus. Next base: position 134,163,128 of record CM052883.1, read on the forward strand.
TGTGTGTGTGTGTGTTTCCTACATCATGAAGAGGAGGATTCAAGAGTAGTGATTATCAATCCATTTGATATTTGTTATTTGTGGATGACTCACATTGCGTTTTAATTTATAGGAACAAAGAAGCAAAAGACCTAGAATCTTTCATGACCTTTTTAAAATGCTGGTGCTGGGACTGGACTAACACATGAAGTATATTACAGTACTAACCACATGTAGTTCCTGTATCTGGAAATACATCCTTAGATCTCTTGAAAAAATAGCTGTGTTATGGAAATCCAGATGCAGCCTTATATCTGTGATGAGAGAATGTAAAAGGTTTTAGGGAAAGTAGTAGCTAAAGTGATAGATTGGTCATTGGGACACCAATTTACACAGAGAGCATCCCTTTGGGAGGCTGCTGATTAGAATCTGTCTCAAATGTTGGGTTTCATTCAACAGCAACCTTTATTGAGATGTTATTCTACATTGAACACTTGGCTAGAGGTGAGGGATAGAAGATGAATGAGACCCAGTTTCTACCCTCAGGGAGCTTAAAACCTCTGTTCTGCAGAGCCTGGTGAGGTTTCTTCTTTATTCCATGGCTCTTTATGTATAACACTTAGCATAGCATTTATCACAGTGTTTAAATGTCTTGCTTATTTGTCTTCCTTCACCCTCTTAACTCATCCTCCATGAAGGGTCATTTGAGTAAGTGGGGAAAAAATGAGAAAGTAATGTAGAGTTCAGAGAAGGGACAGGACACCTACACCAAGGGGGTGTGGGAAAGGCTTTATGGAAAAGGCCAGTGGAGGTGGGCAGGAGGGAGTATGCTTGGCACAGGGGCAGGGGAGTGGGAGGCACATTTAAGGAATGCCCGGTATATCTCTTTGGCATAAGCACAGGGCCATGTTAGGGACCCGAGAGAAGGCTGGAAAGGTATAGGTTTGTGTCTGGGAGGCCTGTATGAGAAGCTTAGATTTCTTTCTCTTTGCAGTGGGGAAATTTGCATAGGTGAGTAAAGAGCCACACCTGTACTTTAGGAAGATAAAGTTGGTATTGCAGTGTGAGATGTATTGAAGGTAAGGAAGCTATTTTCAAAGTTGAAGCAAGAAGCAGTGAAACTAGAATTAGGTGCTTTTGAGGTAGAGAAAGAAAAAGGATGGATATGTGGCTTAAGGAGATGAAGATTTGAGGAAGGAAGAAGAAGCACAAAGGTGAAAGAGTAGTGATGCAACTGAAAAAGAGAGTTGGGAAAAGTAGATTTGGGATTCTGGAAGAAAAGAGAAAAATGGATACTTGCTTTTGGACCTAAAAAATTTGAGATTTTGACAATGTCCAGGTAGTAGTTGAAATGCAGAATTATCAAAAATGATTTGTGCTGATGGTTCTCAAACTAGTTCGTTACGAAGATCATTTTTTTAAATTAAAAAATTACAGATGTTCACTGATAATTTTACTTTTAGTATTTGTTGAAAATACGTATACTGTAATAACAGTATATGCCATGAATTCGGTTACGCACTTAAATGAGTTTAAAAGGCAGGGAAGAGAGCATAATATGCCATTAGCAAAGTCAGGTAGAGAGCATTCCAAGGAGCTATGTCAAGGTGCAGACAGGTTAGAGGGAGAGGCCAGTGATAACACAGTAGTTACTTGAGAGCTTTGACCGAGTCCTAGGACCATAAAGCCAACTGAAGCTTCTTGGAACGGATTGAGGCAGTGAAGGCCCTCTGTCCTACAGGAAATCCCCCCCATCCCAGCTTGGAGAATGTCAGAGAAGTTTTGCTTCCCATAGGCATATTGAGTGCTTCCTTGTGGTTCAAGGACAAAATAGTAGTTGACCAGTCAAGTTTTCTGGGCCAAGTTAATCCTTTATTTCATTGAGCAAGTTTGAATCTGACAGATGACTGATCCTACTTGGTAAGAAGGCAAAGTTCTGTTTTATTTTTAAGGTTCTGGAACAACCATAACCATTTAAAATAGATTAATGAATAACAAATGACAACAAATGGCCTAAAACGAATCCATTGTTTTTGAATTTCTCTTCCTCTGGAACTGACCAGGCTGGGCAGTGTTTAAGCTGGTGCACGTGGAGATTGCTGTGTATAGGTAGCAGGCCTTTGGTTTGGATTTTTTGTTTGTTTTTTGTTTTTTGTTTTGTTTTGGTATTTTTTTTTGGTTTGGATTTCGAATGTAGTAAAAATTAGTAACTTGTTTCTCTTCACTGTGGAATTGATGAAAAGGTCAGACTCAGCATGGTTGTTCCAGCATCCTGAAAAGGCCAGGTAACAGTTTTCAGCTGAGTAGATTTACTGTACTATTAGCTACCTGTTTATAGTGTTGTTGTTAGGATCTTTTCCTATTTACTTCAGATTGGAGAGCTGCAGTTAGAAACTTGCTCTTGATTTATTTGACCTTCATGTTGAAGCATGAATAGATACAGCATTTGTAAAAACAGAAAATCTCATCTTATAAGAATTTTCTTTTAAATCAAATCAAGTTAATGTATGAAGTAGCGGGTGTTTAAATTATCACAACAGGCATTTGTAGGAAACTGAAACATTCTCCTAAGGCAAAAGCGTAAGGAGAAAACTCCTTTTCCAGCAGTAAGTGTGGGCCTTTAGAAGCCTCCTGGGACTCTGACTCGCTCACTTATTTATCTTTCATCTGGCATTTTGACTTTGGGAATGCACACTTGGTCCTATCAGTTATTACAGAGATAGTGTAATAATTACTACTTTCTTCCTGCTACTGCTTTCTTACCCCCTTAGGAACTAGGGGGTTTCCTTTCTTTCTGGGTAAAGATGAGAAATGATAAAAATTTGAAATTAATTTTTTCCGAAATTATAGACATTTTAGAAGAATAAAACTTAAATTCAGGTCTTTAGTTTTCCTTAAGTTTCTCTTTAGTTTTCCTTAAGTTTCTCTTTTGTATATTTTTTGTCTTATTGCTAATAAAAAGATTCAAAAACTATTCTTACAGATTTTCTCACGTAGCTTTACTCTATTCCGTAATTTTGGGGCGCACATATGATGAGATAATTGCTGACACCATAAACCTTGCAATGTTATATAGCCCTCTTCAAAAAGAAGATTGTGTGAGCACGGGGTAGTATATAAGACAGGTGAATCACTGACCTCTACCTCTGAAACCAATAATACGTTATATGTTAGTTAATTGAATTTAAATTAAAAAAAGATTTTGTGTACACGCACGTGTGGTTATACATGTATATGTATTTTTTTGTATACTCGAGTTGAAAGTCTTTGAAGCTCTTGCATTAGGTGTATGATGGGAAAGGAAGTTTCCTTTTTCCTCCCTCAGACACTTTCTAGAAGTCCTTCTATTTGGTATAATGAAGTTCAGTACAGACTTTAACTTGTGTCCATAATTCCCAAGAGTTGTGTTTTTGTGGATTAGTGTCCAGCTGGATGATACACACTCTCCCTGGAGAGTCTCCCTGGAGTGGGAGGATAAGTAGATAACTACTGTGGGTTATTTAGAAGATGCAAGAATGTTTTTATCCAGAGGGGTAAAGTGGCCTGAACCTGAAGGTAGATTTAAAGAATCTGGATGATCACAGAACATGTAGGAGTTTGTTGTGCCCAGAAGGTATACTTAACAGGGATCTTCTAATATAGTTTGCCAAATTTGCCAAATCATGGGAGTCTCCTAAGATACAACACGATGACCTGGGAAATTGTTTTGTTGTTTTTTTTTTAAGATTTTATTAATTTATTTATCAGAGAGAGCACGAGCAGGGGGAGCAGCAGTCAGAGGGAGAAGGAGACTCCTGCTAAGCTGGGAGCCTGATAACTGACTCATCCCAGGACTCTGGGATCAGGACCCAAGCCGAAGGCAGATGCTTAACCGACTGACCCACCCAGGCCTCCGGGAAATTATTACCACTCCAAGTGATGGTCCTGGATGCTAGCAGAAAGCTGCTGCTCCCCAGTTCAATCTTTGTTTTTGTATGTCTTGGAAAGTAATCAAGTCACCTAGAAATACCCTTGTAAAATAAAGGACCATAAAATTTGAGGAGGTCACTAGTTGATCCAAGCAGATTGTGGATGACACAGAGGTTCCTGAAGATGGGTCTTTCCAGAAGTTAGTTCTCAGGGTGTTAGGGAGATAAAATCTCCTTGAATGGGATGACTGAGACTAAAATTTTGATAGCATTCTGATTGATGGCGTAAAGAACAAGTCCCAGATTTGGTGACCTCCTGGCTTTCAGAGATGTTCCTAATATTACTCTGCTTGCCTTATCTCCCTGTTAACGGTTGCAACATACTATTTTGAATTGAGAGTGGAGCTTCCATTTTCCTCTGATGTACATACATATTCTTACAGATTCTTTTGCCCTTCTGTAATTTTCTCTATAGAGGGCCACAGAGTCCTTTTTAATCCTAAAGATACAAGCTGATTACAACATGTTTGTTTGTTTCTCTTAAATGGAAGTACTTGGCCAACTCCTCTTTGTATGTGGGAGGTCTCCAGGCAACTGTGAATAACTTTTAAAGGCTGCTTAGAGGTCAAGAAGTGCTTTGCTGGATCTTGTTCTGTCTCTTTAAAAGCAGGCTTCTTGGTCTTGATTGGGCCCCAAAATTATATTTCTTCCTTGACTCTGTCTTAGGCTCTCTGCTGCTGCTTTGGAGGGCTCTTCCACCCTCCTCTGTTCCAGCCTATATCTCCAACGCTTAAACACACTGAGATTCCAGTATGTGACTTTGCGTGCAGGGCAGATCTATTGAAGCATTCTACGTTACACCATCTTCAAGTGCCAGATGTTTAAAAGAGAATCCCATCATCCTGATTTTTCTGTACCCCAGTGCCTGTCGCAGTTCTTAGATTCTCACATATGTAATCCCATAGTCAGTCTATTACTCTTTTCTTCATGAACTCAGCAAAAAACTGTTAAAGAATGGTACCATTTCCTCTCCTTTATCACTTGTACCTGAGTGATCACCAAATCTTGTCATTTATTTCTTTGAATTTTTCCTGCCTTTTTTTCCTGGGTTCTTAAATATACCACCTATCTTCTCACCTCCAATTCATACTGAAATCCATTTTCCTCTGCCTACCAGGCTAATCTTGGTTGTTTTTCTTCATAAAATGGAAATTAATGTACCAGTCTGGCAGGGCTGCTACAAGGGTTACAGATCTTCCTTGACTTACAGTTGGGGATACATTCCGGTAAAGCCATCGTAAGTTGAAAAATGCCATGAGTTGCATTTAATGCACCTAACTTACTGAACGTCATAGCTTAGCCTAGCCCACCTTAAATGTGCTCAGAACACTCACATTAGTTTACAGTTTGGGCAAAATCATCTAACACAAAGCCTATTTTATAATAAACTGTTGAATATCCCATGTAATTTATTGAATACTGTTCTGAAAGTGGGAAAAGAATGGTTGGTGTGGATACAGAATAATTGTAAGCATATCGGTCGTTATCCTCATCATTGTGTGGCTGACTGGGAGCTTTGGCTCACTATTGTTAATCAGCATCAAGTGTGTCACTAGCCCAGGAAAGGATCAAAATTCAAAATGGTATGGTTTCTACTCAATGTGTAAGACTTTCACACCATCATAAAGCTGAAAAATCGTAAGTCCAACCTGTAAGCAGGGGACCATCTGTAGATGTAAAGTGTTTATCATGTTGTCTGACGCAAAATAAGTATTCAGCAAATGGTAGCATAATATTACCTCCTCCTGAATTTGATTATTCTTCGCTTCACCTTCCATACCATGGAAGCAAGCAGTAAAATGAATAGTCAAAAATACGGGATATAGAGCCCTGTGAGCCTTGATTTGAGTCCTTAGACTTCTGCTTAACCAGCTGTAAGATTTCAGGCAAATTACTTATATTCTTTGTATTTTTCACTTTAAAATGGAAACAATTATGCTGACCACTAGGATTGGTAGAAGAATAAAATGAGATAACTTTTGTAGAGGGGAATGCTTCCTTAACTAAAGTCCGTTGCTATATGCAAATGCTCCTTGTCTTTGTTCTTCCCATACCGTATTTGTAAATTCTGTAGTGTCTGACGAAGAGGTTTAAGAATTTTGGAGCAAATGTCATGAGTATTTCCTCTCTTCTTCTTGCAGGTTAAGTCCATCCACAGTAATGGCCGCAGCCTTACCCAGGACACTGGGGGAGTTGCAGCTGTACAGAATATTACAAAAAGCCAATCTGCTTTCTTATTTTGATGCCTTTATTCAACAAGGTGGTGATGATGTCCAGCAACTCTGTGAAGCTGGAGAAGAGGAATTCTTGGAAATCATGGCACTCGTGGGCATGGCTAGCAAACCCCTTCATGTTCGAAGGCTACAGAAGGCTTTGAGAGACTGGGTTACAAACCCCAGCCTTTTCAATCAGCCACTGACTTCCCTGCCTGTCAGTAGCATACCCATCTATAAGTTACCAGAGGGGTCACCAACATGGCTGGGAATATCCTGCAGCAGTTATGAAAGGAATAGCAATGCCCGAGAACCTCATTTAAAAATCCCCAAGTGCGCTGCCACCACTTGCGTGCAGAGCTTGGGACAGGGGAAATCAGATGTGGTGGGGAGCTTAGTGCTGCAGGGTATCAGTGAGTCCAGACTCTGGCAAGGCCACCATGCCACCGAGAGCGAGCACAGCCTCTCCCCAGCAGACCTCAGCTCCCCGGCTTCCCCGAAAGAAAGCAGCGAGGCACTGGATGCCGCCGCTGCACTCTCTGTGGCTGAGTGTGTGGAGCGAATGGCCCCCACGCTGCCGAAAAGTGACTTGAATGAAGTGAAAGAGCTGCTAAAAACCAACAAGAAGTTGGCCAAAATGATTGGTCACATCTTTGAGATGAGTGATGATGATCCACACAAAGAGGAGGAAATTCGAAAATACAGTGCAATATATGGCAGGTTTGACTCAAAGAGAAAGGATGGGAAACATCTCACACTTCATGAGGTAAAAAGCCCACGTTTTTCTTTGGATGTGGTGTGCCTTGTTTCTTAGAGATAAGTTTGGTAATATTTTGCAGCGAAGGAGATACGCTCCCCAAAGGCAGTATTAAAAACCTTTAGGTGTTAGCAAAATAGTCACTCTTTAATGAAAATAGACCATGTTTATTGTGTTAGGGTGTTTTTGCGTGGAACTCAAACGTGCTGAGCGTTGGAAAGACAGTTTAGGGTGACTTTTGAAAAAATATCAGAATTTAAGCAGTGAAAGCATAAAGTCTTTGCACTTAAAGGCAGTTTGTTTTTTAATCAAGAAATAAAATAGGATTTTAAATATAACCATTAATTTAAAAGGCATTTGGGGCGCCTGACTGCTCAGTCAGTTAAGCATCTGACTCTTGATTTCGGCTCAGGTCATGATCTCAGGGTTGTGAGATCGAGTCCTCCATTGGGCTCCAGACTGGGCATGGAGCCTGCTTAAGATTCTGTCTTTGCCCTTTCCCTCCCTCTTTTAGATAGATAGATTGATAGCATTTTTGTAGATTTTAGAAAAAAAATTTATAAAAAAATGACCAGACTTAAAAGTAATTTTCAACTAGCATAGACAATAAAATTATATTAGATGAATGTTATAAGTATTATTATGGGTTTGAAAATTGTTTTGGTTTGATGTTTGGCATTAAAATTCTCATCGTATATTTGTAGCACTCTATCCAGAAATACTCTTCTTGAGTAGAAGAATGCATATATATCTCTTTTGCATGTATTCCTTTTTTCTTCTTGTCCATCTGGTCAGTACATCATTTTTAAGCTGTAGCTCAAGTATAAGCTTAAGTCTGTTTTTATATGTTTTCCCACAAGTAGAATGACCTTCCCTTCCCTTTCCATTTTTACCCCTACATACACTACTGTCATAGTAATTTAAACACTTTATTGTACTTATTTATATACTGATCTGTCCCTCACAGTATACTTTCATTTTCTTCGAGGCAGAGATAATGTCTCATTAATTTTTATATCCTCAGAGTCTAACACACCCTATACATGTTTGGCAAATAAATGCATTTTCAGAGTTAAAAAGACTGTTTTATTGCTAAATTTTGTATAGCATTTATCCTATGAAGAAATAAATCCTGTAGAAGAAATACAGTGTTCATTTGAATATAATATTCCATGTAAGAACATTGTATTTTTCCCCCTCAGACTTGTACTTTAACACAGCAAAGAATATATAGTTATTGGAAAAATATTCATTTATTACAAAAGGATGTAAAGAAATCTGTAAACTTTCAGATAGCTTTCTTTATGTATACAAATAAGGGATCGTATTTGGTACACTAGCCTCTGAATTCCTTTTTTTTCTTTCTTTCTTTCTTTCTTTATTTATTTTAGATTTATTTATTTGACTGAGAGAAAGAGATCACAAGTAGGCAGAGGGAGAGGGGGAAGCAGGCTCCCTGCTGAGCAGAGAGCCCGATGCGGGGCTCGATCCCAGGACCCTGAGATCATGACCTGAGCCGAAGGCAGAGGCTTAACCCACTGAGCCACCCAGGCGCCCCTCTGAATTCCTTTTTAAAAAAAAAAATTTGTAACACTATACTCACAGTACAATATATTATTAGATATCTTTCCAAGTGAATACACCTAGAGTTACCTTTTTTATTTTGGGGTTGCATCATATTCCATAATGTGGATGTGCCTTATTTATTTATCTAAACCATTCATTTGGTGTCATTTGGGATGTTTCTATTTTTTTTGATACTACATATGGTGGACATGAACATTATATACATACTCCTTTACAGACAGACTTGCGCATGTTTTTCTATAGAATAGATTTGTCAAATTATGGGATCAAAGAATATATAGATTTAATATTTTAGTAGATACTGCTAAATTGCCTTATAAAACTGCAACCTTATAATTCTGTTATTACATGCAAGTGTCCATTTCTCCACACTCTTGCTAATACTGCATTTATCATTCTTTTTAATCTTTGCCAGTCTAACAGATGAAAATTTTTCATTGCTCAAATTTACTTTAGTGAGGATGAATATCTTTTTATATGTATAATAGACATCAAATTTTATGTTCTTATCATCTGTTTTAATTATTTAATGTTTTAATTTGTTTAATGTTTAATTCAATGTTTTAATTTGTTTTTCTTACCCCTAAAAAATTTTATTGGTTAGAACTTTTTATATTTTAAGGATATTAACCTTTCGTCTTATGTTGTAGACATTTTCCCAGATTATCATTTGTCCTTTGACCTTTCAGACTCATTTGCCATGTGGAAGTTTAATTTTACATAGTAATATTTATTGATCTTATCCTGTATGATTTCATTAGTCTAATTCTCTATTACTTTACCAGTATAGAGTTATTTTAATTACTGTAACTAAAAAATATATTTCGATATCTGGAAGGGCAAGTGTTCCTTCAGTAGTCTTGTTTTGTAGCTTCTATCTTTTTAGATGGTCATGCATTTCTTTTTCCAAATGTAATTTTTATTTTTATTTATTTATGAAAAGATTTTATTTATTTGAGAGAGAGAGCAAGAGCGTGCATGCATGAGCAAGGGGAGGGGCAGAAGGAGAGGGACAAGGAGACTCCCCACCGAGTAGAGTGCCAGATGTGGGGCTTAATCCCAGGACCCTAAGATTATGACCTGAGCCGAAGTCAGACACCCAGCCTGCTGAGCCACCCAGATGCCCCCCAAATGAAATTTTTAATGCATTTATTAAATTTCCCAAAAATTTCTATTGGTATTTTTATTATGAATTCCTTAAAGGTATGGATTAATTTGGAAAGAACTGACGTACTTAAAATAACGAAAACTCCATGTAGTAGTATAGTGTATATATTTATATATTTAGATCTTTTATATTCCTCAGTAAATAGTTCTTTATTAACATATCACATAGGTTTTGCATATTTCTTGTTAGGTCAAATACTGTGTAGTATATATACACATATTAAATGTCTGTTCTTCTGTTCTATATATTTAAGCTTTTATTTAATAGAAGATATGCAAATATATAAGATTGAAAAGGGATATAATTATAAGTGGAATTTTTTTCCACTTTTTAGAAAACTACTGTCACTGGCTGATTTTTGTATATTAATCTTGTTTTCAGCAATTTCACTATCATCTTTTTAAATAAATGCTTTTAGATGTGAATGCATACTGGAGCTTAAAATAAGGAAATTGGTTAGCAAAATGTTTTAAGTAACAGTGCATCTGTGATTTGATCTATTTTGGGCATATCCTTTTGCAATTGTTAATGTATAGTTGCCATACAGTAACTGACTCAGAAGAACTTAGGAATCCATCTAGAAAATACACTTAGCATTATAATTCAGACACTTTGATGCTTTCATTACCCATGAATTAATGGAGGAATCTACCAAAAGACTATTATGGTTGTCATTAATAGAAAACAAAGGGAAAAACATGTTGGCAATTTTAGTTTCATGCTTTAATCTAGTTTTAATATAATCTTTAAAATATAGCAGATGAAACACAAAGTTGAGTCAGTATTTTTATCAAAGTGAAAGTAGGTTAAAGAGATGACTTTAATAAACCAAATCGACCTCACTTTTTTTCTTTTTAAAGTCCTAACCTACTTTTAAAAAATAGGAAATTATTTCACGCTTGGCTTTTGCTAAAGGGTTCTTTGCTTCTTTGGATAAATAGGTACAGATGGTATTTAAGTAATGAGATTATCATGAGTTTCCCAAAATAAGAGAACACTCAAAATGAATGCTAGTAGGCTGAGATGTGGGGGTGGGGGCTTTAGAATACGTGGCTTGTATTTTTGAAACTTAGACCACTTGTTATTTGTAAACTCAAGTATGTGAATCTGGTCCAAAAATACAGTTTAGGATAGATGTTTATGAATCAGGACGCTTCCTTCAAACTAGTAACCATTTAACAGCTTGGTGGAAATTACGAAATCTTTTTTTTTTTTTTTTAAGATTTTATTTATTTATTTGAGAGGGAGAATGAGAGAGAGAAACAGAGCATGAGAAGAGGGAGGGTCAGAGGGAGAAGCAGACTCTCTGCCAAGCAGGTAGCCTGATGCAGGACTCGGTTCCGGGACTCCAGTCTCATGACCTGAGCCCGAAGGCAGTTGCTTAACCAACTGAGCCACCCAGGAGCCCGAAATTACGAAATCTTGAGAGAATTAAAAGAAAGGAGATACTACACTAAGTGTACCTTCTAGGTATGGTAATTTCACATATTCTCACTTGACTATTTAAAATGAGTGAAAGAAAAAAAAAATAAAATGAGTGAAAGATATTTGAGTTTTTCTAAATTCCTAAGATTAAAGAACAATACTGGTTTGTCTTCAATTTTCAAATAAGGAAATATATGACTCATTGTTAAGTCACTGTTAGTATTTGAGAGTTTTCTTCATATACACCCTGTGGACACCGTTCTTTCAATCTTTCAAGACCTACAGCTATAATATGTAGGTCACTAGTGGATGAAAACCAAAAAGTTATCTACACCTCAAAACATTTTTCAGCTCTAAAGTACATAAAATTCTCTTTCTTATATGCATTTTTATACTTGTTTCCAAATGTACTGTATATCAGGCAGTAAAGAATTATGAAATTAATCATTGTTATAATAAACACTTTTTTTTTCCTTAAAGCTAAGAAATCAGTGATGGTCTTAGTACCTGGCTAGAAATAGCCTGGTTTATAGGAGTCAGGCCATGAAGATAGTGTGAGTGACTGGGCCTAGAACCACACTTGTTGGTGTGAGGCAGGTTCTAAGGGACAAACCCCCAAAGTATTAGATGTCCACGCAGACAGGATGTTTCATCTCTCCAAAGGTGTGTTATGTGGTAAGCAGATAAGCAGTGTATGTGTCAGATCTTAAATCAGTGAATGGATGAGGAGAGAGAAACTGAAAGTTGAGAATAGCAAGGCGGTGGAGAATGTAGGAGCTTGCAATATTCAGAAATATAAGCAAGTAGGCAGCTTGGCATTATAAAATATTTGTGAGATAGCAACTTCCAATCAGAGGGTTCCGAACACAAAGATGGGAGGAGGAAGATGTAGAGTCAGTGGCTAAGTTGTAGACCTACTGAAAATTCTATAGAAACTGGAGTGTGTGTGTGTTACTAAGATAAGGACCTGGGCCCATAGAATATGCCACATTTAGGTCAGTTTTCTTTGTAGTGTTGAGAAGTCAAGGCTGAAACTTTCAGAGGAGTCTAGCAGTCTTAGTTTTGAGAGGGGAGGACTTTTGAACCTGGGAACCCCATAAAACTGAATGCGTTATTGGTAAGTTATGATGCTTTATTCTGAACTCTTAGAATGCATAGATTTCAGCTTCAAATACTTGAAAAGAATTTTTTTTTTATCATTTTAAAAAATGGGTTATAGGATTATCAGGGTAGTCTGTTTTTGAGTCACCTTGGTAAGTCACATTTTTCTAAATATGTCCATTTCATCTACATTTTCAAACTTACTATTGTAAAGTTGTTTATCGTTTTTAAGACCTAATATTATTTGTACATTTCTCTCTTTTTTTAAGATTTGTTTATTTGAGAGGGTATATCCACGTGAGTGGGGGGAAAGGGCAAAGGGAGAGAATCTTCAAGCAGATTTCCTGCTGAGCCTGGAGCATGATGTGGGGCTCCTTCCCACAACCTGTGAGATCATGATCTGAGCCAAAACCAAGAGTCCCAACGCTTAACCAACTGAGCCACCCAGCTGCCCCCATTTGCCTCTTTTTCCCCTGATCGGTTTTGCCAGAGGTTTGTCTGTTTTAATCATCTTTTCAGGGATGTGTAAACTACAGCCTGTGGGCCAAATGTGGCCCACCTCCTGATTTTGCAATAAATTTTTATTAGAACACAGCCAGGTCAATTTGTTTATGTATTGTCTGCGAATGCTTTTGAGCTACAACTTCAGAGTTGTAACAAAGACTATTTGGCCTGTTAAGCCTAAAATATTTACTATCTAATCTTTTATAGCAAAAGCTTTCCAACCCCTGATCTTTAAGGAGGAACTTTTGACTTAGTTGACGTTCTTAATTGTGCTGTGTGTATGTGTGTGTTCACTTACACTTTTTTATGGTTCATTTTATTGTTCTTTTCTAACTTAAGTTGGGTGCTTATTAGTTCATTAATGTTTAGCTGTTCTTCTTTTCTAATGTAAGCAATTAAGGCTATAAATTCTCACTATATACCGATTTGGTGTAATTCCCAAGTTTTGGTATGAAGTCCCCCCCCCCCCAATTCTGATTACTTCTCTTTTTATTTGTGATTTCTTACCAATGAATTATTTGAAGTGTTTTTTCATTTCCAAATATGAAGGCTTTTCCTTATTTTTCTAATGATTTTTAACTAAATAACATTGTAGTCCGAGCACATGGTTTGCATATATTAAAATTCATTGAGATTTTAGTAGGGTTCAGTAGGTGGTCAGTGTTTTGTGTGTGTTTCTGCAGGTGGAGTGTTCTGTATGTGTTTGTTTTAACAAGCTTATTCTAAAGTAGTCATTTTTTTTGTTTGCTTGCTCTATCAGGAAGAGTTGTATGCAAATCAGTACTGTGATTGTGGAGTTGTCTGTTTCTCTTTGTATTTTGCAGTAACTCTGTTAAATCTTTAATAACCCATTTTGCTTTAAAAGCCTATTTTGTTTGATATTAATATAAGTACATGTGTTATGTCATTGTTATCTTTTTACCATCCTTTTACTTTCAGTTTTTCTGAATCCATGTTTTACATACATCTTTTGTAAATACCAATATTGGAACTAAAAAATTAATAGGCAAATTTTTCTTTTAACTGAAACATTGAACTTATTTACATTATTTATGATGACTACTATTTTGAATTTATTTCCCTTATTTTATTTTGTATTTCTGTCCCTCCCTTTCTTTAGATCTGATTTCCTGTCTGGAATTAGTTGCCTTTAGTCTAAAGTATATCATGTAGAATTCTCTTAACAAAGGCCTACCAATGGCAAATTCCGTCCTACCACAACCCACTGGAAAACATCTTTATTTTGCCCTTTTATTCTGGGTATCAAATTCTATATTGTCCGTTATCTCCCCTTCGTAATTGAAGATATTTCCTTGGCTTTAGGTTTCCATTACTGTGTTTACAAGTCTAAGTTATCTATTTGCTTTTGAAGTCTTCTGTTTGCCCCTACCCTAGTTTTTTCTCTCCTTCTGTTTTCTCAGTTTTTCTTGGTCTTTTTTACTGTATTATTCTTTAGTCACATTTTCAACTCTTTTATTTTTCTAAAGTTTTTGAGGGTCTTATTCTGCTGTCGTTTCTGCCGGTTTTTACTTTTGATGCCTATTTCTTTGGATGTTTTATGATTTCTGTCTATAATTCATATTTCTTGGCTGTGGGAATGTCTTGAGGCCTAGGAAGAAAATGGGTTCTTCTAGAGGTTATTTGCTTTTTCTTCTACCAGTCACTTGTTTTCTGCACAATACAACTCTGGAACCCTGTGAAAAAAGTTCTCAGCCCACATAGTGTGAATTAGGGCTGATAATCACGTGAGGGCTGATTTGGGGGGGTGGTTTATGAAATCTCAAGGGATTATCTTCTGTTTTCCCCTACTCAGTAACAGTGTTCAAGACAGGTAATTTCCCTTGCATTCTCCTGGGAGTACAGGTGTATTTCTAATTCAGGCTTCCAGTGGGCGTGTGGTGGTTTGGGATTTCAGCTTTGTGGAGGGAGGGGTCTCAGACTCCACCTTTGGTGGATCCTGGGTTTTTCCTCTTGTTCTCTTCTCACACTAACCAAACCTATGAGGTTGCGAAGACTGAAGCTCAGAGTCATCTGGTTTAACAGCTGTCCTCACCTTACTCCCTTTAAGATGCTGTCTTCATTCATTTTAGCCCAAATAGTCCTTACTGTTGTCTTGATGGCTTACTGATGGCATTTAAGATATTTTTGCCCTTCTATTTTTATCCAACATTTTTAGTTGTTTTCTGTGAGGAGGCCAGTCATTCCCTCCCAGTGCTGGAAATGAAAGCCTTGATTGCCTTTTGAGCCACCCTGTCACACAGCGTTCTCATGGGATTTTTATGTTAACAATACAAAATGGAAAGTCACAATCATTTGATTGTTAAAGATTATAATTTTAACTACCAGTAAAGAAAACTTTAAGTCTAGTTATAAATGATAGGATGCTAACTTTAAGGAATATTTAACATAAAAATATGAATGGAATTTTGATATTTTTAGCCACAAAAAAAGAGGAATTGGAGGAAGTAAACCAAGTAGAGAGAATATCTATTTTACATTTTTAACCAAACTGGAAACTTAGGGGCACCTGGGTGGCTCAGTTGATTAAATATCCGACTCTTGATCTCAGCTGAGGTCTTGATCTCAGGGTTCTGAGTTCAAGCCTCACCTTGAGTTCCACACTGGGTGTGATGCCTACTTAAAAAACAAAACAAAACTAGAGACTTAGAATTTTTACTTTTTATTTTATTTTTTTTTTTAATTTTAAGTGGGCTCCCATGTCCAGTGTGGGGCTTGAACTGAAGACCCTGGGATCAAGAGTCACACGCTCCACCAACTGAGCCAGCCAGGTGCCCCTAGAAACTTAGAATTTTTTAAAAAGCTAGTATGGTACTGCAGTGACTACTATTTTAGAGTATTTGTATAATTTTTAAAAATACATCATAATATTTACTGATTTAATTATTAACAATTAGGAGCATGAAATACAGAAAACACCAACAGAAAATGCCATTTTTGAGGGGGAACCTTGATGAATCAGCTTGTTATTACAACTTGGGGTGAGCGATAGTTATTTCTGCAGCCTCAATTTTAATACCAGAAGTCTTCCTAAAGTCCTGGAGAGCACAGTCTACTTTTTTAATCTCTTGAAGCCTGAATTCAGTAACAAAGAATGTGTTATGTTTGTGTTTTTGGTTTCTGGTAGGATGGTGGAATACTAGAACACTGTTTCCAGTTGATGTTGAAAGGTTATGTTCTGTCGTTGTGCATAAGGTGGTATCTCTGAAATGTTATCAGTTAAAATACCTTACTGATAATCAGAAGCTCTCCCTACTAATTTAGAGTATGAATGCAAGAAAGAAAGGGCTACATAAAAAGGGGTTTAAGAAGGTCTTTAAGATCATTGTAGCTACTGCCTTTCCGAAATTGAAGTTAATTTATTTAGGAAATCATTCTTTAAAGTATATTTCACTTTTAGTTACAGTTACATAATGTCTTTCAAAAGCAGGAAGAAATTGATCTGTTGATGATTCTTTAGGAAAAGGGGAGAAGACTGAAAATACATTGTTCCTATTATGCTCTCATTTTCAGTTGTGGGTTTAAAATAGGCCTGGGTTTATTATAACCTTATCAGTAGCAAAATTATTTGAGAATTAGTGTAAATTATAGGTAGATATCTGGGGAGGGGGATATTAGATATATGATTTCTATCATATGCCATAACACATTCTAAATGGTTTCAGTAGTTAAGTGGAAAAAATAAAACTATTACACTAAATTACAGGAAAATATTCATGTGGTATTAGGGTGAGAAGGGAGTTTCTATGCATGGCACCCAAGACAAAAACTATAAGGCTAATGATAAACTATGAAAAAGAAAAGCCACTGCATATGAAGAGTTAAGGCTCTTAAGGCATAAAGAATTCCTAGAGTCCATAAGAAACAAAATAGTGCAGTAGAAGAAACAGGCAACTGCCATGAGCAAGCAAATTTTAAAATAATTTAAAAGTATAAGAAAAAGGTTCAGTTTTATAGTCAAAGGAATGTAAATTACAACCAGATGATAACTGAAAATAGATCAGATTGGTAAAGCTTTTGAAATAAAGTAACATTATGGGTTGATTCTGGATAATGGATCTTAATATAATTGTTGGTAGTGTTAAGATTTGGAGCAATTTTCCTGGAGAGTAATTTGGTGAAATATATAAATCTTTTAAAATTTAGTGTATTCTGTGACCTAACAAATTTATTCTTAGGAGTTTATTCCAAGAAAATAATTGAATATGTGTGCAAAGATACACAGTTAAGAATGTTCTTTGCAGGGGTGCCTGGGTGGCTCAGTGGGTTAAGGCCTCTGCCTTCGGCTCAGGTCATGATCTCAGGGTCCTGGGATCGAGCCCCACATTGGGCTCTCCGCTCAGCGGGGAGCCTGCTTCCCCCTCTCTGCCTGCCTCTCTGCCTACTTGTGATCTCTCTCTCTCTGTCAAATAAATAAGTAAAGCCTTTAAAAAAAACAAAAGAAAAAGAATGTTCTTTGCAGCTTACTTTGTGAAACATGAAAAAGTGGGGGTCGTTTAATGTTCAGAGTGAGGTTGATTTAAATAATATATTGCTCTTTCCTACAATGGAATATTATATGTCTGGGTAGTAAAAAATGATATCGTAAAGAATATTTACATTCATTTATCAGTCAGCAAATATTTATTGAGTAGCCAACCCATGCCAGATGCTGATGTAAATAAGCCCAGTTTCTACTTTAACATGATAAGAATAAAAAATACAGCATACAGGGGCGCCTGGGTGGCTCAGTGGGTTAAAGCCTCTGCCTTCAGCCCAGGTCATGATCTCAGGGTCCTGGGTTCCAGCCCCGCATCGGGCTCTCTGCTCAGCAGGGAGCCCGCTTCCCCCTCTCTCTCTGCCTGCCTCTCTGCCTACTTGTGATCTCTCTCTTCTCTGTCAAATAAATAAATAAAATCTTAAAAAAAATTAAAAAAAAAATACAGCATACATAAGTGAAAAAAGACGATTACACATCTATATTCACGTACATGTTTGTACACAGATATTAGAGTAATATACATTAAAATATTAATAGATGGGGGTGCCTGGGTGACTCAGTTGGTTAAGCATCTGCCTTCAGCTCAGGTTGTGATCCCAGGGTCCTGGGATCAAGTCCCACATTGGGCTCCCGGCTGTTCAGGGAGCCTGCTTCTCCCTCTGCCTCTCTCGCTCTCTGTCTCTCATGAATAAATAAATAAAATCTTAAAAAAAATAAAATATTAATAGAAGGTTTGCATTCTGCATTGCATTAATAGATGGAAGGTTGAATTTATTCTGTTGCTTCTCTATATTTTTTAAACTTTTAAATACAGAACATTTTTGTGAACAAAAGGGGATGCCTGGGAGGAAGTAAATGCCTGTTTTTTTATGAAAGGAAAACAAGAACTAATACTAAGAACAACCTTGCCCCAGGTGTGTCTCAATTTATTTCTTGTTAGTCCCTCGAGGTAGTTCCCATTTTGATTATCCTATTTTTGCCTCTGAGAATGCTGAGGCTCTGAGAAGTTTTTACATGCCCAGAGTCACACAGATGGTAAGCGATGGAGCAGGACTCACCTCAGCTCTGTCTGCCATTACTTTGTTTGCCGTCAGTCATGCTTGCAACGAGTGTTTCTTGCTTTTTAAAAAAGTTTGATATACCGCTTGGCAGTTCCCTATTTAAATTGGCAAAATTATGTGAAAAAACCTTTTCTGACTTATTAAACAATTATAGATTTTGAATTTAGGATAACATTTGCTATTTTAAATTTCAGTACAGTTTTGTGAAATAACGATTCTGTATTGGCATTATTTAACACTTAAATAAAAGAGTGGAATTAGGTGAATTGTAGAGAATTAGTGAATCCAAGACCTTGATTTTCCTTTATGACCCTAATCTGTGATAACTCTCTTTTTTGACTAAGTAATTCGATAAATATTTAACTCAAATCATCTAATTTTTATTTCTTCCTAAGAATTTTCATATCAGTTCACATTGAAAAAAAAGTAAAAAATACCTGTCAGACCACATATACTCACTTTTAGTTAGGGAAATAGTATCAACAAATCATATCAAATCCTTGGCTTTTCATAAAAATGAGATACAGATAATTTTTTACTTTATTTTGCTTATTTTCTATAAATCCATGCCTAAACAAAAATAAATTAAGTATATAAGTACATAAAACCAAGGTGACTCTTTTGATTAATTTGAGTTCCGAGAGATGGTAGGTGATATGATTTTCTTCTGAAATTAGGCCTTAGGACTAGTAAGGAATAAAGACCCATCCTGATTTTTATAAACTATGATCTTATTATAATGATGTATTTTTATATCTTTAAGTGAAACATTTTTCTTATTGATGAAATAAAGATGTTTATAATTTTTAAACTTTGTTTTGGATACACAGCTCACTGTTAATGAAGCGGCTGCTCAGCTCTGTGTGAAGGATAATGCCCTGCTGACAAGAAGAGATGAACTGTTTGCCCTGGCTAGGCAGATTTCTCGAGAAGTCACCTACAAATATACCTACAGAACCACGAAGTAAGTGTCTAACTAATTGACAGGCAATATTTTTGCATTGCTTGATGAGGTAGAACTTAAAACACTACCCATTGATAGAATATAAGCATTTTTCAAAAAATAGAAGTGTAATGTGATTGTGGTTCTATAAAATTAAAGAGTGAAGTGACTTTTCAAAACATTGCTAATGTGGTTTTTGTTGTTTTGTTTAATTCTCCTTTTGTCTTTCTTTGAAAGACAGTTCCCTAGCACTATAGCATTGTTCTGGTAGTGGTTTTAGACATTCTTCTCACACAGATGCTTTGGTTTTGAGTGTGATAATGAGATTTAGTTAGTCGGTGCGTATAGACTTATTTGTATTTGTATATTTGTATACCCACTATACCCACTATTTGTATACCCACTAACTGTATGAACTGTTGAACTCTTGGTGGAAACCAAGTGGTTCCTTTTGCAAGGTGTTTGGAATCCAATGAAATTAGTTGAATAGATGAAAAGACTCCATTGGGCAGTACTTAAGGGAACATTGGAAGATGCCAGATTACGTGGAATATGGACATGTGTTGGAAATATGAAGTGGAATATGGAGTATTTGAAGTAAAAAACTTGTTGAAAAGCAGTTGTGGTTTTAAAATTTAATACAAACACATCTTATTATTGTTCATCTCATCTTCATTTAAACCCTGAGCAAGATGGCATAGTACCGTTTCAGTTTTATTCACTTGTTGCACGTGGATTTCTAGTTCGCCATGAGTTGTGTGTGCCGATGCTTCTCTGAGTTGATGCACATGATCCCTGGCATTTACCGTAATTGAATGTGTGTTGAAAAACCACATCCCGAGCACCCTCCCTGGCCTTAATAAATCAGTTTCAGGGGATGCAGTCTTCAAATCCAAATTTTCACAAGTGTCCCAGATTACTCTTGTACCTATTCAAGTTTGAAAAGCCACTATTGAGGCACTTGCTATCATCATTATGTCCCCTAACTCATAGCAGCTTCCTTTGCTATGCCTAAAGAGCCCACATATTCACAAACTGATTCAAAGTAAAATTATGCAGACTAAATGAACAGGCTAAGCATATACAGTAATATTGTAAAATTATTTATAAGATTTTTTTTAAGTTGGATACTCAAGAGCTGATTTAGTGATTTTTTAATTTTTTTCACTATATTACACAAAATTTTCTTACTGCTTTATTTACATAATTTAATCAAGGTAATACATGTACATGATTTAAGGAGTCATACAGTACAGGGGGCTTATACTGAAATTCAGCAGTTTCCCTGCCCCACCCTTGCCTTCTGGATACCACACCTCAGAGGCAATTGCTTTCAACAATTTTTAGCAGTTTCTTGTTGTATTTACATTTATATACTTTTTAAGTTAAATATATAACACGTATACATAATTTAGAAGCCAAAACTATGTGAATATGTGATATAAAAAGTTGCACTCCCATTCTGGTCTCTTTTTAACTTCTTCCTCTCCTCAATGTCAGTAGTTTTATTAGTTTCTTTTTCATCTTTCCAGTCTGTGTTAATGCACTTGAAACAGATACATATTTTCTCATTTTTACCTTTTTTCCAAAAAAAATAGTAGTATGTATCTGCATTATTCTGTATTTTTCTTTTAACATATCTCAGCGATCTCATTATGGTAGTGTGTACACATCTTCTTCATTATTTTTTACAGCTCCATGATATTGCATTGTGTGGATGTACTATGATTTTTTTTTAAAGATTATTTATTTTTTAAAGATTATTTATTTGCAAAAGAGAGAGAGCGAGCACACACGTGCAATAGCAGTGGGCAGGGGCAGGAGGAGAAGCAGACTCCCCGTTGAGCAGGGATCCTAAGGCAGAAACTTAACCAACTGAGCCACCCAGGCGCTCCACCATGATTTATTTAACCAGTCCCTTACTGATGGATACTTGAGTTGTTTTTAGTCTTTTATCATTATAAGTAGCATCATAATAAATAATGCCATACATATTTTGTTGATTCTGAAATGTACTTTTCACATTTTAGCATCTTTTACTTTGAAGAATAACTTATAATTGATGACTTATTACAATTTAATTGGCAGTACTAGTTTATATATCTGTAGGTACCTTTGGGATAGAGTCCCAGCAGGGGGATCCCTAGGTCAAGGGAAAATGCATCTGTAGTTTCAATAGATAGACAAAATGCATTTTAATCTTGCATAGCCTTAAGCATTCATCTTAAATGGCCACTTTGGTCATTTTATCCTGAAGTATTCCTGCTGATCCATAAAAAGATATCATGCAATATAATCCTCCTTGATTTTTTTTCTTTTTCATTATGTGATAATCATTACATATTTATTGAGTACTTTCTTTGTAGGGGAGTTTTTAGGTAGTAGCCTTTTAAAATGTATAATATAATTGTGTCTGCATATTTCCCTGATATTATTTTAGAAATGATGAAAAGTCTTTTTTATTATGTCAGTGTTCATTATGAATTACTTATTTCTGGTGTAAGGGTTGCAGGGGTATATGTTTTGGTGGAAGTTTATAAATTGAGATGTCTCTAGAATAAAATTTGTTACCTTCTCAAGTTTTTCTCTCTCCCATTCCATTCAGGTCAAAATGTGGAGAAAGAGATGAATTATCCCCGAAGAGAATTAAAGTGGAGGTAAGATTATGCATTAAATTTTCTTATGCTAATAATGTTTATTTATTAGTTCAAACTGAAAAAAAGGATGTTCCATCAACAAATGAAAAATGTGAATGAATTGTAGAATATTTAAGACAATATAGAATTTTGTTGCTTTGAAGTATCTAATTTGAACTAGAATACCAAAGAAATCCTTAGAAGGAAACAACAATGAGATTGATATCCAGTCAATTTATCACAGGTTGATTTGTCAATAGGTGTTTCTTAGAGATTTAAAAACTCTACTCGTTAAATGATTTTTTTTATAATCTTACTTATATCATTAGTCATCTAATACATTTAGAGGAGCTAAAGGTTATTCATATTAACGATCTGAGAGAAATGACAATTTAGTAGTTCCAAGTAACGGAGACTTTCCTATAATCAAGCCTCTTTTAGAGAATCATGGCTGTCCTTTTTTTTTTTTAAAAGATTTATTTATTTGAGAGCGAGAGAGAATGACTAGGGGAAGGGGGGCAGATGGAAAGGGAGGCAAGCAGACTCCCAGCTGAGCTGGGAGCCTGACGAAGGGCTCAGTCCCAGGACACTGAGATCATGACCTGAGCCAAAATCAAGAATCTGATGCTTTAACTGACTGAGCCACCCAGGAGCCCCGAGGTTGTTCTTCTGATTTTAGGTCTGCAAGAGGTAAGGTGGGAGTTGAGCAAGAAAAAAACATATGCTTTTCTTAGGGCTGTCAGAACTATAGAATGGTTTCAAAACTACTGTTCCTTAATTTGGATTGAATGTTTTTTTAAAGGCCAGTCTTCAGCAGAGTAGAAATTTGAAGTCTAAGAGCTCCTTTCTTTCTTTTCTTGGGCAGGGGATGGGGGCCTGTACTCTCTTTAGACATCCATTATTTAATTTCAAGTTAAAGCAAATAAGCTGTGTTAGATTACCCTAAATTCTTATTATTTTAACTAAGCGTCTGTTTGTAGAGTCACACCAAAGCTACAATTATCTTTTTTTTTCTTTTAAAGATTTTATTTTTGAGAGAGAGTATGTGCGCACACACGCATGGGTGGGGGTGGGTGGGCAGAGGGCGAAGCAGACTTCTGCTGAGCAGGGAGCCCCACAAAGGACCCAGTCCCAGGACCCTGGGTTCATGACCCGAGCCAAAGGTAGATGCTTAACCAGCTGAGCCACCCAGGTGCCTCCACAATTATCTTTTAAAAATGTAAATCCCTTTCTCACTTTCTCACTTAAATCCTTCCAATGGCTTTCTACTGTACCTAGAATAAAATCTACCCTTGTAGAGACGGCTAAGACCCTACATGATCTGACTCTAACTTTGTATCTCTAACCTCATCTGCTACCACATTTCCCCATTCTTACTGTGTCCCAGCTAAACTGACCCACTTTCTGTTACTGGAACATGCCAAACTTATTTTGCCTCAGCACTCACTGTTTGTTCCCCTATGTAGATCTTTCTGTAGCTCTTCACGTGGCTTCAGCTCACGGCTTGAGAGTTTCCTTTGACTTCCTTGCCTCCCTTTTTAAAAGGGCACCCTTACCTCAGAATCCATTTAGGCTCATTCTCCTGCTTTGTTTTGTTTTCTTTTTTCAAAGATTTTTATTTATTTATTTGACAAAGAGAGAGGGATCACAAGTAGGCAGAGAGGCAGGCAGAGAGAGGAGAAAGCAGACTCCCTGCTGAGCAAAGAGCCCGATGCGATGCGGGGCTCGATCCCAGGACCCTGAGATCATGAGCTGAGTCGAAGGCAGAGGCTTTAACCCACTGAGCCACCCAGGCGCCCCTTTTTTTTCCCCCAAAGATTTTATTTATTTGTTTTATTTGTTTTCATAGCACTTACTGGTATCTGAAACTATTATGTATTTGTTTTTATTATCAGTCTGCCCCATTGGATGAGAATACAGCTCTTATCTGTCTGTCCACTACTTTATACTCAGATTTGATAGTAGTGCCTTGCACTTAATAGGCACTTAATAAAATCAGTTAGGTGAAATAATGAATGGCTATGGTTAAGCATCTTTGACTTCTTAAAAACTATCCTAGGGGCGCCTGGGTAGCTCAGTGGGTTAAAGCCTCTGCCTTCGGCTCAGGTCATGATCTCAGGGTCCTGGGATTGAGCCCCGAATCGGGCTCTCTTCTCAGCAGGGAGCCTGCTTTCCCCTCTCTCTCTGCCTGCCTTTCTGCCTACTTGTGATCTCTCTCCTCTCTGTCAAATAAATAAATAAAATTTTAAAAAACAACAACAAAAAAAAACTTTCCTAAAGCAGTGGTTCTCAAAGAAGAGAAGAATTTTGTCCAAAAAAGGCCACACTTTAAAAAATTGTGCTTATATTTGTAATCAGCATCACTGTTAGCTCTTGAGTAATGTTTAAGACCGGTTAGCCTCAGATACGATGCAAAAAAATTGCTGAAATTATTGAAAAGGCCATTAGAAGATGATCTAATTAGTGATGACATAGTTTTATCCAATTGTATCCCAAGATAATGAACAAGAGAGGAACCCTATAGATATAGTGACTCTGCCACTGAAAGGGAAGGCAGGTGAATATAGAGACTGCTAGGAAGGCATGTGCTGTCAGAGGAGTTAGAGGAAAGAAGGTTCAAAACCTGCCCAGGGACCAGGAAGAGTAGTCAGCTGCTGGGTTAGAAATTCTGTCCACCTCTCTTTCTCATCATTGGCCCTCTATGTAATCCTGACTCGGGCTTTTCTCACATTTAAGCCCTGGTTTCCTTTTTTGTGTCTTCAGAGATCACTGTTGCACATTTGAGATCATGAATCTCATGGACTGTTTGAGCTGTTATTTTTTCTTGCTCAGCTGTATTGATGTCTTTCTGACCTCCTTGGTGGCCCTTACCTGAAATTTAAACAGTGTTTTTTGCATCCAGCACAATGTTTTGAGTTTCTTTTTAGTAGCTCAGAGTGTTGGGTTATAGCATTAGATGTGACCCTTCTATTCATTTATCTATGTTCCACTAGAGATACTGAATGGTGGTTCTGTGTGGTTAGTTTATTGTTTTACTAGCATTCACAAAGCCACTTGAACAGTTCTGGACTTAGAATTAAGATAATCGGAGTTTCTTTTTTCTGTGAATAACTGTTCTAACCCTTCCTAAATAAGACAAGTGACTCATCAGCCCAGGCTACTTTAAACGCTCTTATAGACAGACACTAAACTCTTGATTTTTTCCCCAGAAATAAATAGGGAGTTGAACTTTTAATTTAGGACAATAGTTTACCTTTTTCGCTGGCTCGTTTTAAATTTTGTTTTTGCTTCATTTTTTTAAAAGCACTTCTGTATTGTAGGGCAACAGTCTCTCTCCCGAGAGTGTGTATTTTATGCATGTGTGTACCTACACATGGATCCAGTGTAATCCTTTGCAAAATACACAGTATTGGCATCAATCCTTGTCTCAATTCTATTATGTGCTCTAATTCAGATTTAAGATTCCAGCGCTACTCATGTGATTCCGGAAGCTGATACTGAGGTAGTTAGTGTTGTGTAGGATTGTTACTCCCTTAAGACATTTTATCAAGTATTAGTGCATTGTTTATACCTATTTTCTGTGTGGCTACCAGTGAGGGGAGAATTCCTGGCAGAAGAAGAGAATATGGGAGGCTCTGTTGAGGAGATACTGTTTGAGCTGGGTTTTAAAAGAAAGGTTGGGTTTTAGAAGGTAAATGTAGGGTGGAGGGGCATTACAAAGATAGACTAGCATGGGCAAAGAGAGAGGTAGGAAAATACTGTGCATGTTTAGAAGAACAATGAGACCAGTTTCGTCAGAATTTATGACTGACACCAAGGACTTCATCAGTAAAACTAGAAAGATTTTAGAATTCCTCAAACATACGGTTTCTTATTTCATTTGAATTACTAATTTTCTATTAAAAGAAAATACTATAAAGATAAGCTTAGCACATTATAAATTATAGCAGATTACTAGGCCCTCGTTAATGAGAATTTTTTCTTTCATTTTCATTTTTCTAAAATCCTTGACAATAACCAATTAGCATACGTGCTAAATTCCTGACTTTTTTTTAATCTTAAAAAGATAATTTTTACAGTGTACAAAAAGAAATGTAATATCCAGTAGATAAAATAGAAATGACTTCAAAGTGTAAGGGAAAGTGTAAGGGAAAGAAACATTTTCTTGCATGCCATTACCAGTGCATTAGGACACACTGATAAAACTAGCACTTTGTTCAAGGTCGGTAAGGTGTTTTCCTGTTGCCAAATGCTGTAGTTTCCTGGTCTGTTTGTGAAGGGTTGGGCAGAAGTTTTAATACCCTTGTCTGATTTTTTTCCTCTTATAATGTAGTAGGTTGTTCCCATTTAAGGATAGTTAGCTATTTATTTGATTGCTTTTCTTTTTGTGGCTGTTTAATACAATATAGTATTGTAGTGAAGTACACAGGATAATCTGTTGTCCTTAACTAGCACTCCTTCCTACAGGGAATGTTAGACATTAAAAAACATAGAGATTTTGAACTTTCTATAATTCCGAGAATAATGAAGTAGACACAGAGGAAAAAGCCTGCTAGCTTGGGAAGGCTGTAAGGTAACCCATCACTTGGAACGAAGCCTCTAGGGAAAGCACCTCTTCAGCCCCGTATGTTGGTAAGCGAGGTTTGGGAATATTTCTCCTCTCTGGGCTGGATGAATAGCTTGTCCACCTGGAATACAGTCCTTTGTGTGGATCCACTGTCAGCTAAATGAAAATGAATTGTGTTTGTTGTTTTCTTTTTCATCAGAGACCTCAAATCTAGCTCTGGGACACTGGCAAAAATAACTTTTTTATTGAATCTATTAATGCCTGTCCCTGCTAGGCATTTGAAATTCATTATCACAAACCTTCTTGTTTATCCTTATATGGAGGCTGTAGGATTTCCATTTATAGCCAGAGACACCCAGAGAGTCTCCGTGACTTGCTCAAGCTGCCACATTGCTCTCTAGTGGCAGAGCTAGGCCTTCAAATCTAGGTCTGACTCCTAAAGTGCAGAGCAGTGTTACCTTCCTGGGTGCTGATGAGCATTCACAACGCACCTTTGGTATAAAAAACACTATTAGCGTTATACCTTTTCTCCTGCTAGTAGGGTATGGAAGGCTGAGTGTGTGCAGAAACGGTAGTCTTTAAAGAAGAGGGAAAGGGGGCAGTTACCCGTTTCTATTTCAAGGAGGCATATCCAAGCAATTGTTATGCTTTGAATGGGAAGAGGCACCTGGGTGGCTCAGTGGGTTAAAGCCTCTCCCTTCGGCTCATGATCTCAGGGTCCTGGGATCAAGACCTGCATTGGGCTCTCTGCTCAGCAGGGAGCCTGCTTCCCCCTCTCTCTCTGCCTGCCTCTCTGCCTACTTGTGATCTCTGTCAAACAAATAAATAAATAAAATCTTTAAAAAAAAAGTTTTGAGTGGGAAATTTAACAATATAAATTACAAAATATATTTAAATATAAGACATTGTCATTTGACAAACTGATTATTTAGAATGAGGAAAAGCACGGTATTGGAAAGATAAACAGTAAATCAAGAAAAAGTAGTTTGATTTTTTTTTTTCTAAAGATTTTATTCACTTGACAGAGAGAGATCACAAGCAAGCAGAGAGGCTGGCAGAGAGAGAGGGGGAAGCAGGCTCCCCACCGAGCAGAGAGCCCGATGCGGGGCTCAATCCCAGGACCCCGAGACCATGACCCGAGCCAAAGGCAGAGGCCCCAACCTACCGAGCCACCCAGGCACCCCAGTTTGATTTTTTTATATTATACCTATGACAGAATATATTTCAGACAGCTTGACAGCTAGTTAAAGGAGATGAAACACCAACACCCAAAGTCCCTGGCACTCGTGTCTTTTAAAAATAATAATTAAAAGTGGATTCAGTTGACAGCCTTTCTTTTTCATTAAGAACATAACGTGTTCTATGAACAAGTCCTGTCATTACCTCCCGTGTTTGTAAGTAAGATCTTGGAAGAGAGGAAGAGTATGTAAGAGAACCAGTCTCAGGACTAGCCACGGGAGCTGACTAAATGGGATGTTGCTGTTCAGATCTCATCTGTAGCTTTTCTCCTTCACTGAAATTGCTGGAGAGTAGGCAAAGAGATGGGAGGTGACAGGATTCTTGATCCTGTGTGGGCTGGGAGTGCAAAGCAATTAGAACTGGATGAAAGAAATGCAGTTTGTTAATAGAGACCAGAAAGTCAGAGAATTGGGTCTTGAAGAAGAAAGACTTAGAGGAAACATCTGCTAGCAGTTCCAGTGGGCCAGGGGTGGGAGAGGGAGGCAGGGGGAGGGAAGAGGGTTAGAACATCCACTCTTACTAAGGTTGTTGAAAGAAGATTGGTCTAATTTGCTGTAGACTTTTCCCCTTTGGATCAGAAAAACAGAAGCATTATAATCTGCTATTCATATAGAAAGTGTGAGTAAAAAAAAAAGGAAAATGCACGTGTGAGACTGAGAACATCTGCTGAAACGAGCCATTTTAAAGACAGCTAAGCAGTGGCTTTAAAGCATCTTGCTGGTATTTGGAAGCAAGGTTGAGGAGGAATGCGAGTGGAGACCAATGGGATAAGAATAATTAGGTCATGAACAGCATCCCACCCTGTGTCTTTTATTTTCTCAGTGCTCAGAATCAGAATCTCACCAGTAAGGGAACACTGTGATTAATGGCAGTAGCCAAGAATATGACATGAAGATAAATTGTTCATAGCATGGTACAGCGGGTTCTTGGGAAAAAAGCTTGAGAGACATACAACAAAAGTCCTGCACCAAACATCTTGTGAAAGAGACCAGTTTCTTGGGAATGTTCTCCCTCTTCTTTCTAAGCCACATATTTTGGGTACCTGAAAACGTAGGTCAGGAAGTGATAGCTACTCAGTCCTGTAGTTTGCCTGTAATGAACCATCTGAGACTGCGAGCAAATCAGAATGACTTGTACCCAGTTTCAGAGAGATCATTGATTACTTGGATATGGTTGTATATTGCTAATTGCATGTTTTTACTTCTCTTTATTAGTGAAAGAGCAGTGTCCATTTCTCAAAAACTTTCACATGTAGAGTTTGCAGTTCCCTCTTCCAGCTTTTTCACATTCTCATGGTTGAATAATTCTGACAGTGGTGCTACCATATGTTTGTATAGCAATGTGCACTTTTCCGAGAGTTACCATTTGCACTACTGCATTTAATCCCCACGAATCTCCATTGAGTGGATAAAGCAGATGGTTTAATCTCCATTTAAAAATTGGGAACACTGGAAATAATGAGGTTAACTGTCCTGCCTAGGATCACACATCTAGTTCTTAACACAAGAAGACTAGATCGCTCTTTCTTGTGTAAGTTCCTTTAAAAACAGCACTGGAATATTGGAGGTTCTGGTCTGGGCACACTCCACCCAGGGCCTGTTGAAAAGCTGGAACTATATATTGTCTCCCTCACATTCAGATTGGCCTTTCAGAAACACAGATCTGGTTCGTTTCTTCCCCAAGACCTGCAGTGGCTTCTCTGAATTTAAGATAAAATCGACAATTCTTAATATGGCTTACAAGGTCTCACAGAATTTGGCCCTGCGTATCCAACTTCTCTCACCACTCCCTCTTTCTCAGTGTATTTCCCGTGTTAGCTATAGTAAATATTCTCCAGCTTCTCAGGTGTGTTGTCCTGTTCTTTTCACCTCTAGGCTTTTATATAAGCTGCTCTCTTTCCCTAGAGAATTCTCTTCTTTCAAGTCTCAGCCTAGATATCATGCCTTCTCTGAAGACTTCCCTGACACTGGCCTCCACTATGCTCTGGATCTCTTTGTCCTTTTCTCTCTCGAGACTATTTTTCAGGAAGCAGGAGTCATTGAATCCCCAGCATTGAGTACCGAGTCTAGAACTTGTTAGGCAAACGAGAAATTTTTGACGAATGAATAAACAAGTATTTCCAGATTTCTATTGTTCTTTCCACGAAAGCCGTTCCCTTCCAATATGTTCAATATTTTCTTACTGGTTTTAGTGTTAAATCCCAAGATGTCTTATACTATGTAAGTAATCTCTAAGATGTTTATACTATGTAAATATCCCCCAAATTTATCTTATTCCCCCTGTATCATAGACACACAGTAAGTCACTTGTAGCATGCTATCTATTTTACTGTGATTAATCTGATAGCTTAAAAAGGGAACTTAATAAATATCAGGGGCACCTGGGTGGCTCAGTGGATTAAAGCCTCTGCCTTCGGCTCCGGTGATGATCTCAGGGTCCTGGGATAGAGCTCTGCATCGCATCGGGCTCTGCTTAGCAGGGAGCCTGCTTCCCCCTCTCTCTCTGCCTGCCTCTCTGCCTACTTGTGATCTCTCTCTCTCTGTCGAATAAATAAAATCTTCAATAAATAAATAAATAAATATCAGTAGCAAACATTTACTGAGTAATATTTATGTGCCAAGCATTGTGCTAAGTGTTCTTTGTGAGTTTTTGTTCCTTAAAATGGTTCTAAAGTTAGCTGAGTAGACACAGAAAGCTGAAATAGTCTGTCCAGTATCACAGTAAATAAGTAGTAGAACTAGGTTTTTAATTCAGTGTAAATCACGGAGTTAAACCAGTTCAGCTATGAAAATCAGAGCTGTAAGAGCTGTGCCTCTGTTTACTGCTGTGAGTTTTATAAATGCAGTAACTCTGGGATTTTATAGTTTGAGCAGAGGCTTTGAAGCCACTGTCCGTAGCTGTTAAATGAGAGGAACCCTACGGTTGTCTGTGGTGGGGATTAAATTAGAGATGGATACATGTAAAGTACACAACACAGTCGGGAACTGGGGATACGTGGTAGTCACCTGGAAAATAATAGCTTCTCGTTTTCCAGGTCTTCTCCTAGCTTCCCTCATTGAACTTCCCTCATTGACCAGCCCTAACAGATACAACCCTAACAGATAGGTGCTCTTCACTTAAAGGAGAGATTGCTAAAGAGAATGTTAGATGTAGGTCTAAATAAGTTCTTAGAGAAAAATGGAATGACTAAACAAGTGTACTTTTCACTTAGATTTAGATTGCATCCACTTGTCTAAAGTTCATTCTAGCTCAGTTAATGATTCTATTCCATACACTGCTCTGAGCCAAGGGTCCTCGGTCTTGTGGGGGCCTAGAAAGGTAACTATTTTCAATACTTTAAAAATGCCAGTTGGGGCACTTGGGTGGCTCAGTTGGTTGGGTGTCTGCCTTTGGTTGGGGTTGTGATTCCAGGGTCCTGGGATCCCCGAGTTGGGAATCCCTGCTCAGCAGGGGGTCTCCTCCCTCTGCCCCTCCTCCCTTTCCTCCCTCTGCTACTCATGCACTCTCTCTCTCTCAAATAAATAAATAAAATGCTGATTGTATGTTGACCCACCATAAAGCTACATGAGACTATATGCAGATGTCAGATTTATTTACCCTTGACTCTATTTTCATTTCATGTCTTTGAATTTAAAAATGGCAAATTACTTAAATGAATTTTGGTAGATGAAATCTTTGAAAACATGAGATTCACAGTGGAGAAATAAGACCCTGATGGGGAAAAACTTTTGAATCACTATCCCTTATTTCAAATAAAATATTTTGTTATTATTACATCTCTTTCTGCTGTGTTATTTTAAGAACTTTGGTTTTTAGTGATTTACCCTTTACTACAAATATATAGCTCATGAAACTAGGGGAGAAATATTTTGAAGGTCAGTGACCATTTCTGTGAGGAGTCCTTTAGTAGTTTATAGTGAAGTTACTAAAATCAGGCTATTGTTATGTTTGTAGATATAAATTTCATGTGAAGTAATAAATGAGCAAAAACCACAAAACAACCTGAAAAAAGTAGTAGATGAATTGGCACTTCATAATATAAAGTTACAATGAAGATCATTTAAGTCGATGTACTGTTCAGGAGGAGAATGCCTCAAGGAAGGTCTGTTTAATGGAAGAATTTAGTATGTATTGATACACTTACTTGGCAGTGATTACATGCTAAAGGCAATATCTCATCTCACAACAGCCCGAACAGAGAGGTGCTCTTATCTGTATTTTTCATATGAGGAAACTAACATTCTGAAAGGTTGAGTTATTTCTCTGGTGTTACGTAGCTAGTAAGTGGTAGAATTGGAACATGAGTGCAGGTCTTTTTTCCTTTCTTCTTCTTCTCCTTCTTTTAAGATTGATTTATTTTAGAGAGAGGGAGTGTGTGAGCAAGCGGTGGGGGGACAAGGAGAGAGAGAGAGAGAGACCCGAAGCACATTCCCCACTGAGCAGGGAGCCTGACTTGGGGCTCGATCCCATGACGCTGAGATCACAACCTGAGCTGAAATCAAGAGTCGGCTGCTTACCCAACTGCGCCACCCAGGAGCCTCGAGTGCAGGTCGTTCTAATTCAAGTCCACATTGCCTGTCATATGAAATGCCAAATGAGAAATGACAACTCAGTGTGGAAGAATTCTTCAGAAATTCAGATTGGGATTATTGGGTAGCACTTTGAAGAAAATTTACATTGGTTCTTTATCCCATTACATATAACAAAATAAATTCTTGATGGGTTAGAGAGTTAAATTTTAAAAACAAACAAGGTAAAGCTTTAGAAAAACTAGAGGGTAGATTTGAGTATTTGTCAAATCTCTAAAGCAGAATGGCTTTCTGAAGCTTACAGTGATAGAAGAATTTACAAAATAAAAGTGTATATGGCTACAGTATATAAAATTTAAAAATTTTTGAATATCAATACAAAAATATGAATTGGCAAAAATTAAGAAGCAACAACACCCAGTGCTGGCAAGGAAAACTTAGGGTCTGATTAACTAGTAAAGGCCCTTGGGGGAAGTAGTGAATGAAAAATGTTCATAAAAATGTTCATCCTTTTGCAGTAATTGTACTAGGAATCTACTGTACTGGGTAACCTAAGCTATGGGAAGTGCTGTTTCTGTGAAAATATTTTTGCAGTGTTTTTCACTGCATAAGAAAAAGAATCTAAATGTCCGATGTGAAAATAATTTTTACTAGTTGAACCACTAGATGAAATGCTTTATGAAACATTATATAGCCATTCTTATTAATGCTCATGAAGTCTGCATTACAGTGTAGATGTGTAAGTCTTACTATCTTTTTCATTTGTATTTTTAGTGAGGTTGCAACCGTAGAAATAAGATAATTGTACCATAAAATACTGAAAGGAAGTATTGTACATTAAAATCTTAATCATGATTACTTGGGCATTAGGATTAAAGTGGTTTTTTTTGTTGTTGTTCTGTTTTCTGAGTTGTTGATATTTTATTTACAAATTCTAAAAAGGACTTAACTCTTTGACCCATAGGATGGATTTCCAGATTTCCAGGACTCTGTGCAAACACTCTTCCAGCAGGCTAAAGCTAAGAGTGAAGAACTTGCTGCTCTTAGTTCACAGGTAATGTAAACCACCAGTTAACATTTCATAGTAGTATCTATAGATTGAAAAATAAATGGGTGCTTCAGCTAGCTTCAGTTTTAAGATCTGAGGACTGGATTTATTTCTGGTTGTTTTTGAAATGTCATCCGATCCACAGCTGTATCAACAAGATAGCAATTACAACTTAGTTTGATTTGGTTATGAGCAGAATCTGATATAGTGATACAGTGATACTTATTCTTTGTAGTTTTGTAGGAAGAAAGACAGAGTCTCTACTTAAGAAAACTTAAAAGAAGCAGTTTGATACCAGGAAGAAAGCCATGTTGGTTATGGCTGTGTGTAATAGAACTTTGAGATAAAATAGTACTAGTTCTCAATAAAACATTAACCATCAGCATTGTAGCTATTGTTAAGTCATTTTGATTCATGTATGAGAAGAAATTCTTACCTTAATATGTATCTTCAGTTGCTTTTGCTATTATTTAATAATTGCATCCTGAAATTAATGTTTTAAAAAGTCATCTCTGCAAATACCACCTTTTGGAAAGGACTAGAAGTTTTATTCCTGTTGATCTGCCTGACGACTGCTCTTGGTCAAATTCAGTAGTGCCAAGTTTTATTTTTCGTCTTAAGAGGATGAAAAATACTCTTCCTCCTTAGAAATCTTATGGAAATTTTACCAATTAATTAGTAGTAAGTTCAAATGAATGGAAGTTAAAGCTCCTTTTGATCCGGTTTATGTGCATTCAGAAAAATAGTATAAACTTTTATCCTATTCTGTGAGTTCATATTTTTCATTTATTGATTTTTGCTATTGTGAATCAGGATTTTTTGTAACTAATTTTATACAGCAGCTTCCTTGTACTACTCTTCTATATGGCACGGCAGTGATTCATATCTGCATTTTGACTATTAACTTCCGTGGCAAAATATCACAAATGCACTGCTTTGAATATCACATATAAGTAATTTAAAGCAGTATGTAAAGAAGGAACTTAAAAAACACATGCAGAGATGAATTTCTATTTACTTGTGTATTTTAAACTTGCTTTTTTATGATTGGTTGGGAAATACTGCAGTTTCATTCCATGGTGAAGAGGAAGAGTCTCGTTGGCACTGATGTTTTTCCTGCATAATTTGCATTGTTTAATTTTGGTGGGAGGGGTGTTTGTCTTGTCCTTCTAGACAGCCATTTTACACCTTTTCTCCCCCAACATACTGTCATCATATCAGAGTATGTGTAGTGCCAAATCCTAAAATAAGAATGCCAAGATGTCACCCTGTGTGTTAGAAGCAGTTTCTAGCAGATGTTGCTGTTGCTCTGAGGTTCCTTTTTAAAAAATATTTTAAAGGACTCAGTACTTCGGGAAACAAAGCTAAGCCTATTTTGCCTTTGAGTTGAAATGGAATTCTCTTTAAAGGACGAGCAGGAAGGTTTTTTTTTTTTTCTTTTGCACGGAATCCAACATTTTATGTTTCAACATGATACAGACATCTAAGCATATTTATGGAACGTGTATACCACATGAAGTGCGAACTAATTTAATGAATACTAAATATATTTGCTGGAGTCTGAAATTGGCATCTTTAAACCATTAAAAAAAATGTAGACTGTTTTAGTTCCTGATTTTATTTTTGCTTTACTTACTAGCAGCCTGAAAAGGTGATGGCAAAGCAGATGGAGTTCCTTTGCACCCCAGCTGGCTATGAGAGACTGCAGCATGCTGAGAGAAGGCTCTCGGCAGGGCTTTACAGGCAGGCCTCTGAAGAGCACAGCCCGAACGGCGTGGCTTCTGACAACTCCGATGGGCAAGGTGGATCTTAGATGACCTATGCTTTGCGAGCTAGTGACTCTGCACTGTAGAGAGAAACAAAAGTTGGCTTATTTTTAAATCCTGATATTTTATAGAGATTATGTTATACAGTCCCTATAAAAATTTGTTTTTAAATTGTCTCTTTTTCAAAAAAGGAAAGGATTCATACTGCAGATTTAATTAGCAAAAGTTTTGGGGTTGTTTTGTTTGTGTGTTTGTTTTTTTACCTTATTATCCCTAAACTAGCTGACACGTGCAGTTGACCCGTATTTTGTACAGGGCGAGTGGGAATGGGACATGTAAACAGTAAAGATCCTTTTCCCCAAAGAAACTGATGCCATAGGAGACATTTATCAGTTTTTAAAAGATCACAGCTTCATATTTTCTTTGACTTCAAAAACAAATTTGTCTATGAAATTTATAAGATTTGGTTCCTAAGAGGATACGGTAACCGCTTCTCAAGCACTGTGACAAGAGTACAGAGATTTGTAGAGATAGTGTAAGAATGGAGAGACTTGGAGAAATTTTGTGTTCTTCAGGCTTTAGATTGGCCTATGGTCCCTATGAAACTATTTGGTGTGGTACGTTGGAAATGGTTCTCTTAAACTCTTAAGTTTAGAGAGCTGTGATTCATGAATATTTTTATCATTTTAAAAATTATTTTCATTTTTTTGTATTGACACATGAAGAAAATCTCACGTCCTCGTCATGTATTCATAGTATCTTCCTGTGTGCCAGGCACGCTTCTAGGCACCGCAGATGCGTCAGTGATGTTAAGTCCTGCTGGCTTGGAGCTCACACTCTAGTGGAGGAAGATGTACAGTATATGACATCGAGTTTTAAATAGTGATGTGTATTTGAAGAAAAACAGTAATTCTGTAGGACCTTCTTGTTTTACATATTATTGTTATACTTTTCTAGAGAGTGGCTACCATTGTCAAAAAAAAATAGATTTCTTTCTAAGTGAGAATACTATCTTAACAAGCATTCTCTACCTGTAGAATAAAATATGTCAGCAGATTCAGAGTGCTGGAGAAGAGCATTCTTCCTTTTTAAAAATGTTACAGAAACTGATTAGTTGAGGTCTTGTTTAACCTCTCCAGTCATCCTTGACAGTTAAGAGTTTTAAGAAGCAAAAGCACAATTAATGAAAGACTGGATGACTCTAATTGGTGAAACCAAGATAATGTCCTGTGGGGTGGCAGTCTAAGTGTTTGGATTTGGGTGTATGATAGAAGGTGATTTGGCATATAAAGTGTTTTTACCTTATCAGAGCTACTTTTGTCTTCATGGATTTGCCATAGGTTTTGTTGTTTAGTAATAGGCAGTTGCTTGAAGCCATCTCTGTCTCTCTAGTACTTGTTATTATGTGTTAATGACACATCTTGGTAAACTGTGCTCTGTTAAGAAAATGCCTTACAGAGGGGATATATTCTATGCCAGAGCTGGAGTGCTTACTGGAAATCTCAGTCTTTTGTTTGGGTCATGTGTCACTCCGAAAAATGTCCTGGCAGAATTGTAAACCTTGAAACTAGTATGAATTGCCATTTCCTTCCTAAATTATTATTTAAAATATTTCTCTAGCTATTATTTAAATTTTTCAGTGCCTGTTGGCTTTCCTTATTCTTTTCCTAAGGAGTGTTCAGGCAATTTGTGAAAACGTATATTTAAGAAACACCATAGTGTGTTTTTAATATTATTCATACTGCTTTTTTTTTTTTTCCCCCTTTAGGAGAAAGACCTTTGAATCTCCGAATGCCTAATTTACAGAACAGACAACCCCATCATTTTGTGGTGGATGGAGAGCTGAGTAGACTTTATTCTAGTGAGGCAAAGTCCCAGTCAGGTAAGAATATGGGATGTGATTAGAGAGAGTGACACTTGAATAAGACATCTTTAAATTCTATTTTCCTACCTTCCACTATCTCCACTCCTCCTTTCCCCCACTCCCAGCCAAAAAAGGGTCATTACTAACAATGTTACCAGTCAGTTTTTCTCTCCTTGGAAATAATAGATTGCCATAATAATGGCCAGTCTTTTTTAGAACATGGTATTCCAAAGAATCGACAGGGAAAAACTCATGAAGGATGATACTATTTTGATTAGCTGTTATACAAAATTTTAAACCAAATAATACATGGCTGATTTGAGTTATGTAATTGCCTTTTTCCAGCCTTTCATACTGTGAAATTGATGGATTACATGTTTGCTCTTAACACGAAGAAAACCTTGTATACCAAAATCTAAACTTTTCTTGCAGATGCATTTTGGGCATGATATTTGTATTTCAGAATTAAACTGAACTCCATAAAAGGATAAGCTGTTCTTATTATAGTTAGATGCTTGACTATTTTTCCCCAAGAAAAAGTGAGTTAGACAAAGTGTTAGCAGCACCATTTGATTTTTTTTTTTTTCAAGCAGCACCATTTGAAAGTATCTAGCATCATACCATCTTTGAGTTAAAGTAGTTTTAGCAGTCACTTGAACGCTGTTCCTTCATAAGTAAAACAGAAATAATTTCTACCGCGTAGAGTAGTTACAAGTACTAAACAAGGTAGCACATATGAATTGCCTAGCTGATAGGAATTCAGTAAATGGTAGCTACTATTTTTATACTCTTGCTAAATTTAAAATCTACTTTTGCATAGCGATAGTAAATTCATAAATTGAACTGCCTAATTCCAGATTAGCTGTTAGTTTTGGTTACACTTTTGGAATCCTTTTCAAAGGGTACGTGTGTATGTACATGTCTGTGTGGATATGTATCTTCCAGCATTAGTACTTTACATAAATATTACATTTTATTGTCATTCTATAGTGTTTTTGTAGGGATGAAAGAACTATATACACATAACTCCAAGGAAAGTAGTCTTCGTTCTTTTATCATTGTTTCTCCCACCCTAATGTTTCGTGGCTAGAACTTTTAATAAGAGTTCCATGTTTAAATATGGAAAATGTTTTCTCTCTTTTTTTCACTGACAGTAACTAAATATTTTAGCTAGTAACTTTGTTGTAAATGCATGACCAGTTTTATTTTACATATTTTTTTAATGTTGAACTAGGCATTAAAAAAAATACGGTCTATATGCTAAGTGCTTTTTCATGCCTTTCATGATTTAACTCTCATGCCACCCTGTGTAGATACTATCCCCATTTTATAGAAGAAGAAAGACACTGAGGCCTAGAGAGGATTGTAAGTTGCCTGGAGATGTACACAGCTAGTAATTGGCAGAGATGGAATTTAAATCCACAATCCAAGCTCTTAACCATAACTCTGTAAACATAAAATTTTTGTATGGAATTGCAGAATTATGACTAGTTGATACTGTTTGCTGTGGAGTTTGGGGGTTTGTTTCATAAGTTGGAATTTGTTTTTTGTGATCCATTGATTTAAAGTATCAACACACTTTGTGTTTCCATTTTTATACAGAGAGTCTTGGGATTTTAAAAGACTACCCTCACTCAGCTTTTACTTTAGAAAAG
The DNA here is from genome assembly GCA_028534135.1 of Potos flavus. Lineage (NCBI taxonomy): Eukaryota > Metazoa > Chordata > Mammalia > Carnivora > Procyonidae > Potos > Potos flavus. The sequence continues at coordinate 134,201,636 of CM052883.1, forward strand.
AAAGTCATCAAAACAGAGCCTGAAGATTCAAGATAGCTGTGATTCTCCCACTGTTCTCTGGAAATGGCACTCAATTTAAGGATAATGCTCCATCATAGAAATAAGCCTTAATAACCAACGTTGCCTCATTCAGCTCAAACAGATTTCATAGCCAAAGCATAAGGACTGATACTTAGTCTGAGGAAACCAGGAAGACAAAACAGCAGCCACAAAGGAGAAAATTGAGAGAATGTTGCAGTCTGTAACAGAAATACTGATCCATTCACATTCCTGTGTAAGTTGTTTTATGTGGAAAAGCTTACAAATTAATATTGTAAGCATTCATTATTTAAGAATGTACAATGTATTTGCGTAATTTATAGAAGTAAAATCTAGATGTGGAGACATGTTTGGCCCAATAAATGTGGATACAGTTTATTTTACTTGAAATTTCACTGTCTACTTTTAAGTATGTTTAGCATAAATATTATTATATGTTAGAGTTTAGAATCTTTGCAGTCGTAAAGAAAGTTTAAGTGATGTAGTTATTGGCAAGGTTGCAATGGCTTTGGAAAAATGGAAAGCAAATGTTCAATTTAAACCAAGGAAAATACTGTGGATTTACTATTTGATAAAACCGATTTTGTTTAATAGGAAATGTGTCATTTTTAGAAGTAAAATGTCACTTTTGCTGGTTCAGTCAGGCACATTTATGCAATTAATAAATACTAAAGTAAAATTAAAAAGATGAGCAATAGAGTAGAAAATCTCTCTTAGTTGATTCAGATTGCATTATATCATTATCTCATAATAAAAATAGGAAGCTATTCCTTGGACAGAGAACTTGAAACAAGTGAACTGATGTGTAAAAGCCGTGACTTAAACATTGTTGTTTAAGAATGTGTTAAATAGATTAAGACATAGTAAGTTAACCCCAAATGTTGTAAGGATGGTGACTGTTAAAAAGGCTATAATATATAATAGAGTAAGAACCATTTTATGTTTAGAAATTCTTGATGTCCTGGATGGAGTCAGAGAAAGTAGGCGGCTCTCCCTTGGAGAATGTCTTCCCGCCCAGACCATACCAAGTGTGGACAATCACTACATCCACATTTATAGGCATAATTCTGTGGAGGTTTAGTTGACACCTGGATTCATTATTTATTTTACAGTTTTGTATACCTTTCATATTTGTGTATGCAGTTTTTTCTTTAATTCATTTTAGCTTGAAAGTATGTTTTAATTCCCCCTATTTAATAAATGGGCTGTGTGCATATTTATGGGGGTGTGGTTAAATGTTAATGTCCTTGCATACTTAGGAGAATTTTACATTGGAATCCATAGTTTAAAAAAAATACCATTTCTACCAATTTACATATTTTATGTTGGTTTAAGAGAAGACATTTGACAGCTTTACCTACTTCCTCCAGATTCATCTAAACCCAGTTATTGCTGAGAACAGCGTCCTGAGTTGGGATATGCGGTGTTTTTTTGTTTTTATTTCTGCTCTAGGTCATAACTGTGTAAAAAATATTAAGTCATAGTCTGTTATACTAAAATTCATTAGCCAAATGTTAGATGAAATGTCTGGACTATAGTCTCTGATCACTGTCACATATGTAATTGCTTTTTCATTTTGATTTGTAGAATAGCTTTATAGTAGAAACACCAGTAAACAACTTTTATACTATTGAAAGGCTCTTTTCCCCTAAATGTTTTAATTGTACCATAGTGTTTTGCCCACTGAAGAAGCTTTTTATGGACCTTGCAACTTTGTTGCTAGCTTGAGATTGATTATTGTGGTTGTATTGTTCACTGTGTGTAGAAATAGTATGAGTACGATTTAAATAGATTGTTCAGTTTTTAATATTAGCCATAGAACTGGTTAGTATCTCAGTAGTTTCATGAAACGTTTCCTGTATTCTAATCTATTTTGAGAAATTTTGTGGGTTTTTTTTTAATTGTGTCTTACAGTTCAAGTTTGTAGATTTTAATAAGCAACAATTTTTAAAGATGCGGTAATCTTCCAGTTAATATTTATCCGTCTTTCATGGCCCCACAAACTGCATCTTTAAATCCATAAGTAAGTTTCCTTAAGTATCACACTTTCCTGGTCTTTCAAGCTTAATAAGGGGGAAGCACAAGAAAAATTTCAGTAGAATACAGTTTTTATTTTGTAAACACTAATGTATTAAATTTGCTATACATTGAAGCAAATAATATATATTTTTATTTGAATTGTATATATGAATTGGATGTTATAACTAGTTGATTTTTTCATCGTGTTAGAGGTATTTTCACTGAACAAGGTCAATTGGTTACCTCAGTATTACAGCCAATATAGTCCAAGGGACCATTTCTCCCCAAGTCTGTGTTGTACTTTAGTATGTGAAGTCTGCGTTTCTGTGACTCTTAAATCTGTTGGTGAGGTGGGACGAGTGCACTTGCTTCCTGTGGCAATAAAGATTTTCTGTGCCTCACACATTTATGTGTGTATAACTTCGTGCAAAGCACTTTTCACAGTAGGTGATACTAGCCTTGCCTGCCTCCCCTCTCTGATTATTTGGGCTGGGCTCGGGTGTAAGGGGCCAGGGCCAGGACTTAAGTCAAGACAAAATATTATTACCAGCTACCTTCATTTCTAGAAAGTTATTTGGCAAACGTACTCCGTTGATTCCGGTCTGTTGAGAGATGGGTTTGGTTTATATTGTTCTCACTTAAGAGAGGTTTACAAAGACATTGTAAAAGCTATCCACCATATCTAACCAACTAAATTAATAAAAGGAACATTAGGATTTAACATATATAATATATTAGTATTTGTAAAGTGTTAATGTGATGTGGCCTCAGTATTACAGCTAATTATGATACTGAGCTAACCTATGGTAGAGAATGAGCAAAAGCTTTGCAATGAAGCCTTTGTCGTTTTGGTTTTTGAGAGAGTGAGATCGAGAGAGAGCAGGGCGGGTGGTGGTAAGGGAGGCCCAGAGGGAGGGAGAGAGAGAATTTTAAGCAGGCCTTACAGCCAGTGCAGAGCCTGACTCGGGGCTCAATCTCATGACCCTGAGCTGACGACCTGAGCCAAAATCAAGAGTCGGATGCTTAACCGACTGAGCCACCCAGGCATCCCTGCAATGAAGTTTTAATTGATGCATCTGGTAGATTAATGAAGAGCTTCATGGGGTCCCAACACTGTGCTAGACGGTAGGGTGAGGGTGGAGGCCACAGAGGAAACATAAGGCATGATCCTTGCCCTTTGTGAATCCAGTACTTAGTTGAATAGGAACTAATAATACCACTCAGATAAAATACAAATTTCAGTGTGTTACAGACTTGAGATGAATAAGGAGCTGACATTTAAGTGTATTCTGTCTTTAGTAGGCACTGTGGTGGTGGGCACGTTTTACAGGTGAAAGCAAACATTGGCCTGACTGAGATGCAGAAGAGATCAGCCAGAACTAGAACAGTTAACAGAAAGAGGTGAAATGTGCTAGAAAGACATAGTGGTAGGGCATTTCTTTCACTTTGAGGCCACTTAAAAAAAAAATGTTTTAGCCAGTTAAATCTGCTTGCCAGGATAAGAATTTCTTTGATAGTCCCACTGAACTGTCAAAAGGCAAGGGGGGGACATGTGCTTTTTCTTATCCCTAATTAATAAGACCACTTGGGTAAAAGCTTTAGGATTTGGTGATTATGGGGCTACTAGCACCTAATGTATGTTTACAAATTATAGTTGATGGTATTTAAGACTTAAAACCTAAATAAGCATGCAAGGAATTTTCTCACCTGTAGTCTGCTCACTTGGTTACTCAAATGTTGAAGTATTATTGATACAATACCTCTTTTGCTTGTATGCTTGTAACTTCACTTAATACTGCACTGAGTCTTCAAAAGACAATCAACCAAGGTATTAACCTAATGAAACTAGGAGGTCTGTCTCTTATAGGAAATGAATTTGGTTAGTAAACAGCTAAGTTAGAGTTGAGTAAATGTTTTCTGTTTGTAACAGCTTAAAGCATATAACCAAATATGGTAGCTGCTATTTAACTAAAAACCACCTTATGGTCCAGCTGTGTGCATGGGTGTTGTTTCAGGGAATCCAGGCTTATTTATTCATTATCTGTGGGTGTCTTCATAAATGAGATTCTCAAATGGGCCTCCAAAATTAATAAAAGAATGATCCAGTGTCCAGAAATTTACTTTTATTGTAAATATGTTTAATCTTAAAAACCTTACTGTTAACTATTTCCTTACTGACTCTGTAAGATCATTCTTATTTTACATAGAAGTGATTAAAAACTAAATGCTAGGGCTAGGATTTTTTTTTTTACTTTTCAAGTATGCAAAAAGTATTTACTTTTTGAGTATTTTTACTTCTTGAGTATTTTTTTTAATACATTTTGAGTATGTAAAGCTTTAAAACCTCTGATTCGTTTCTACAGACCTATGAATATTTAAAAAAAAATACCTTGAAGGTCTTTTTATTTTTTGTATGCAGAAAAAGCTAATCAGAAATTTATTTTTTAAGTTGAACTTGCAAATCTTTATCAGTTTAGCAAATTTTAATCACTTTTAAGGGAACTATGAACAATGATTAGTTCTATTTACAGAATTGGCTAACTAAGCTCTTTTATTTCTTTATTCTTTCATATTCTCCCTGTCTTTTAAAGGCCACAAAATTTTTAAGTATTAAAAAAGCATCCTATTGAATTTTGGGTCTCCTGGTTGTATCTATTTGGTCACAGTTTCCAAGGTTATTGTTCTGACAACTAAATTATCTACTTCCAACATATTAACTCCAATGTTAAAGCTTTTAGCCTTTATAAGTTCATCTTCAATTAAAGGAAATGTTTATAGCAATTGGATAAAACCCTCAAACAAGGAGCATCAGAAATGAATCATAAAATACCAATCTTAGGGTTTTTTTCAACATACACATGAAATGTTTAGGTATGATCCTTCTTCCATTTTATTCTTTTCTTCCCCCATTTTATTCTTACACTTCAGTGAGACATTGCCTCTATTTAATTTTTTTTACTTTATTATATAACTGCTGTCTATTTAAGTTTTCCAGTGTAATTTCTCCCAAAAAATTGACTGCTTCACAAACTCAGAGAAAGAGTTAATCGAATGCTGCCATCAAACATGTTGCAAAATGCAGATGAAATAAATGTAACACTTGTTCAAGATAAGATGGTAGTGCCACGCAAATGTTGACATAAGCCCAAGATTTTTCCTCATCAACTTACGAAGAGTGGCAAATTTTGTGAACGTCCTGGTGATCCAAGCAATTTGGTAAGCAGCCTAGTTTTGCTGTGGGTGAGCGCCAGTGATGGTGTAAGTTAGATTGTGCTCCATATTTACACATTCTGAAACTTTATGAGTCATCTTTGCATTAAAAGTTTGCACCTCATAAATTTATGTTTAAAGTGCCATGTTTGACACCCACGTACAATCCTAAGCAAGCAAGGCCATTGTCTTATAACTGTCACAGATACCCTCTGCTGACAGGTCACTTAGGCCTGTATGTAGGAAGATATTTAAGTAGTACATACGTAGGTGGAATCTTACCGGGAACTGGCTCAGCAGAAGCATTTTATAATTTTTTTGAGACTCCCTATCACCTTCGACTGTGAACTGTTAAACCAGACACCTGTGGTCTCGCCCCATCCCCTGCTATTTATCGTCCTTCCCAGAAGATAGTGATTTCTTTGGTAGCATATTCTTACACTGTAGGACCCTTCAGAGCCTCATCATTTTAGTTACATTTTTTAAAAAGCACACTCTTTCCGCCTTCAGGTCCCCAGCAACATAATGTAAGGATGTTTTCCATCAACAGTTAAATGGACTAGGTCGTCCTTTTCCTTTCCAAATTCAGTCAGTTATTCTGTCATCAGAACATATCCATATAGTAATTAAATTTTTTTGCATGAATTGGCTTAACTCTTAGGACCACATCTTTGATTTGTTTTTGAAGAGAAGACAAGACAGCTTATATAATGAGAAAGATAACCACAGAGATAGCCAGGTACTTCGCTCCAACTCTTAGGGTATTAAAAAGGCAATTTGCATGTATCTTAAAAATTAGCATTTCAGGGTGAGATAAATTTGAGGTTACCTAATTTATTCAGAGAATCAAAAATTTAATTTGTCATAATATTTAAAGGTGAGAAGAAAGATCTCATTCCCCAAGACTTTATTTTTTTTATTTTTTTTTATTTTTTTTCCCCAAGACTTTAAACAGGAGAAATAAATCACTTTCTCCTGTGTTCCCTTATTTATTTATTTATTTTTTTTCTCCTGTGTTCCCTTATTAAAAAGACAACTAGTTCTGCTTTGGAAAGCAAAAGATCTCAAACTGAGGCTTATACTCCTAATCTAGTGGTGACTGTGTTACTGCCATACGTTAAATTTACCATTTCCCAGCTCTGGGCTGACTGCTATACATTTAATCCTCTGCAACTCCAGGAGGTAAATATTAACCCATTTTTTGCAGCTCACATGGCTAGGAACAGTAACTTGGGCCAGTCTGTTTGTTAGATGGCAAAGTCCACATGCATCCTATCCTGTCCCCATTTCCTTTGAGCCAGGTGTCTGGCCTGCACTGTTGTAAGCATTTTGCATTCTAGCGCAGTAAACACTAAAATGCACATGAAGCTTAACTAAACACATAGAAACAACTAGGCTATGAGTACTGATCAGCTGCTTAGTTGTTAGTGGTGTTTAGATTCCAGCAGAAGCTTCCTAAAGGAAGTAAATATCAAGCCATTCTGAAGGCAAGTATTTAAGTAGAGAAGTGAAAGGACGTTGCACTGCCTGGGATAGGCCCAGGTAGGGGAGCGGGAACGTCACATTCAAGTACCATTGGGAAATGTAATGGACTAGAGCAAAGAATTCAAGCAAAAATTTCACTAGAGATGAAACATCTAGAAAAGAGAATGTCCATTAAATGAAATCTTTTGAAACTCCTATGAAGTTCTCCTTTAATTTGGGAAGTAATTAGAAGCTTTTCAGGAGAGTAGTGAAACAGTCCAAAAATGTTTGGAACACAAGAACAAAGTAATACAAATTGGGTCTTTAAAATAAGGAGTTCGAAGGAGCCCCCGAAAAGCTGGAATCCGGCGCCAATGTAAGAAGTAGTGACCAGGATATTGCTGCAGTGTCCAACACTCAGGCGGCCAAAGGGAGCCGTGAGAATAAGGACCAAGGGGAATAAGAATTACGGTTACCCCAGCGTGCAATAATTTATTCACTCAGAAAACACTTGTTAAGCCATCTGCTTGAAAATATCCAGCCATCATGTTAGGAACTGGGAACACAAAGATCTTAAGACATTGTCCCTTCCCTTGAGGGACACTCACTATCTAATAGAGGAAGACAGTGATCAAGATGGTCGATGATAAAGCGGCAAGACTTGGTAACAGACTAAAATAAATGTCTGGCTCATCAGAAAGGAACATATTGACCAATTGGATGGAGATTATCCATGCCTCTTGACTCTGGGAAAAGGAGAGAATAGTAGTGTCACTTTCCAAAAGAGAACTTAGGAAAGAGAAGAATTTGGTGTTCGATAATTCTTTGTTTCACACACATTCCATTTGGGAGTTGTACATACCAGTGAGTAGGGCTGCCATGTAGGCAGCGAGAAATAGCCTAACAAAGATAATGTAAAAGGTCCAAGCTGGAGTTAAGGACTTTGGAAAATTTGAAGTCATTTTCCTAGAGAGACTCCACGAAGAGCAAAGTTCGTTATATAGATACACTGCTAATCCACAAATAAACCTTAACACCATGATGAAAGGTTCAGGTGTGTTTTCAGTGTGTTGTTCAGAGGGCGGAGAGACAGGGATTCAGAGAAAGAAACAAATGTGCTAGATTTGGAACCAGGGTTCATTTAACTCCATTTACATCTCCAAATTTCACCCACAAATTATTAATTGCAAAGAGAAAAAACTAATTTACAATTGTGAAATCTAGTCCATTCTCCTTTCCTGAACTCAGTGCAAAAATTCTAGAAATAGCACTTTCACTTGAGGCTTGCAGTTGTGTTCTAATTAATCCTTTTTTATCATTACAGTTGTGACTTAATCAATCCTTTCACACCCTGCAAATTTGGCATTATTTTCCTTGTTTTATGAAAGAAAAAACTACTCCAAGAGATTTAGGCACTCACTGATACCTAGAGAAGGAATTAGTTTACAGGTGATAATTGCTTCTGCTTTGGTTTCTGTCCTTAACAAGGAAGGAAAATTAGACTGTACATTTAAAAAACAAAGTTTGCGTCCACCTTTATGTGAGCCCATGTATGGGCTTCTAATGAGACAGTTATGGAAGGGCTGAAGAAGCAGCAGCATGGGCACCGATGGCTTAAGATAAATCCCAAATCAAATATAAAAGTATTGTACTTTATTTCTTAAATTGAAGGTCTTTTTTTAAGATAGAGAAATCATGTTTTGATAAAACATTTTTTAAACACTCAAGAGTTTTCTAAATACAACAAAAATGATCATCACTGACATTTTTAAGGCACATCTATGGACATAACACATAAGAACAAATTAAGGTACAATTCCTGAACTCCAAACATTTCTGGCATAAACAGCATTATTCTGAATAAATGCAAAGAGTAAGAAATACAAGCTGTGCCCACCACCCAGATCCATTCTCTGCCTTCACTCAAGGGCACGAATACCAAAAAATGGATATCACTGCAGGCCATCGTGGGAGCTGCCTTCCACAGGGAGCTCCGTGTGACGTGTTGAGTTTGAAGGCCTCAGTTGGTCTTAGCAAAGCTATTTAGGATTATACTTGGAAACAAAAGTCTAGACATTGAAAAATCTGGAGCTCAGGTCAAGTGCTCCAGAACTCAGTGCACCTAGAACCTTAAACTTGTCCCAGCTCCTGTCCATAGTCTGCATCTCAAAAGACTGAAGTAGGATCCTGTAGCATCTCATTGGGAACACCAAAATTTATAGCGGAACAGATTTGCTTAAAATAAAACATTTGTTTTGTTTTGTTTTTCTATGTGTTTCAGTAAAAGGATCTTTTCTTTTTTTTTTTAAAGATTTTATTTATTTATTTGACAGAGAGAGAGAGAGGTCACAAGTGGACAGAGAGGCAGGCAGAGAGAGAGGGGGAAGCAGGCTTCCTGCTGAGCAGAGAGCCCGATGCGGGGCTCGATCCCAGGACCCTGAGATCATGACCTGAGCCGAAGGCAGAGGCTTTAACCCACTGAGCCACCCAGGCACCCAGTAAAATGACCTTTTCACGGTGAAATACTGATGATTCTCAGCCTATGATGCCAGGCCACTATCACAATCATCTGGCTATTTATAATAATCTTGTGTTTGTTTTAAAACACTACTTTTATTTTATCGCTGCTTATGGACAGTTTTTAAGACTTCAGAAACAGGTAGCAAAAGTCAAGAATGAAGAGAATGTTTAGAAGAAGACAGTAACAATTCACCAATAAATATATCTTTAAAGCTTTGAAATATGTTTCAACCTCTAGAATGTACTTGTTTTCCTCATGCTAAAGGCAGCTTTGAGGTCGGATTAGAACACTTTAGTAGCCGTAGTTCATACTCTCCCTGATCTCACAGAAATGATGAACTCTGCTGACTTTAATTCCATGACAGGAAACTTGACTTGTCTGAGCTTTGCTTCTGCCACCAAAGGGAGTGGCTGCACGCATAGCAGAGCTAAAAAGGAATACGTGCCCAACCACATCCTGGCAGTTTGGGAAGATAGGCCTGCCCCAATTCAAAGAACATGAGAATCAAGAGTAAAGAGCTATAAAAATTCAAATTTTAGTAGTCTACAAGGTCATTAACTTTTATAAAAACCTTTGAGTTAAGGAAATTAGCCTCATTGTTTGAAATTTGCTGTTTTTAACTCAACCAGAGTAGCTGTTAGAAGTCACTTGATTCTCTCAAAACCTCTCACAAGATGTCAATCTTATGTTTGTTTGACTGCAGGCGGGGCACCAGAATTCTAATAAGGTAAATGTTATCATATGGGTGGTGATACACACAGGTGGACGAGTCTAAGGAACCTTTCCTACTGAAAGAGCATAGAATGTTGAGAGCACATGCCCCGTTCTCAAAATGAACCTGGGCCTCCCTGTTAAGTGACCTGTTAGCAGTCTCAGCCCCCAAGTGGGGACGGAGCCTGGAGGAGACCCTCCCTGGTCTAGCGCTCTTTCTCCTGCACCACTTTTCTTCTCCACTAGGGAAGATTTATGTTACTTCCCCAAACAAAAAACTTCTTACTATTAGTGGTTAGAGACAATTCAGGAAACATGAACTTGAGTCCTGGTGCATCTACTGTTTGTTTGACATTTATTTGAGCACCACCGACACGTCACTTTATATCTCCAATCTAAAGCTACATTTCCCTTATCCAGAGAAGTACACTTTGGCAGTTCAAAGGCAAGTGCTACAGATCAAAGGACTGGGCATCAAAAAGCCTCCATTTTATAACTGGTTTTAAGTTCAGGAGTTGAGACGTTTAAGTGAGTCATTAAAGCTTTTTGACCTTCAGTTTTCTCATTTGTAAAATGTAAATCATAAGAGATGCTCTCCAAATTCCAGGATTATGGTGGGATTATGGCATATGAAAAAACATAAAGGTGCTCTAAAATTGTCAGTCTTATTTACGAGGTACAGATACTGCCTTACCTGATTCCATGAGTAGCCCGAGGATCTCTGAGGCTGTCTTACAATGTTTAAGTTATTGCTAATAGTTACTGAGGAAAAAAATTCTTGGAATCTGCAACTTTTCTTTCCATTAGAGAACTTGCTTTACTTATTTGTTACAACACTACTTAAGAAAATAAAGGGCTTTAAGAAATCAATAAAGGGGCTTTGTTATTTGAGCATTTAGGAGGTGCTGTCATGCAGGAAAAGAGCATTGACTAAGGTTCAGGACATTGGGATTCCAGTCCTGGGCTCTGCCATTGTCTTCTACATGGCAAAGATATGGGTCACATCTTTGCTATGCTGTCATTCCTCATCTGTAGAAAGAGGTTGGACTTTCACAGGTTTCTAGTAACGTGTGCCCTTGGATAATCTGATAAAGTGTATTGATCTCCTCATAATATATACAGAGCTTTTGCATACATTTCAGTGGACTCAGCCTCACCCAATATATATAATTGGGCCTCCAGGTTAATAAGCCCTAACCTCTTTGATCTATTCCAGCTTTAATCATCTAGAAGGCTCCAAACAAGCTGTCCGTATCTATTTTGGACAAAGATGGCATTTCATTTCCAGGTAGCTTTTTTATTCATTAGAGTTCAACCTGAATCCTACAGATGGTAGGAGTGTTCTGGCACTGAGTCACCCCACAAATAGTTGAAATTTGTGAGGAAAAGGATCTGATGGCCTCAGTATTATTTAAAATGAGAACTCCTGAATCTATCATCTCATATCTTAGGTTTAGGTATCTTTTGGTTCTCATATCTAGGCCTACAACGAAAATAAAATGGCACTTGGTAAAACAAGTTCTTAAATCTCTGTTCATATTGAAAAGCAAATTCAAGAAATTGAAATACCTCTCTCTGCTTGAAAAAATACATGGGAAGGGGAAAAAAATAAACTTAGATTATGTTCTTTTTATTTGCTAATACCCGTTTTGAGATTCAGGTGAATGGGTGGCAGGCAACATACCCTATCTTATATGAGGACTGGCCCCTACAGTGAGCTCTTTATTGAGCTGATTCAAATCAGTTTAAGCACACAGGGAAGTTTTTTGGAAGGATACAAGGATATCTCAAGGAACCCAGGACAGGAGGTCAGTGCAGCTCCAGGAAGAACTGGAGCCCAAGAAGTTGGGGGATTTAGAAGCAAAAGTTATTCTCTCTTGCTATATCACAGAAACTGAATGCTTCCCACTTGGCCCTTCCCTCTGCATGTCTATCAGACCAGTAGCATCTGCTTCAGGCTGCACATGGCTGCCTGGCTCTGCCTGACAATGACTTTCTGTCCAGACTTCAACCAGGATGGACGAGAGTCTCAAAAGCCCAATTCCCAATTTCCTACGAGAGAATGTGATTGCTCCAACTTAAGGCAGGAACACCTTGCAGTGAGCTGTGAGAAGTTGGGTCATCACTGATTGCTTAGAATGTAGCAGAACCTGGGCTGGATCCTGGCGGAAAAACCAAGCGGCACTCAGAGACTAAGAAGGGAGAGAGATTTATTCACCGGTGGACTCAGAGGAGATCCTTCTCCAAAGATCTGAGCCCCGAGCACAAGCAGGGAGGGTAATT
>CM052883.1:134214382-134311476 GCA_028534135.1 Potos flavus
GGGAGGGTAATTTATATCCTCCTCCTCGTGCATACTTGGCATTCTGGCGCGCGAGAGGAACAGGGTAGGAGAGAAGAACCGGAAGGGCTCTGAGACAAGGACTGGAGTTCCCTTGCCAGTTTGGTCAGCCAGCTTAAAGTACAGTTTTTCCCCATCAAGAAGGAGCCATGGGACCAAAATTCCCAAGGGGGCTTGCACAGATTCCCTAAAAAGAAAGGGTCAGACAGCAGGAAAACCACAGGGAAAGGAAACAACTTGCATCCCTAGGAAATGGCAGACCTCAAAGCAAAGCAAGGTAGTCAACAACATCAAGAGCATCCTGTAGTGACGGAGGATAGAACATTGCTGCTTGCTCTCAAGGTCCAGCCTCTTCTTGCTACTCCTCCATGCTCAGAGGAAGCCTTTATCTACAGAAGACATCCTAGGCTAGCAACTACCAGTTACCATGCGGGAACTAGTATATTATCTTGTCCATATCTCCTTCCAGATGGATACCAACATGTAAGATTGTATGTTGCCACCACATTCTGATATCCTTATCAAGAAAATATTAACTACAGAGTTGTAATAAATAATACAGATTTTCATAATAAAAATTTGGGGCCATTTAGCCACCTATTAATCTCTATAGTGGGTTTTTTTTTTTTCAAGATGGTTAGGAAAATGTAGATTAGCTTTGAAACTATAAAACTGTATTCATTAGCACCATTTTGGTTGCTAAATATATAAGCTCACTTGAGCTAGCTGAAGAAAAATTAGAAATTTATTTTAGAAATACAGTGATGTTTAAGGGTATGAGGATAAAAGGGTTCTAGTTGGGCAGAAACTGGGAAGCCAGAAAGTGACGGGAACCCCGTCATCCTCTCCCTACTGTCTTCTCTGCTTGTCCTTGTGAGTCCACTTTAGTATTGTCCCTGACAACTGGCTTTTGCCTGCTTCTAATTCACAAGGTGATATAGGACTGCCAACAATAGTGAGCTTACCTACTTAGGTGATTTCTTGAAATAGGAATCTGTGAGTTTGTTTCTGTATTGTATTTCCTTCTGCTCCCCCTGGGCCATCCACATTGACTAAAGGAGAATTAGGGAGGTTCCAGGCAGTATGCAAAGATAAAGCAACAGTCAATCCTTGCTTTTTTTTTCTTATTTAAAAAAGAGGTTCTTTTGTAAGAGCCTATCAGAAACAATAGTTCTGGAAGCCAAGCTTCCCCCCCCCCCTTTTTTAAAAGAGCAGTTTAAGGTTCACAGCCAAATTAAAGGGAACTTAGAGATTTCCCATATATTCCCTGCCCCCACACATGCATGGAAGCCAAAGCTTTTGATCTGAGTGAGGTAGGTTTTTGTTGAGGGAAGAAAAGGATTGTGAGAATTGGAAGGAAAGGCCTTTAAGGAAGTAGGGCACAGAATTCATGTTCTAATAATAATACATTGGAAAGAGGCTGGAAGAAAGCCATGACTGTAATTACCGCCTCCTCAGGGAGAAGGGAGGTGAGGTCAGTAGTGGAGCCAGGGATAAGGGAGCAGGACCTTGGGGGAGCCATGTGGATGGAGACAGAGTTGGTCTAGAGAGACTCCTAGGGTTGGGAGCCCCACGGGAGAACCAAGTTGGCCTGCAGATCATGGGTCAGTACTGGAGTAAGCCCACACTCGCCATGGTCCTTTGTGGCCAAGGAGCCATAATTAGCTGGGCTTAGTTGCTTTGCTACCTTTAGAGGCCCTTCCACTGATGGCAGTGAGCACATCACATCACCTCGGCCCATTCAGCAGAAGAGGCCCCCCTGGACTCAGACCCTACACCCTGGACAGAGATGCTGGAGATCTCATAGGCTGGTGGCCACAGTGAGCCTTCTCCCTGCAGCCTTCTGAGGAGCAGATGTCATGAACCTGGAGCTGAAGTAAGAGAAGAGGTAGAAAGCAAGCCGGGGGTGCATGGCAAGCCGGGTGCTGGCATGGTTTGGGAATACCACTTACTTGGGGACTCACTTTGCCAGAGAGCCAATGTGCTGCGCTGACTTGAAACTTTGTTTCCGTATGTTATGGGGTGAACTTTATCCCTCTAAAGATTCATATGTTGAAGTTTTAACTCCCCAGTAAGAATGTAACCATATTTGGAGACAGGGTCTTCGAAGAGCTAATTAAATTAAAATGAGGTCTTATGAGTGGGCCCTAATCTAATATGATTGGGCCCTTATAGAAAGAGGAAATTTAGGCACAGACACACACAGAGGGCAGGAGACACAGGGAGAAGATGACCATCTACAAGATGGTGGGGAGAGAAGCTGGAATAGATCCTTCCCTCACAGCCCTCAGAAGGAACCAGCTCTGTTGACACCTTGATCTTGAACTTTTAGCCTCTAGAATTGTAAGAAAATTAATTTTTGTTGTTTAAGCCACTGGGTCTATGGTACTTTGTTATGGAAGCCCTAGAAAACTAACATTGTTTTCCAAAAGAAATTCCTTGATTTCTGAATTTTATAAACTTCCTAATAAAACAGACTAAAAGATTCATTAAATTATAACTTTTTTTTTTTTTTTTAAGAACACGGAGAAGACCCTATTATCCATGTAAACTAAACATGTCACTATGGAACAAAAAAAAAGCTATACTTTCAGCCCAACTAGTGACTGATGACATCACAATAGTGAAACGGCCAGTTTCAAATGATTTCATAGCGATGTTCTCTGAAAGAAACCAACTAACTATTTAATTATTGAGTCCTACAGGATTTCCCACAAAAGAAATTATTTTAAACTCAGAGTTGATTTAAAAGGTAACTAGCCTGTTGATGATCCTGGGACTCTATCTAGTCTATAGGAATTCACACAGACACATTGGAACAAATTGGGAATATGGTGATGATTAATTGTGTAACAGGTTAAATGTAAGTTGCTCTGTTCCTTTGATGTTGAGTAGAAATATCAAACAATCTCTAGTGAGTATCTTGCAACAAACAAATGCCTATTCCATACTGCAATTTTAAGTTGGATACCAAACATGAGATCAGCTGGTTTCCTGAAGTCTCAACTAGCTAAAATTATGACACCAGGGGCTCCGGGGTGGCACAGCATCCGACTCTTGGTTTTGGCTCAGGTCATGATCTCAGGGTGGTGGGATTGAGCCCTGAGTCAGGCTCTGTGCCCAGTATGGAGTCTGCTTAAGACTCCCTCTCCTCTGCCCCTTGCCTGGGTGCATTTTCCTCTCTCTCATATAAGTAAATCAATCTTTAAAAAATAAATAACATAAAATTATGACACGAAATATGGCAAGGCATGATGCTGTTTACTGGAAACAAGTGATTTGTTTTATTACCTACATTTCAAACACTTAATAGGATACCCAAGAAGTTTCCCACTTCAAAAAACTGCAAAATAAAACCAGAAAAAGAAATAAACAAACAGACAGAGGGCCAGAAAGAGAACTATAGATAAGTTGGATCTTTTGGCCAAATTATTTTAGTCTTCACTTTGGGCTATAGGAATAAATCCCTAAATGAATGTGTCTTTCTCTTGTTTCTGTAAAAGTTTCTTGCACAGAATATATTTCATTATCTGATTGTGAAATGAAAAAATTAAATAGAACAGTTTTGGCTGTCTGCTGGGGCAGATAATTACTTTAAGATTCTATAACTGAAAGGTAATTGAAACGAACTAAAATTCTTTCCCAAATGAAGCAAATGCCAATGGGTTCAGCAAAATAAAGTTTGATTGATATTAGTGACAGCAGCGATGGAAAAACTGAAAAGTGAAAATGTGCTACATTCAGGTCATGTAAAAAATCAATTCTTTTGAACATAAAGAAGTATACAGCTTTCATTAATAAAATATCAATTTATCCCCCACCCTATTAAACACATGTGGAACAACATTTAAAGAATATTGACTTGAGTTTATGATATCTTTGTTTGGTTCTGCTTTTATTACCTTCCCTATATAGTTAGAAGAACTCTGTAGTTAGGAGAAAAGTTGATTCTTTGCCTTTTTCTGCTCAAACTACCTGATTCAAATATTTTTAGCCTATCAACTTCCAGAAGATGAGTGGTTTTCACCAAAATATGCTCAGGAAAAATTTGAAGGGGAGACCAAAGAAAGGGGAACTAGGTTGACTTCTGATTGGTGCCAACATTTTCCTCTTCACTTAAATTTGAAACCTGAGTCATTTTTGAAACTTACTTTTCTCTATCTTTTATACTCAGTCAGATACCAAGTCCTGTTAATTCTTCATTTGTATTTTCTCACACATAAATCCATTACTTTCTAGTCTTATTGTCACCCTTTATTTCAGTCCCTTTTCATCACATGCAATTTCAACCTCTGCTTTTTCTATCCTCCAATCCATTCTGTGTATTGTTTCCAGAATAATTCCCCTCAACATTATTTTTCTTATTCATTGCCTTGTTAAAGAAAACACAACACAACCAACAATTTCAGTGACTCTCTAATGCTAATAGAACAAAATCCAAATTCCCTAGACAAGCATTTTTTAGGCTAACTCAGTACCATTAAGAGTTCTTTCCCTATCTAAATGCCAATGCCCCTGACCCATTAAAAAAAGCAAAGTACATGCTTTGGCTTAGATGACCCTCCCATCCGGCACTTCAGACCTTTTGTCCTGTGTCTCATCACCAGATTTCTCATTGCCTGGCCCCTTCAGATGAATAGTGAGCTTGGATTCCTGCTTGGCTTTGGATTGAGCTTCTTCCCAAAAGGGGCTTCTGAGATCTAGTACAGCCATGGATATCCTCTGATAAATCTGACTTGGCTGGGGAGCAATACCCTAGCATTCACCAGCTGGGAAAGGGAGATCAGATAGCCTTTAATGCTCTCTTCAATACGACCTCCACATATATTTTTTTTCCTTCTTTCCCTAGGTAAATAATTTATTTCAGCAAAGAGTCCACTTATGGTACCCCAAGTCTCTACTCATCTACCCTGAGCCCTCAGCTATGAAAGTCCAAAGGGAAATTTCATACCAGAATCCCTATTATTCATCACCAGGGAATGATGAGTCCCCTCCTATCTGTTTTTTAGGATGTTTTCTACTGACATATGGATACAGTCTGGGAATCCACTGTGACCATCTCTATGCCTCATCATGTTCTTTGTTTCTATAGACAGTATCCTCATCATTGCCATTAACCAGGTATGACCAGTTCTAGTAATCCACTTGAGGGCAGAGTCCCCTCCAGCTCTGTCTCTGCCTGATTCATTGGCTTGCCACGGAATGGTTTATTGTTGTTATTATTGTTTTTCTCCATGGGAGTGTCAGATTCCAGGATAGTAGGGCTGTGTGAGAGAAACACTGGTTGTGTTTCTATCCAAGGTATTCCCTCGTCCCATCTTAGGAAAGGCCCTTCCAACTTGGGCTTTAAAGGAAAGATGTCGTCTGTAGATCCCTCCTCCTGTCCTTTCCTCCCTCCACCTTCCCCTACTCCTCATTAAGGGGCTCATCCTTTCTCTAGGGAAATCCCTTCCATAGGAGGAAGATGAGGCACTTCCCAGAGAAACCATTTCGGTTCTTGAAAACTTGAGGTCCTCAGGCTTTGACAAGGTGTTCTTTGGGGCACTGATGGTTCAGTCGCCTCTGGAGGGGAGGGACAAATTCTAGGCTGCTGAATGAGAGTGAAATTGGATATTATAATCCCAATTCATCTCCCCACCATGAGAACTGCAATCCATTTCCCTTGCTGGTAACCTAGAAGTAATCACACCTTATCAATGCAAGCATTACTTTTTGTTTAAGACAACACAATCTAAGCTCACACTGAAGAAAGGATATTTCTCCTATTAGCATGACTTTTTCTTACTCTTTTCAGAAAAATGGAACCCACTGTTTTTGAGGGCAAGAAACACTTGTTTCTTTACTGGGCCCAACTTGAAGATTTGAGTCACCACACCAGCTGTCCAAGAAGGTGGCTCAGGCTCCGCTCACATTCTTTGGATTCCAAGTTTCCCCTTGATAGGACTGTGACAATGAGCGGGATATTCTAGTTCATCCCATCTCTCTCTATCGTGCTCATATAGCAATTATATAACTTCTCCTTTACAATTTATGTGAGGAGATACATAGGGACTTTGTGGGATATGCATAGATAAATGAGACGGTCTGAATTCTAGGAGTGTAGAAACTAACAAGTGATATAGCAATTAGTCATGATATAAAAAAATGAAATAACGAATAAGTTGCAAATAAGGATGGAAGGGTGTTGATTTTAACTGGGAGGGTTGATTTTGATCAAAAAAGATTTCTTGAAAGTAGTATCATTTAATATCTTTCAATATGAGTAGGGTTTTGATAGGTGAACAATGGCATTAAGGTCAGATGAAATAACATACAAAGGCCTAGAGTATTGGAGAATATTGTACTGTTGGGGGAACAGTATGGATAAAGCAACAAAAATGCATTTCCAGTTTTGAGAAAAAGAATATCCTCATCTAATTTTTGGTTGAGAAATGTAACTCTATGTTAATGAGAAGGCTGGGTTGGAAAGACACATATCAAATACTTGTTAGGGCTGGTGAGCTCTGCTTAGACATATCATGCTTCCTTAAGGTCATCTATAGCTAGCAGAAATCCAGTTCTGTCATTTCTATGCCTTAGAGGATCTTCTCTGTTACTTGAGGCCTTGTATCTCCCTATTAGTGCTATTAACCAATTTTGAATTCTCCTAGTAATACCTAGAGAGGGTCAAAGTCCTTCTTTGTATTGTATCACACTAGAAATACCCTTGAAAGGACACAGTAGAAATACAGGTAACTTTACAGTTAGAAAAGAAAAACCATTAAAGCAAATAATGTGCTAATATCACTTTAATATTTACCTTAGTATTCATGATGGTTATTATGTATGTTTGAAGATCCATAAAATTGATTTTCTACCCACTGGGGAATAAATGGGCTCTTTAAAACCAGAGGCTCACAAACAAATCCCCTGAGGTGCATGAGAGCACATTTCCCTCCTGATAGTCGCCCACAATTAGAACAGATTCTTGCAGATACATAAATTAAAGCAATAAAATGAGATAACTATAAATAGCACTGCTTATTCACACTGAAAGAAGCGAGCTATAAACTACAAATCCTTGCTCAAAATAACTTTGTTCTGTAGTTGCAAGCACTGATAAGAATAGGTTATGGAATCTCCAGATGGGAAGAAATCCTAGTCTTTTCTTCCAAACTAGACTAGATCGAACCTCCCAAAGGCACAAGAATCTGTCTTGCTCTGATCAGCCATATCAGTGAGCATCCACAGATGAGGCTGAAAAAGAATTGAGAGTTCTAATGGGTGTTTCTTATTTACTGGTCACATCTCTACAGGATTCCTCCCTGAGGAGGTGAGAGCTGGGCAGAGGCCAGCAGATGTCACATGCTGTGCCAGTGCTCAGGGACAGAGGATCTCTTCTTACCCATGGTCGGATTGGTTGAGAACTCTGTCCTGAAGAGGCTCCTGAGATACTAAATCTGAAATCAGGATACCAGTCTGGAGGTCTGTGGGGAGACCAACGTCCAAGACATGGAACCAAAATAGGACAAAGATCCAAAATCCGCAATTCTAAAGGGATTGGTTTAGATGGGCTGGGTCCTTTTAAAAGTTTTGGAATGAGGTGGACCACACTTCCATTCCTGGGTATTAAGTACAGATACTATTTCCTCAGAGCAAGTTTTCTTAACACGAACTGCTTGAAAGACAATTGACTAATTAAAGAACGTGTTTTGCATAACACAAATTTCTTACAATTATAATCAAGAACTAGCACCAAAATAGGAAAAATGAAAATACTGTGGCTCACACAGGCTAGGAATACATTGCTGCTTTGTGTGGCTGGCTGCTCATTTAACTCTGCTTTCTTTTGTTATCTTATACTCATTTTGAGTTTTGTTTGTAATAACAATGAAAGTGATAGTAATTGTGTATGAGACTCTAGATCTTAACCCCATCTCCCATGCAAATAATTATGTTTATAACAAATTTTTTGATACCGTGAGCTTTCCAAAGGAGTACAATTTAGGCACTATGTACGGCATAACAGATATTTTCATTTACATTTCTTTGCTTTAAATTTAATATTATTCATTTCAAAAATACAGAAAATGGCAAGAAGTGTATCTGGAAAGACACACCCTCAAGGACTTTACAATCCAGTTTAGATTAAGATCAATTCATTTCTCCAGCTATTCAATCAGCCACGCTTTCCTAAAAAAAAAAAAAAGTTAACTCTTTTAATTATGTTTTTAGAACTATCAAGTCTTAGAGATGAAAACAAAGTCAGAATCTATCATCTGGTTCCAAATATCCTCTCAGGTACAAAATATGAGAAATCGTGAGTAAAGGAAGGCCTGAGGCCCTGAGTGGGTGGGCAGGTATTACCAATACTGGGCAAGATTTGAGCCAGAAGAGCCCGCAGGATATTTCAGAGTTAGAGTCAGGATGAGGAAGAGCCTCCTTGCTTGCTTTATCTGGTGCTTAGAGAAGTCAATCTTTACTACACTCCAGATTTAATCCTACTGAAGTTAGAATTCTCAGAAAAAAATATTTTTGCCAACTTCATGAGTAAATGCCATTTCTTTCAGTGATGTGTTTTTGCAACACAAATTATTGTATGTTCCTTTGAGAAATGTGTCACTAAAATTCTGATGGCTTAAATATTCAATGAGGAAGCACAGTGTACTACTCTGCATGGTACATACTAAAAGGGTTTAGATCAGTAAATTGTGCTAGCAAATTAACAGAACATTAGATTTTGATCTCAGAAATTTAACTGTAATGAACTATATTCAGGCATTTTTTGTGTGGGGCAGTTTGTGCTTTTCTATATATTTCTTTTCAACCGGCTTACAAGATAGAGATTACTGTAGCGTGAACACAAGGGAAGGCCAGAGTGGGTGTAACCTGCCTGTGGTAAAACACAGCAGACACCAGCCAAGTAAGGACTTAAACTGTGTCTGACCTACAGCAAAGTCAGGAAAAAATTGTGGGAGAAATAGTTGTTTCTTTACTCTTTTTACTCATTTTAAGAGAAAATCTTTTTATTTACTTATTTTTTAAGCTCTTCAGCAGATCCTCACAATGGGTCCTCTTCAGGATCCTCACAACGAAACCCTGGTAAACTAACCTAATCATTTCTTATAAATTGAAACTCGATATTCCTGTTGTCTCGGTATCACCTGGGGAGTATCTTTTATAAAACCCTACAAAAATAGGACGTCTACAAAAAAGAAATTTAATCTGTCTTCTTTTAAAAGATAACACTAATTTCATTAATTTAATCTTCTGACATTTCAAAACATGAACCATTTTTATTATAAAATAATACACTCACATTATATTTTAAAAATATAGAAACTAAGATGAAAGAAACCGATTCTAACTCCATTAGACTAAAAAGGCAACTGCTTGCATGTTGTGATTTGTACATTTCAGGTTTTTTATTTCAGTTTTTTTTCTTATGCATATTTTTAATATATTATGAATTCAGACTGTCTGTCCCCTTTTCACCTGTTAACCTTAATACTTGAGAATTGGTAATTTAATCTTGACTCTTTTGTTAATGCAAATAAGACTGGAAAGAGTGGATAGAAAGAAAAAGAATGAAAAGGATGAATAAAAGCTTCCTTCAGCCCTTTATATGTTAAATTCTAATTAAATTCTTTGAGACCTCATCCTGTCTTCAAGTATGTAAGTGGGCATAAATATTTTTTTTATAAGCTCAGGCAGCTATAACAAAATACCATAGACTGAATGGCTTAAACAGTAGATATTTATTTCTCAGAGTTCTGGATACGGGAAGCCCAAGATCAAGGTGCTGGCAGATTATTCTGTGTCCTGTGAGGACCTGCTTCCTGGGTTGCAGACCATTGTCTCTCACTGTGTGCTTGCATGGCCTTTCCTTGACGCATGCACATGGAGACTGAGAGCTCGCTCTCTTCCTCTTCTTATAAGGGCGCTAATCTCATCATGGGACCCTACCTTCATAACCTCATCTAAACCTAATTGTCTCTTAAAGGCCTCATCTCCAAATATCATCACTTGGGAGGTAGGGCTTCAACATGTGAATTGTGGGAGGACACGAATATTCAGCCCAAAATAAAAAGAAGACTATAGTTTAACACAGAGTAAAGGCCCATGATTGTGCTGTAAGCAGAGTTCAAAAAGGTCAACCAAGGAAAATGGGGCCAGTGTTACTGTGAAGGAAGTGAATGACCTGGGTGACGGGAAACCGTCACTAGATACATCACATCTGAACTTGAGCTATCACAGGACATGTTATCTTTCTGTTTTGAAGGATCTCTTGAAAGGATGGTATAAAAATAGGATCTGAGCTAGTAAAGGTGATGCCCTTTGTCTTCCCTTGTTGGATATCATTTCACCCATTTTAAACTGTGTGTTTAAGGCTGATAAGTTCCATTTTCAATGCCAGTTCTAATTAGTTAGTGATGGCCACCTGAGCACTGCATTGAAGAGAATGCAGAGGCCATGCCTTGGCTGAGAGGAATCTACAGCCTGACTGATTAGTACTGTCCAGAATGTGGGAAGGAAGGATGTAGGTGTGCATAATGTAATTTGGACTTCTTGGGTTTTAGGCATGTTAGTTTTTTTTTTTTTTTTTTTTTTTTTAGGCATGTTAGTTTTA
Source organism: Potos flavus (assembly GCA_028534135.1). NCBI lineage: Eukaryota > Metazoa > Chordata > Mammalia > Carnivora > Procyonidae > Potos > Potos flavus. The sequence goes on from CM052883.1 coordinate 134,225,010, forward strand.
CTACTAATGAGGACATTCAGGGAGATCCTTCCAAAGAGGCTGAGGCAGAAAGGGAAAGTTGCCTGAAGGGATTGCCAAAGAGAATCTGAGAGAGTAACCAAAGCTGGTGACCTGAGTCAGGAAGAACCTGATTATTCCATGGACTCGGAGTAAGCCAATCACTAATGCCCTATAAATATGAAAAACTAGGCTCTCTGTCCAACTGGAAATTAGTGGGCAGTTCAAGAGGGGGCTGAAATAGAAAATGCCTAAGGCCCACTGTGGTGATTTGTAAGAGCATACGAGCTTGTAGAATGGATACCCACCATTAGTGCCACACAGGTGGGGGTGGGATGAGACTGAGAAGCTGAACTTTCCTAAAGCAGTAGTTCTCAATGCTGACTGCATCTCAGATTTACCTGGGGGAGCTTTACAACTATACCTCTGCCTGAGATCCACTCTAGAGAAGATAAGTAATTATCTTCTGGTGGTGAGTCCAGGTATTCTAGCTTAAAAGCTTCCTAGAATATTGTGGGCCTCTGGCCTAAAGAAAGAAGAGCCAGTATACTGCTATTCCCAATTAATGAGAAAGATTTGAAAACCTATTGTGGAAGAGAAGAATCAGGAATGGATCATGGTGAAAGAATTTGAGAAGCCCTCTATCCTCACGACCAACTTGTAGCCCACTGAATTCCATCTTGAGCTATATCTGAAAGTTTTGAGGCCAAAAGGGAGGGTTTCCTTCAGTACCTTCTCTACCAAGTCTGGAACTGAATGGAGAGGGTGAGCAAAAAGTAGGATCTGGAAGTAGGCTAGGAAAAAGCAAAAGAGAAACATGGAGAAACAACAAGGAAGACAAAGTTCTCCCAGTCTTTAAATATGTTTGCAAAATACTACCCAGGGTCTGGATGCATGAGAAAATCAGGGGAAGGAGATGAGATGTTTAGCTTGGAGGACAGAAGCCACAGGGACCATAACTGTCTTTAAACGTTTGAATGAAAAGTCATAACTGCCTGATCTTCTGATAAAGCCAGCCATGTGCCAAATTCTAGAGTAAGCAAAATCCAAAACTCTTGGCATGTAGAGAGGGTTAGACTTCCTTAGTGTGGCTCTAAAAGCAGAATTAGGATTGAGGGATTTAAAGTTCCAAGGATGCAGAATTTAGTTCAACCACAAGAACTCTCTATACAAGGGATGTTGTATAAAGGTACAAGGGCTTTAATCTGATGCACTGAGTCTAAGTCCTGGATCTTCCATTACTAGCTCTGTGATCTTGAGAAAGCTACAAAATATAAGCAATAATACAGTTCATATGTATAAAGACCCAAACATAATATCTAGAATTGAGCAGGTAAACCAGAACGTTCATGGGAAGTTTTTTTGTTGCTCTGGAAGCAACTACTGGAATCCAAAGATAAGGGCAAATATGTCAAGGACCAAACAATAAATACTAAGTGAATAGGAATCAGACATTCCTTTAAGGATTTATCAAGAAGTGGCTGAACTGGGCCTGCTTCTCTAACCTTCCTCTCTGCCACCTGCTCTCAATCCCTATAAGCAGGCAGGAGCCAGGAGGAGAGAATTCTGGAGAGTCACTGCATCCTTGGGGGGGCTACGTTCTGATCAGATGTTTCTCCTGCTCTCTCCTCACTTACCAATTGGGTGTCTGCTCATACCATAGATGGGCTGGTCCGGCTCTGTGCAATTTGGTAAGTGGAAAAGAGAATTGGAAGGAGAGGCAGAGCAGAGAGAAGGGGTAGAGTGCAGAATCTTCCATGACCAACATTTAGCATTTGGTAATGGATATGCAATTTTACCCTGGATCAAAGGGATGCTGTGGAAGACAGCCAGGTTGAGGTTGTCTCACTAACATCCCACCCAAGAGAGGGGGCTGCCAGGAAAGTCGACCCTGGCCATAAGAAAGTGGGGTGAATCACTAAGAATAGGACCAGATGGTAGAAATGGTGAAGTGGGAGGCCTCCTATAGGGCCTCTGGAAAATTCACATAAGCACCAATGAGGGAACCAGGTTTGGATGTCTGCCATGGAGAGGGAGCCAACAGCCAGCACCGCCAGAGATGTCTTCAACACCCCAGGTAGGTAAGAAACACTTGTCTGTCGCTCCTGTCTCTCTTCCCTGTCTCTGCACAGAGAGGAGGAGTGTGGGCAACAGAGGGGGGTGGCCTAGGGGCAGGTAAGCCCCTCTGTTGTAGCGGAGCTGGCCAGGGCTGGGAGAGGGAACATGGTCATTGTATTAAACCAAGACTGAAGTTTTAAATCGGACTAAACTGGATTGGGCTTTTTATCCCTGAAAAGTGCCGAGAACTCTAGAGGTCTGCCAGAGATATGTTGTCAGGGGACACAACAGGGAGATTGTGCACACTACAGAGTTGAAGGCAGTGATTGTAGAAAAACAAAATCATTTCATGTTTCACCCTCCTGTGAACTAGGATTGTTTGATAAACCAGATGCGGTAGCTAATATTTTCATTAACAACAAAGTGGCAAGAGGCAAGACTGAATGATAGAGCTTTGGGGAAATGCACTGGTGATGAGTCACTGTGTGATTATGCGGGTGGGTTTCCCCTGAAGGGACTGGAACTGCTCACCCGCCAGCTGTCCTCAGAAGAGGTCATCGGCGGGGCAGGAAATCAGAACTCTGGGACTTAGAGTCCGACTGACTGGATCTCCCAGGAAAGGCACCTTCTGAGGCCCTGGGGAGCTCCCCAAGCACGTGGGCTGCTAGGAATGACGTGCTTCCTCCTGGAGGGGATGGAGCGTTGACTCATTCTCTGTGTTCTCTTTCCTATTCATTGCCCCTGACCTTCATTAAGATTTGATCAACTTGTTGCATGTTCTGACTTCTGATGTCCTGAGCAGAATTAAGGGAAAAGGTCCTCAACCACACATGGGGCAAAGCAGCACAGAGGAGGGTTGTGACTCCTGTCCTGAGGCAGCAGTGGTCATGGTGGCAGCCAGCCTTGGGCACCAGCTGCAAAGAGCTTTGCCCAAAAGTAACCATCGCACGGCAGCCAATTACATCAGAGGTGTTGGCCAAAACAGCGGTACTTGAGGGATGGGTTGCTGATACACATAACAGGGGAACCTGAGAGATTCTCAAGATCCTTAAGCACAGCAGGAGCCTCTGAGGGTGGGGGACTAATTTATGTCAATGAAACTAGTGTGAGTCAAACCATATCATTTGAGTTACACTATAATTGGAGTTATCCAATAATGGGATGAGCTCCTTGCCACTACAAGTGTTTGAAAAATAAATATCTTCCTTTTAGGGAATCCTCTAAGGATGTTCCTGTGGCATTTATTTATTCAACATGTATTTCTTTTGCATTTACTGTATATCAAGCATTGTGCTAAGCTTACCCATAGTCTCTATTAGTAACTGTGGAAACTGAGGAAACTGAAGCTTAAAAATTATGTAAGTTGTCTAAGATTGTAACGGCTAGTGAGCAGTAGAGATAGGGTGTGACAACAGGTTGTTGAGCTCTAACCATTACCTTGCACTCACTCCAAAGGTGAGTATGCTAGAGTATGCTGGTCTAGTGGGGTGGCTAAAAACAATGATAGACTGATTCATTGATGCAGATACGCACAAATTGTTATGGGGCACATAACGTAACAGAAGGAGAAGAGGGAATGAAGGAGATGGTCAGTAGTGGCTCTTTAGAGGATGTGTCTCCACGACTGTCTTAAATGATGTGTAGGAGTTAGAATAGGGAGGGAGCACCATGGGGGTGGGTGAGAGAAGGCTGACATTCCAGACCGAGGGGCCAAGTGACATGATTCTCACATAAGGCTAGTTCAATAAGTATTGGTTAAGTAGCTGAATGACAGTATGGACAAGTCAAGACACAACATAGCTTTTAGAGGACAGGGGTGGGGACATTCCAAGCACGTCAGCAAGAAATGCAAAGGGCAAGGCTGGGAGTGTCTGTGAGGCTGCAGCTATCCAGGAAGGCCATGAGCCCCAGATGGGTTAAAAAAAAAAAAAAAAAAAAAAGCAGCTATGGGGGCAGCAGATATGTTTGGAGGTTGCTTTCCAAGAGTAAATTTTGGAATCTAATATTTTTGAGGTGGAGCACTTTCAGATGATGAGAAGATGCATGAGATCCCCGTGGCAGGGTCGTCTGAAATCAACAGGTGGTAAAGGCCGTTGGAGTCTGAAGAATATCCCAACATTTTGCAGCTAGGGGGATTCCTTACGACATTAGGAATCTATAATTCTATTAATTACCTGGCTTTTCTTGAAATGACTGAGTTTGTAAAATGCTTTAGTATCATTATACAAAAGCCGGTTGCCTAATTAAAAGTTGCTCTTTTACTTGGCTTTCTTAAATACACTGCCAGGGTGTTTACCACCAAAGCCTGTGATTTTTGTAATAATACCCAATTAAGCATTTCAGTTTTGTAATGTGTGGACAGAGTGTCGATTTTGTGACTCTAACGCCCCATAACCTGGTGCAATGAAAACATATAGGTCCAGTTCGTTGGTTTGCATGCAACTCATCAAGTTCACGTATGTGTTATCTTAAGAAACAAGCTGCCAGCATAGGTTTAAGGATACAACATGCAGCTTAGCTAGAGGGCTGTGAAAGTCTTAGCCACTAAAGGCATCTTTGGCGTTTGTAGCAATCTTGAGGAGCTTCCCCCAGTCCCATATATGGTCTCCTCAGACACCTTCCTGGTGTCTGAGGCACAGGTGATTACTATCAATATAAAAAGTCTCATCTGAACACAGTTACATGAATTATATAGAAAACACAAGCACCTCTGAGCACGTTAGCGTGTTTTTACCTCTGAACAACTGACCTTGCAGAGGTCATGATTTCTTGTCACAGGAACCCCTATCACACCCTGATATTCTTTTGTTCAGAAAAACAACATAGATCCCAACCATGTCTAAGGAACTGAATTAAAAGGGTTCACTGCCAACTGTAATCATTAAAGCTTGATTTTCACTTCTCTCCAATGAGAAGATAGCATAGAAACACAAACACATCATTTGAGCCAAACTGAGAAGACTAATTTTGATCATCAGAAGAGGCAATGTGGCAGAAATGGGAGATCGTCTTTGACAACTAAATTAAAGATTGACTTTGTCAACTGCTAGCTGTTTCTTCATAGCTGCAAGGCTTCTGGGGAAAAGTTTGTTCTGGGCTTTACAGAATCCTCATAAGTTTCTGTATCTTTTGCAGTCAAATGCTCTACCACTGAGCTATACCCCCTCTGTATCTTTTGGGTGAAACTCAGAAAGATGGTCCCTATGGGACACAATCCCTACTCAGTCTCAGTGTTGGAGACAGACCCCGTATTGTGCGCATCTCAGGGCCACACTCTTCTCGTGCATCTCACTGCAAAAGATCACATTGATTTCAATTCTATCATTTGAGAAAAACATTCCCAACCTTTAAAAAAGTGGCCTCAGGGTGCCTGGCTGGCTCAGTCGGTTGGGTGTCTGCCTTTGGCTCAGGTCATGATCCCAGAGTCCCGGGATCGAGTTCCGCATCAGGCTCCTTGCTCATGAGGAGCCTATTTCTTCCACTCCTCCCCACTTGGGCTCTCTCTCACTCTCTCACTCTCAAATAAATAAATGGAATCTTAAAAAAATTTTTAAAAAAGGCCTCAAATTTCAACTTGTGAATTTTTATGGTTGACTTACAAAGGGCTAAAGACTGAGGGGGAGCACAGGAGGGTTGGAATGGAAATATTGACTGCGTTCTGACCTTACTGATGCTGACAAGCATCTACTCCACTTAAATTTCACAGATGCAAACACGAGTCTTACACTTTTGAGTTTCTTGTGGGGTTATAGGTGGGAGAGACAGCACACGTACTGACCTCACTGGAAATTCCCTGGTGAAAAGACCCTTGCTAATATTCTGAAAAGTGGGTCTCCAGGCTCTGATACACTCACCAACCATCAAAGTAATGCATCCCTGACCAGCATAACTTGTGAGAACAAAGAGAAACAAATCTCCTTGAACCACGTGACCACCAGAGAGGAAGAAGCCCCTGCTAGTGTGTAGGTGCTGCTTGGTGGGTACCTGGCATATGAGTCCAGGAAACAGCAAAGGCCTCTACACATGGCCTGGTGTTCCCAAGTGTCTTCTGCCTTTAGACAACATTTCTTGGAAACTTGGGATTGAAAAGCTTCCATTATTTTGCTCTTTCAGGAAATGATTCAATTCACGGTATTTCCAAAACCAACAGAATCTCTCTCATACAGCAGAATAGTTGAATTCCCAAAGCAAGAATTGCTCTTTGCCGACCTCCACAGCCTCCTTATTCATTACGTGTATGCCTCTTGGTCTCTTATACGCTAGCGATTCTGGCACTTCAGCCCCAAAGAAAATGAAGAATATATCTTTTAAAGTTTCACTTTTTTAATTAAAAAAAAAAAATCTCCAATCTCCCTGCAGCACATCCAGGCTCTGGTTCTATTTTCTAGGAGAAGGATTTTATGATGCAGAGGAGACATGTGTGGGGTAGTGGAAAGAACACCAGAGATCAGACTCATCAGATCTCAGGCCTGCATCTGTTATTTACTGGCAGTGGAACTCTAGGTTCATCCTGTAAGCCCTAAGCCTCAATTTCCTCAATTATAAGAATTGTCACATTGCCTGCTGAAGTTTACATGAGATCAGAAGACAATATTTATAAAAGAGATGTGAAAACCAAGATACCAAGCAAAATGATGTCTGAATATTATTGTGAGTATAATTACTTGGAAACTGGACACCTTCTCACTAAAGGGCTAGGATGCTACCTCTGTTTGCCCGTGGAGCAGATCCCAGGGTCCTGGGCAAATCATTCCAATCCAGAATTCCTCTTGGTGTTGGTAATAGGATTTAGGCAGATGTTAGTGCCTTATCAGTAAAGCTCCCCATATGGTTTTCTGGAGAAAAGTCGGGCTGTACTGAGGGCCCTTAGGTGCCAAGATGCTTTAGAAATACTCTGTCCTATGTGTTCTGTATACTCTTATAGCTTGACATATGTATCTATACATCCTTATTGCTTGAATTTAGACACCCAGGAACTTGAATTTCTGCTATTAGAATTCCAACATCTTCTAAGTGGTTAGATCAAATTAGCAAAGGTGCCATTTATACAACCAACTCAATTCATCATGCCCTCTGAGATGCTGGGGTGTGCCAACCACAGGAGAAACACTCATTGAACCAGCTTTCTGGGGGGTTGTCTGTGGAGGGCTCAATTCCTTCCTTCCCTGCCTAGGAATTGCTCTCAGCTGAAAGGGGTTCACAATCCCTAGTCAGTGTGGGATAGGAAGGTCTGGCTCCCTGGGCTCCATTTAGGACATCTCTGAAGGACCATCCAATTCCAGAGCTCTCTGTGGGATTGACTGAGGCCTTTGCCACAACTGCTTTATGGTTCAACTTTCCCTTCTGCCCAGTCCTGCTTCCCTTCCTTCCATATAGGTCATGTGGTGCCTATGCAGAAAAGAGTTAACTTAGCAGCCCGAGACTTTTATCCTTTGAAACACCTGCTTATAACTTTGGCCTTTGGCTGGCCTGGGAACTTGGGTTTCAGTAGGGTTTTTGCCATTCCCAGAACTGAATAAGAGCAGCTCACTGTGCCTAAATTGTTGTAGAAACAACGTGATGTATGGTAAACACCTCCTTTCCTTCTGGGAGTCTGGATTTTGGTGTGGGTGAAGCCAAGGATACCTATGTGACCAGCGTCCAATAAAAAACCTGGGCATTGAATCTCTAAAGAGCTTCCCTAGTGGACACCATTTCACATGTGTTGCCGCACAAGTTCTATGTGACTCCATGGGGAGAGGACTCTTGGAAGCTTGTGCTTGGTTTCCTCAGGACTTTGCCCCATGTGCCTTTTCCTTCTTGCTGGTTTTTCTTTATTTCCTTTTGCTGTAATAACTTATATCTGTGAGTACAGCTATGGGCCAAGTCCTGTTAGTCCTCCTAGTGAATAACCAAACTCCCCAAAAAACTTTCTGCATGCAAATCTTCATTATCTCAGAAAACTTGGCCTAAGCAATCCAATTCCTCATGGCTCCCCAAGACCTATTTTTCCTGGCAGCTCTATTTCAGGTTATTGTACCACTGTTCTTCCAGTCTGCTAATCTTATAATCTCAGAATCAAAACTCTTCCATCCAACTGCCTGATAGCCCTTCCAAATATATCTCTATTACCCAAAGATATCTCTATCTTTAGCATCTCCTAAATATGTCCTCTACATTTTCACTGGCATCACGGCCAAAATTTAGGTCATGATACTTTCCATCAAGATAATCACATCAGTTCCCTAATTGTTCTCTTCCCAATCACACTGATACACATGGCTGCCAAGTTCATCTTTCTAATATAAATCTTGGAATAAGTGAGTTTTTAACTTTGGTGGTTTTTTTTTTTTTTAAGATTTTATTTATTTATTTGAGAGAAAGAGAGAAAGAGAGAGCACATGCATGAGCTGGGGAGGGGCAGAGGGAGGAGAAGAAGAAGGAGAATCCCCACTGATCAGGGAGCTTGATGTGCAAGGCTATATCCCAGGACCCAGGGATCATGACCTGAGCTGAAGGTAGATACTTTACCGACTAACCCACCCAGGTGTCCCTGTTTTTTGTTTTTTAAAAAAGATTTATTTATTTGAGAGAGAGAGAGAGAGAGTGTGTGTGTCTGTGTGTGTGTGTGTGTGTGTGTGTGTGTGTGTGTGCAGGAGCAGGGGGAGGGGCAGAGGGAGAGAGGGAGGGGAATCAGACTTCCCGCTGAGCGAGGAGTGGGATACTGCTCAGTTGATCTCAGGACGCTGAAATCAATACCCTGAGATCACCACCTGAGTTGAAGCCAAGAGTCTGACACTTCACCTACTGAGCCACCCAGGCACCCCACGTGAGTTTTTAACTCTGACTCCAAACTAAAACAAAATAACTTCAGTTTTTTCTCATTGATTTTGGAATAATGTTAAACTTTTAGCAAGGCATTCAAGGCCCTGAGAAACTGGCCTCAGCCACTAAGCCAGGCTTATTCTTTCCCTCTCATTGAGTAAACCTCACACTGTTTACTCAACAAGCTTTGTATTTTTGCCTCCTTTTTCCTTTGTTTATGCTATCAATTCCCTCTCAAAAGGTCCCTTACCCATCTTCTCTTATCAAGATTCTATCACCTTCTTAAATGCCAAACTTCTTTTGAGAAGCCTCCTCCATAAAACCTTCCCAGCCTGCCTCCTTAAGGCAGAATTTAAGTCTCATCCTCAGCTCTTTGACAAGAAAAACAGATTACTGTGTCTCTACCCCCTTTGATGCGTGTCTCTGAAAATAATAACAAAGCTTCCTCTCCTTTCTTCTTTGAGCTGAATCAATAGATTTGACTAAACAAGAGCAAGAGAAAATTATTGAGCAAGAGTTCTTAATCCTTATGGGATCGTTCATAATTTATAAACCGTATGCTCTGGGACAGTGGTCTTCAAATGTTCCAGTTTATGTACCCCCAAACAAATGTGAACATGTATCTTCAATTTCATATGTACTTGGTATATGTAATAGACACGTACATTGCACCAACATTTTCCATACATCATAGAACAGACATAAATAGTGATGTTCAAAAGATGAGATAAAAAGTTGGTGTAGAAAGTTCTAACATTTCCATGCCATGCCCCAGTGACTCCCCATACATTGAGGTGTGTGCACTCCTTTTTGGAGAACCTTGCTTCCCACTCCCAGGACTATGTGCTTAGTTTCCCCTTTGTGACCTCTGCCTTGAATCAAAAGTTTTTTTTTTTGTTTTTTTTTTTTCAGTTGTGTTACAAGCAAAGCTAGGAAATATAATTTCTCTGCAGCTGGGGTGTAAAAGGTTTATCTTTCTCAAGGAAAAGGTGAATTTCACCGGCAGTGAAGGTCCTGGTGGTTTAGCTGCCCTTTTTAGCCAGAGATTATCTAAAGGACATCTGAGTCTCATTTTTATTAAAGAAGGCAGCTACTCAGACAGTCCCTGAAGACTTTTGGTGTTGTTGTTGTTGCATGGTTGTGTGTTCAAACCACATCGCTGATATGCTGTATGATTAGAAGGATTTTTCAAAGTCTGGGTTGGGCTGCAGGCAGGTTGAGGCAAATGTTTTCCCCTTAGTAATGGCAGATCCAGCTTGATAATGCACAACTTCAAGTTGCGGCAGTGACCTTAAAAATGTGAAGCTCTCAGCTCGCTTTGCTGTCACAACAGACTTTTGAGCAATCCAAGCAGAAAAAAACCGCAAGTGCAAGAAATATGTAAAGGGGGTGTGTGGCTTAAAAATAACCATAGAAAGTTTTTGGAAAATATGGTCAAATGCATATTAGCATCAAGCATAAACTTGAGAATATGACACAGAGTGAAGTTCGAAAAACAAGTATGTTACAAAAGAACATTTACACAATTTTGGATTATCTTTGAACTTCAGTTATTAAGGAAAGAGAACCCAAAAAGACAGAAAATTGCTGTTGTACGATAAATCTTTGAGCTGGTATTCTGGAACACTTTCTCCACATAACTCTAAAGTGATTGCATTAATACTGACATCATCTGAGACTTTTGTAGTTACAAATGGACTCTCTTCCTACTTCTACAAACAAGGCTTACTGGAAACCACTACATTGAAAGTCATTAAAACATACCACAATGACTCCAAAAGGCAAGCTGAGCATCATTAATTGCCATTTCACACACATCCCACACACCCCACACAACAGACATAAAGATAGGCTGCAGTTCACGTTCTGGCTCTGAGTCTGATGTTTCAAATCCAATCACCAGCCCACCACTAGGAATGGACAGTTTGGGGTTTATAGCAAAATGCACATTTCCCTGGGGAAATTTCATTTCACTGAAGGTGAAATGAAATGAAGCAGAAAGGGAATATAATTAATTGCTTTCTTCTCCTCAGCTGTGCTGGTATATTATTCATCTGCCCGGGTCCCCTAGGCATTAGACTTTGCCTTGTACACCACTCCATTCTCACATTGCTCTAAGGAAGGCAGGAGCCTTGAGGAAGTGGAGAAAAGCCTGTCAGACTCTTTAACAATCACTCCATTGTATGATGGAGTAGATGCAGACCACAAGGGTGCAGTTAGAGGCTGCTAGGTCATCGTGTTCTTCCACAGCAAAGCCTGGGTACACAGAAACAAATGTACATCAAGTTGTACAGGTAATTGATAGAGATATATCTGCCTTTTCTGCAAGTATTTGAGGAATTTAAGAGTGAAATATAACTCATACAATAGTTTATACAATAGTTGGTGTTTCTGGAAATTCTACAGATATCTTGGAATGAAACTAGTCAGTTAATACAGAAAAAGTCTAAAAAAAGAAATGATTTTTATGTCTCCCTGGAATAGAGTTATGGTGTGTATTTTAAGATCTTCTGTTCTGTTGATCTTAGATCAAATCAGGAATGAAGAAAGCATCTCATTTATTCAGTAGCTGGTGAACCAAGAGAAGGGATACACCAAGATTTATAATTTTTCCCTAATTCTAGGAAAATAGTAGTATTTGATATTTGTAATTCAGGCTGCCTGGATAAATGGTTCAACATGCAATTTTCTAATAGGATGCAAAGTTGCTAATACCAAGTAAGGAAACACCAAACAGAAGTAGATTGTAACTAAGCGGTGAGACGGCAACTAAGAGAGATCAGCAATAGGGCAATATTGTTTTTCTGACACCAAGATAAATTTTGAAGCAGTAATCCTCATCCAGCCAGTCAATTTGCCAGTGGCTTTTAAGGTCCACTCAGTAAAACTATAAGCCATTTGTTGTTACTGTGCTTCTTTCTTCATTCACTGTCCATCCTCAACACCCTCTCTCCATGCCTTAGGAAAGAGAAGACAACTTAGAATGACACCTTTTCAAATACTCTTCATGGACCTAGACTGACCGAACTCAATTTCCATATCTCTTTTCTCAGTGGCTGTTAGGGCTTTTGAAAAAAGAAAAGTAATTCCTCCTCACACAAAACTCAATTTACTATTCTGGATTCAATCAGGAAAACAGAAACCATGGTCAGTATTTCAAACATGAGAGATTTAATACAGGGAGTTGTTTACAAAGTGTTGGAAGGGCTGAAAGAGCAAAAGGAAGAAGGGGAGATATGCAGAGTTCTGAAAGCTCCTGATGTTTCTAAGCTTGTACCCACGAGCCTGTTCCTGCCCCTGGGCAGCTATGGATGTGGTCACTTCAGGGACTGAAATTGTCAGAAATTTCCCTCCATGGCCAGGGCTATGAACAATAAAGAGATTCTGTTGCTGCCTGGGCAGCTGGAACCTACAGCCCCACTGTCCCCTCTACTGCTGTTGAATTTAGAAGTAGAACACTTCTCCCTTCCTCTGATCTTTCCCAAAGCCTGCCATTGGCAGATGCCAACAGCAGGCCACTGGCAGGGAGTCTGAGAAACATAATTTGCAAACTTCGGGCACCAAGGAATACAGAATAGATTACAAAAGGTTAAATATAAAGCTGAAAAACAACAGATAAGTAATCAACACAGTCAGGTAACTTGCTCTAAACCAAAGCTTCCTAAACTTTCTTTAAGTTCATAGTATGTATAGAAATTGGGATAAACCGGAGATTTGAGGACTTCTACATGGGGCTTGGAAAAACCATCTATTACATTTTATTTATATTATAATTACGATGAATAAGTACAATACAAAGTATAAGGGAAGATATTAGATACTGGATTTGTCTGAAATTTCCAAATAAAGTATGTTTAATTTGATAAACTTGATTGCCTCCTTTTTTTTTTTTTTTTTTAAAGATTTTATTTATTTGAGAGAGCGAGAAAGCATGAGAAGTGGAAGGTCAGAGGGAGAAGCAGACCTCCTGCTGAGCAGGGAGCCCGATGTGGGACTCAATCCGGGGACTCCAGGATCATGACCTGAGCCAAAGGCAGTCGCTTAATCAACTGAGCCACCCAGGCACCCCTTGATTGACTCCTTAAACATGACAATTTATGTGTGAATTATGCTTGAAATGGCTACATGTAATTCTTGTCAATGCTCTTCAATAAAGAGCTCTTCAAATTGATAGTTACTATTAATAAGAAATTTTTCACAAACGGGTGACAGAAAAAAATTTTAAAAACTTAAAATAACAACTCAGAAATTCACTACTGTTGAAAACATAAAAACTAATAGCTTTTCCTTTTCTTCATCGGCAAACATAATGTTGACATTTCTTGTGATGACATGGTTTTTGAATTCTATAAAACATTTTCAGAGTCACTTAATGTGTTTCTATCACACATGCATTGTCAGTATGGTTACTCCACAGCTTTGGATGTCCCTAAAATGACACATTGGTTGCAAATAGGAGCACTGAATAAATGTGAAAATAGAGACTTAGGGCAAATGCTGGGTTGGGAGCTACACTAGTCAGAAGCTCCTGCCCAAGCTGCCCAATTCCACTTGGAATCTCTGCCTCTTGGGCAGCCACAGCACAAACTCTCCCAGCAGGACCAGAGCTTCGTCATTCATGTTAAGTCCATGTTGGTGTGCTCTCTGAAGTCCTACTGAAGGAGGTGCCAGGTGGCAAAGCACTGCCTTGACTGCAATCCCTGCATCTTGGCTGAGTGGGGATAAGAGATATCGTTCAGCTTGCCATCTGTAGGAGTCTTGGGGCACATTGTCACACCCCACTCTACTAAGGAATCAGTGTCTAGAATACAATTAGATCCATTCACAGGGCACAAATTGGGCAGCTCTACCTTTGAGACCAGGAAGAAACACATGGTTTTCCCTACTGTGAGTTTTAAAAGTTTATTTGAGTCTAGCTCTGCTTGGAACTCCTTTCACTGATGTCTAAAAATCTACACTTATTCTCAATATACAGAGACATACATTGACAAAATTCTGAACAGATTTCTATATCTTTGTAGCAGAATTTTGCATTACAGCTTTGAAATAAGAATGCTGGAAAACTATCCGTCTGTTAGTGTGGTTGGCAGCTCTAACTTGGCTCCCAATTATCCTTCTTCCTGGTATTCATGCCTGTGAGTGCGGGTTGGACCTAGTGATTTGCTTCTAATAAATAGCATATAGCAAAGAGTGATGGGATGTCATCACCAGGATTAGGCACCAACGGGACACTTTCTTGCATCTTGTTTACTTTTTCTTGGTCTCACTTGCTCACTCTGATTGAAGCCAGTTGCTATGTTATGAACTGCCCTGGGGGAGGACCTCATGGCAGGAAACCAAGAGAGATCTTCAGTCAATAGCCAGAGAAGAACTGAGAACCTTAGTCCAAGAGCCTGGAGGAACTGAATCCTGCCAACAATCATGTGAGTGAATTTGGAAGCACACTTCCCCATTCGAACCTTGAAATGACTGCAGTCCTAGCTGATGACTTGACTGAAGCTTTGTAAGAAACCCTGAGCCAGGAGATCTGAGTTAAGCTGTATGGAGATTCCTGGCCACAGAAATTGTGAGATAATATTTGTTGCTTTAAATTGCTAAGTTTGGGGTTAATTTGTTTCTCAGCAGAATAGTTGGGAAAGACATGTAGGAGAGCACCTTTTTGCAGGGAAGGGCATAATCAGTTTGTGAGTGTACTTTCTCTTTGCCTTTTCTCTTGCTCTTGGGTGAAAAGTATGCAGATCTGATGTCTAGAGTTCTGGAAACTATCTCAGAGCATAGAGATGAGTGTCTCATTGTAAGAATGGCATGAAAGTCATTTCTCATATCATAATCACTCCCATACTTAAACATAAGGAGTTGAATGGAAAGCAGAATCATTCTAAGTAAACTTTTCTTTCTTTGCCCTTGCCCTCTCTCATATAGCTAAATTTGCATAAGTTAAAGGTACATTATGATATACCCCTCTGTGTTTAACCTGCCTTCATCTACTACTTTAGAAAGCCATCAATTTCTATTGTATACCTACATGACTAGGGATTTCTTTAAAAGGGTTAAAAATTCCCAAAAGCCAATAGTAATTTGCATGGTAGTCTTATGAGTTAAGGGTATTTTTTTTCTTTTTGCATTTTATGTAGTATTGTATTTATGTGTGCTAGGCAGTGAAAGATAGAAGTGGGGAGGGGTTGCCTTACTAGCAGTGGCCTTATCCATCCTTGAACCCTCTATTGGCTTAGATCCATTGAGTTTGCCAGGTTAGTTCAACTGTGATAACCTGACCCAGCCACTAGGTGATTTATATTGTCCAGGTACATTCTGACACTAAGGGTACATTTAAGAGGCACAGAAAGTTATGTAAGCATCAGGTGGACTGTTCAGGTGGAACAAGAATGGCTCCTGAAGCATGAGACTGTGAAGAAAGGTATCCCAGTCTCAAGCCAAAGTTGGGGTTAGCCACACAGTATTAGAACTCAAAGGCATCATTGAGAGAGCATCTCAGAGGCAAGCAATATATACTTGTGAATTGAAGGAATATAAAAAAGTTTACAGGTTTCTGTTTCCCTCCTTCCAAAATGAAAAGTTTTTTTAGGTCTCATGGAGAAATGTAAAATCTTAGAACTTCCATCACCCAATTCACTGAATTAACAAACATCAATGAGAGTGATACTGCTTTTTAGTCATAAAAATGTTAATATATAGGCATATTTATGAAGCCGCTCACTAAAGGCAGCTTTTAATTTTTCATCTTAAAATGATACTTCAGGCTGTATTGCAAAGGTTGGTAATGATTCCTGGATTGGGACTGATAATCACTGATGACTGTCATTTTACAAGTGGGAAAATGGAAGATGAGAAAGATCCAGAGATTTGCCCAAAGTTATGGTGCTGATAGATAACATGTCTAGGCCTTCAACCAAGCCCTTTGACTTCCCAACTCCTGCACCATTTTAGGAAATTTAGAAGGGGGTCAGTGTAGAGTGGTTTGGAACTTGAGTGACTATGAGTTGCCTATAAAATGTTTTCTATTGGACAACTGTTTTTATTTCATTGTGACAGCAACTACTATTAATTCCCTTTTAAAAAATTAAGTTAAAATTGATAAAGTGGGCTCTCCCTCTCCATCTGCCTCTCCCCTCACTCATGCTCTCTCTCGCAAATAAATAAATAATAAAAAATCTAAAAAAAAATTTATAAAGTGTGTTTCATTTTGTTGGGTTTTGATATAGTCTTCATTCCAGTGGTCACGGGCTCAGAAGTTGTTTCTAGGGAAGGAAGAAGAATGGATCTTGAAGATAACTCACTGTTTTTGCCACAACACACTTGACTCTGTCTGGAATGTTTTTCTTTCCTTCTCTGCTTGGCAAACTCTAGTTCATTCCTATAGGTTTAGCTCAATTATCATCCTTCCTGCAAAGCCTTCTCTCTGTTTTCTCACTGGGTTTTATAAATCCTTTCGTCTTGACACTTTCTTATTATTCATTTAGCAAGTTTTAAGTCCCTCCATATGTTAGGCATTATTCTGGGAACTAGGGATTGAGCAATGACCAAAACAAAGTCCTTTTCTTTGCAAAACTTACTACATCGTAATTATTTGTATCCTTGTACTCTAAGGCTGCCTCAAATTGAGATAAGAAGGGCGATATTCCGACTTCAAGCATTTTTATTCCCAACTAAATGCATAAATCTGTTATCCAGGATTAAGATAAAATAATTGGATAAGGCTTCAAAGGTACTTCATATTCTTTCTTATTAATCACAAAGGTAATATTTGTGATTTATAAATCATCTCTTTTAGGGAGTTGTGGACCTTGAAAGGACCTTGGGGATTATTTAATTAAACCACTTCAGTTCAGATGAGAAGTCTGAGTATTGAATCACAAGATTTTAATTGCTCAGGATTATGTGCCAAGTTAATGTCAGGGCTAGAAGTAGAATCCAAGAATAGTGATTCTTACACAGGTTCCTTTGATGTGCTGCATTTTGTGAAAAAGTATCACACTGAAAAATATAATTTAGTTATGTTTATAAAATCATCCTTTCCAAAAATCATAGGATTAAAACCCATGTAAAAAAGTATTACAAGAATAGGGATATGTTGGTGTGTGTGTGATAGTGTTAAGGACATTTTCTAGCTCCAATATGTGGAAAAAAAAGAGATATAAATAATTTGAATATAAACATATTGGAGAATGGTAATATAGAGCTGTACAATGTGAAGTTACATTGTAAGTGTGACAGATGACATATCACAACAAGGTCTACACAGCCCTTTCCTAAAATTTTATAGATTCCATTAGAGATCTTCTTTGTGTTATTTTGAGATCTGTGATAGTGCACACACACACTCAAAAACCTGAAAATCAGAGTTTTAATTGAAAACTGATAAAAAATAAAGCCATTATGCACAGTTTTTAGCAACCTCTGAACTCTAACACAGATCCTTGCTCTTCGAACCTTTGCTCTCACACACCAACAGATGCATTCTAAACACACCCCATCCACATTTACACCAACACATTTAGCCACTCACCTGCCCCTCACACACAGTTCTGACACATTAGTTCCATCTCCTGCATCTATGGGAGAAAGCGTGAAGAAGGAATGAAAGTCAGGAACACAGATGCATGATGTATAAATGTGTATTACACAAAGCCTATGGAAAAAAGTTTTTTTTTTTTTTAAAGATTTTTATTTATTTATTTATTTGACAGAGAGAGATCACAAGTAGGCAGAGAGGCAGGCAGAGAGAGAGAGGGAAGCAGGTTCCCTGCTGAGCAGAGAGCCCGATGCAGGGCTTGATCCCAGGACCCTGAGACCATGACCTGAGCTGAAGGCAGAGGCTTTAACCCACTGAGCCACCCAGGTGCCCCAGAAAAAAGTTTTGAATGAAACAGTAATAATTTATTTCAGAAAAATTAACGTTAGTAAAATCAGTGAAAATATAGCCAGCTCCTCCTGCTTAAATTCATGAGACTAGAAAGGAAGACTGTGATTCAGTTTAATCCAATCCATTTTTGATAACAATATATTTAAACAAATACAATACATTGATAATTTCCTGAGGAAAAGGGCTTAAAACAGTACTATTAAATTAGTTCTAACAATCCTAAAAAGAAGAAAATAATAGTTTTATTTCTTTTTTTGATTTTTTTGGGGGGTTTCCTTATATTTTCTTTTCTTTTCTTTTTTTTTTCATCCTAAATATACTCTTAATCCCCATCGCTCTTTCCCCATCCCCCCACCTACCTCCCCTCTGATAACCACCAGTTTGTTCTTTACAGTCTAAGAGTCTGTTTCTTGGTGTGCCCCTTTCTCTCTCTTCTTTCCTTTGCTTATTTGTTTTGTTTCCTAAATCCCACATATGAGTGGAATCATATTATATTTGTCTTTCTCTGACTGACTCATTTAGCTTAGCATAATACTCTGTAGCTCCATCATGTTGTTGCAAATGGCAAGATTTCATTACTTTTTATGGCCAAATAATATTCCTGTATGTATGTGTATATGTGTATGTGTGTGTGTGTGTGTGTGTGTGTGTGTGTATCTATATCTATATAAATAATGGTATGGTATACATGGTATGGTGTGTGTATCTGCGTGTGTCTGTGTGTACCACATCTTCTTTATCCATTCATCAGTTGATGGACACTTAGGCTGCTCCCAAAATTTGGCTATTATTAAGAATGCAGCTATAAATATAGGGGTGCATGTATCCCTTTGAATTAATGTTTTTGTATTTTTTTTTGGGTAAATACCCAGTAGTGTGATTACTGGACCATACAGTAGTTCTATTTTTAACCTTTTGAGGAAGCGCCATACTATTTTCCACAGTGGCTGCACCAGTTTACAGTCCCACCAATAGTGTACCAGGGTTCCTTTTTCTCCACATCCTTGCCAACACTTGCTGTTTCTTGAGTTTTTTTATTTTAGCAATTCTGACAGGTATGAGGTGATATCTTCTTATAGTTTTGACTTGCATATCCCTGATGATGAGGGATGTTGAGCATCTTTTCATGTGTCTGTTGACCATCTATCTTTAGGTCTTATTTGGAGAAATGTCTGTTCATGTCTTTGACTCATTTTTAAATTGGATTGTTTTTTGAGTATTGAGTTGTATCAGTTATTTATATATTTTGGATACAAACCTTTTATTGGATATATCATTTGCAAATATCTTCTCCCATTCAGTATGTCTTTTAGTTTTGTTGGTTGTTTCTTTTGCTGTGCAGAGGTTTTGTTTTTGTTTTTGTTTTTGTTTTTAATATAGTCCCAGTAGTTTATTTTTGCTTTTATTTCCCTTGTCTCAGGAGACGTATCTAGAAAAATGTTGCTGCAGCCATGTCAGAGATTACTGCTTGTGCTATCTTCAAGGATTTTTAGGTTTCAGGTCTCACATTTTGGTATTTAATCCATTTTGAGTTTATTTTTGTATATGGTGAAAGAAAGGGGTCCAGTTTCATTCTTTTGCATGTAGCTGTCCAGTTTTCCCAACACCAAGAGACTGTCTTTTTCCCATTGTATATTCATTCTTCCTTTGTTGAAGATTAATTGACTAAACAGTTGTGGATTTATTTCTGGATTTTCTGTTCTATTCTGTTGATCTGTGCATCTATTTTTATGTCAGTACCATACTGTTTTAATATAACTTGAAATCTGGAATTGTGATACTTCCAGTTTTTTTCTTTTGCAAGATTGCTTTGGCTATTCGAGGTCTTTTGTGGTTCCATACAAATTCTAGGATTGTTTAGTTCTAGTTCTATGAAAGATGCTTTTGGTATTTTGATAGGGATTGCATTAAATCTGTAGATTTAGTATATACTATATGGGTAGTATAGACATTTCAATAATATTTCTTCTTCCAACCCATGGAATGTCTTTCCATTTCTTTGTGTTGTCTTGACTTTTTTTTCACCAGTGTTTTATAGTTTTCAGAATACAAGTCTTTCACCTTTTGGATTAAGTTTATTCCTAGATATTTTATTGTATTTGGTGCAATTGTAAATGGAACTGTTTTCTTAATTTCACATTCTGCTGCTTCATTATTAGTGTATTAGTGTAAAAAAGCAACAGATTTCTGCACATTGATTTTGTATCCTGTGACTTTAATGAATTTATTTATCAATTTTAGTGGTTTTTTGGTGTAGTCTTTAGAATTTTCTATGCAGTATCATGTCATCTACAAATAGTGAGAGTTTTTTTTTTGTTTTAAAGATTTTATTTATTTATTTGACAGCGAGAAAGAGATCACAAGTAGGCAGAGAGGCAGGCAGAGAGAGAGGGGGAAGCAGGCTCCCCGCTGAGCAGAGAGCCCGGTGTGGGACTCTATCCCAGAACCCTGAGATCATGACCTGAGCCAAAGGCAGAGGCTTTAACCCACTGAGCCACCCAGGCGCCCCCAAATAGTGAAAGTTTTACTTCTTTCTTACCAATTACCAATTTGGATGCCTTTCATTTTTTTATGCTAATTGCTGCGGCGAGGACTTCCAGTAATATGTTGAATAAAAGTAGGAGGTGGACATCTTTGTCTTGTCCCTGTCCTTAGGGGAAAAGCTCTCACGTTTTCACCGTTGAGTATGATGTTGGCTTTACATTTTTCTATAAGGCCTTTATTATGCTGAGGTAAACCGACTTTGCTGAGTGTTTTTACCATGAATGGGTGCTATATTTTGTCAATTTTTTTTTCTGCATCTATCGAAATGATCATATGGTTTTTATCCTTTCTCTTATTGATGTGATATATCACGTTGACTGTTTTGTGAATACTGAACCACTGTTGCATCCCAGGAATAAATATCACTTGATCATGGTATGATTTCCTAATGTATTGTTGGATTCCACTTGCTAATATTGACGATTTCTGGATTTTTAATCATGAGAGATATTAGCATATAGTTCTCTTTTTTTTGGGTGGTGTCTATCTGGTTCTGGTATCAGGGTTATACTGGCCTCATACAATGAACTTGGAAGTTTTCCTGACTCTTGTATTTTTGGGGATAGTTTGAGAAGAATAGGTATTAACTCTTCTTTAAATGTTCAAATTTTCTTTTTCTTCTTTAGTTTTGGTAGTTTGTATGTTTCTAGGATTTTATCCACTTTTTCTAAGTTGTCCAATATGTTGGCATATTGGTTTTCATGATTCTATTATAATTGTGGTGTTGGTTGTTATTTCTCCTCTTTCATTTGTGATTTTGTTTATTTAGGCTCTCTCTCTCTCTCTCTTTTATTTTTGATGGATCTGGCTAGAGCTTTATCAATTTTGTTGATCTTTTCAAAGCACCAGCTCCTCGTTTCACTGATCTATACTATTGTTTTTGTTTGTCTGTTTAGTTTCTATCTCTCTGTTAGTTTTGGGTTTTGTTTGTTGTCCTTTTCTAGCTCCTTTGGGTGTAAAGTTAGGTTGTTTATTTGAGATTTTTCTTGCTTCTTGAGGTACACTTGTATTGCTATAAACTTCCCTCTTAGAACCACTTCTGCTGCATCCCAAAGATTTGGGGCCATTGTGTTTTCATTTTCATTTGTTTCCATGTAATTTTTTATTTCTTCTTTGACTTCTTGGTTGACCCAGAATGTTATTTGACCTCCATTTATTTGTGGTCTTTCCAGACTTTTTCTTCTGGTTGCTTTCTACTTTCATAACATTGTGGTCAGAAAAGAAGCATAGTATGACTTTGATTTTTAAAGATTTGTTGAAACTTGTTCTGTGACCTAATATGTGATGTATTCTGGAGAGTGTTCCATGTGTACTTGAAAAGAATGTGTATTCTGCTGTTTTAGGATGGAATGTTCAGAATATGTCTGTTAAAACTATCTGGTCCAGTGTGTCATTCAAAGCCACTGTTTCCTTGTTAATTTTTTGTTTGGATGATCTGTCCATCAATATGAATGGAGTGTTAAAGTCCCCTACTATTATTGTATTACTATTGATTATTTAATTTATGTTTGTTATTAATGTTTTATGTATTTGGGTGCTGCCATCTTGGGTACATAAATACTTACAATTGTTACATCCTTTTGTTGGATTGTCCCTTTTATTATTATATAGTATCCTTCTTTGTTTTCTGTTATAGTCTTTGTTTTAAAGTCTATTTTGTCCAAGTATTGCTACCCTGGCTTTCTTTTGACATCCATTTGCATGGTAAATGTTTCTCTATCCCCTCACTTTCAATCTGCAGGTATTTTTAGGTCTGAAATGAGTTTCCTGTAGGTAGCATATAGGTCTTGTTTTTTTATCTACT
This sequence comes from Potos flavus, assembly GCA_028534135.1. Lineage (NCBI taxonomy): Eukaryota > Metazoa > Chordata > Mammalia > Carnivora > Procyonidae > Potos > Potos flavus. The sequence goes on from CM052883.1 coordinate 134,247,101, forward strand.
CTGTCATTTTATTTATTTATTTATTTATTTATTTATTTAGAGCACAAGCAGGGGTGAGGCAGTGGGAGAAAGAGACTCTTAAGCAGGTTCCATGCTCAGTTCAGGGCCCGATGAGGGGCTTGATCTCATGACCCTGAGATCATGACCTGAGCTGAAATCAAGAGCCTGATATTTAACTGACTGAGCCATCCAGGCACCCCTGTCACTCTATGTCTTTTGATTGGAGCGTTTAGTCCATTTATATTCAGAGTAATTACTAATAAGTATATACTTATTGCCATTTTGTTACTCGTTTTGTGGCTGTGTTTGTAGTTCTTTTCTCTTGCTCTCTTCTTTCACAGTTAGTTGGCTTTTTGTAGTGATAAACTTAGATTCCTTCCTCTCTATTCTTTCCATATCTATGACTGGTTTTTAATTAGTGGTTACCACTAGATATGTATATAACATCTTCTGCATATAGCAGTCTATATTAAGTTGATGGCAGCTTAAATTTAAACCCATTCTTTATTCCTCTACCTACCACATTTTAGATTTATGGTGTCACATTTTACATCCTTTTACATTGTGAATCCCTTGACTGATTTTTAAGAGATACTTATTTTTACTGCTTTTGTGTGTTTTTTTCTTTTCACACTTTCACTTATGGTCTTTCCTTTCCTCTCAAAGGGTCCCCTTTAATATTTCTTGTAGGGCTGGGTTTGTGGTCATGAAATCCTTTAGTTTTTGTTTGTTTGAGAAGCTCTTTATTTCTCCTTCTACTCTGAATGATAGCCTTGCTACATAGAGTATTCTTGGCTGCAGATTTTTCCCTTTCAGCACTTTGAATATATCATGCCACTCTCTTCTGGCCTGAAAAGTTTCTGCTGAAAAATCCGCTGATAACTTTATAGGGTTTCCCTTGTATGTAACTGTCTTTTCTCTTGCTTCTTTTAAAATGTTTTCTTTATTGCTACTTTTTTTGCTATTTCGATTACTATGTAATCTTGGTGTGGACCTCCTTGGGTTGTTTTTAGTGGGATCTTTGTGCCTCCTGGATCTGGGTATCTCTTTCCTTCCCCAGATTAGAGAAGTTTTCAGCTATTACTTCTTCAAATAAGTTTTCTGTCCCCTTTTCTCTCTCTTCTTCTGAGATCCCTATAATGCGAATGTTATTATGCTTGATGGAGTCACTGAGTTCCCTAAGACTATTCTCAATTTGCATATTTTCCTTTCCTCTCATTTGTTCAACTTGATTACTTTCCATTACTCTGTCTTCCAAGTTGTTAATTCATTCTTCTGCTTCATCTAGCCTGCTATTTATTCCATCAAATGTATTTTAAATTTCATTTATTGTGTTCTTAATCTCTTATTGGTTCTTTTTTATCTCTGTGTTAAGGGTTTCACTGATGTCTTCCACTCTTTTCTCAAGTCCAGTGAGTATCTTTATGATCATTACTTTAATTTCTCTATCAGGCATGTAACTTATATCCATTTTGCCTTGGTCTCTTGCTGTGGTTTAGTTCTTTCATTTGGGAGATATTTCTCTTTCTCTCATTTTGTCTGACTTTCTGCATCTGTTTCTCTGTGTTAGGAAAGTTAGCTACTTCTCTCAGTCTTAATGATAATAGCCTTATGAAGAAGAGATTCTGATGGTGCAGGAAAACTCTAAATTTAACTCCCTACTGGTTTTCCCTGCAGCGTGAACTCTTTCTGATTGTACACTATATTTAGATTTAGGAAGATATAATTAGAGCAAATATTAGATTTTTAAAGCATATGAGTATGGTAAACCATCAATGCCAAAAATACATAAGCCAGAAACCATGGAAATCCAAAATTAGTAAAATAGATGTTATAAAATTTCTCTGAAAGTGGTGTCCACTGACTGTTATTGACAAAGCATTTGTATTTTATATGATAAGTTTTTGTTTATTAAGAATCTTGGAGGTTCTAGCAAGCAATAAAATTATGAACAACAGGATAGAAAGATGTATACTTTCTCTATTAATGAGTGGAAATAGCTCACCTTCAGCACAGGCTAAGACTTTAAAGAATGAGTGGGATTCTTCTGGTTACTAGTGGCAGGAAAATTGACCCAATCTGGCCCAAAAGGAAATTTACTGTCTTGCTTAACTAGAAAGTCCAAGTGTAGGTCCCAAGGCATCGAGTATAGCTGGATTCAAGCAAAACAATTCACTAGTGCTCCAACCATTAATTCTCCCTTCTGCATAGCTTCAGTATCAGGTTCCACACAGTAGTGCTCCAGTCCTTCCAACCTCTTAGGTTCAAGATGAAAAAACAAGAGCAAGTTGGCTTCCTAAGAACTCAAAGTTACTGACTTGAGTCTCGTTCTCATCCCTGAACCAATCGCTGTGGCTAAGGGAACATGATACACTGACTAGCTTAAGCCTAAGAAGTATGTTTCACCTCTAAGGAGGTGAAAGGACAGTCCTTGCTCAAGTACATGGACTGAAGAGAGGGAGAGTGAGGAAAGAGTAAAACTTAATATCAAAATTGGGAGCTGTTGCTGGAAGAAGGAATGGAAGGGATTCTAGACTACAAGTCACACATACCAATTTTATGAGGAATCTCAAATGTGGCCATGGAGATATAGTTTTGCTGGCTCTGTCAGTACCAATTAAAAAGTGGTCTTACATCAAAGACGATGATAAAAATGCATACTGAATCAACTATTTATAAGGCTGATGTGCCACTTAATCATCTGTTTCCATGGCTGTACAATGATAATTACACCAATTACAACTCATTTTTTTTTTTTTTTGGTGAGGCTTAATAAAACAATGCATGTGAAAAGATAGGTGGTTAATAAAGGTAAATTGTCTTCTCATTTTCCTTTGACACAAATTTTCCTTTCTTAGATTTGGAGTTATTCAAGTATGCTTGTTTCATTTTTTTAAATCTCTAGAACCTAAGACAGTAGTTTAGTATAGTAAAAACTTAACATGTGCTGAAAGATTAAATAGGTGTATTAGTTAGATTATAGGATAGACTGCTGTAACAGAGTCTAAAATATATAATGGATCAAACAAGATAAATGTTTATTTCTCTCTCATAGAGCAGTCTGGAGCTTTTGAGCAGTTTTTGGTAGGAAGGCAGCTCTGCTCCCATAGATCATGCAGCCTTCTGTCTCAGTCCACCTTTCCCTTATTTCCTTTATGGGCAAGGTTGAAGCTTGACCATCATCACAAATGTGTTCCAGCCCATGGGAAGTGGGAAGAAGATATAATGGGAAAATACCTTACTTTTAAAACTATGATACAAATATTGTGCACATCTCTTCTACTCACGTCCTCTCAGACATTAGTCATGTGGCTACAGTGAGCTACAAAGAATGTTGAGGAAGATAGGTTCTAGCAAGGCAGTCATAAGTTAGCTACGGGGTTTCCATTTAAAAAAAGATGAGGATATAGGAGATCAATGTGTGGTCTCTGTCACATGTGGCCATGTAAAGGTCAGAGACACTGGAGTAGTGGGTACCAGTTTTCTCACAATATCACTGGAAATGAAAAAGCAAAGGGAAGACTACTTGGAAAGAACTGTGGGTCATAGTTTCAGAGTGTCGGATATAAATGTGTTTCTCTGTGTTAAGGCTAAAGATGGAAGTTTTTTTTTTTTTTTTTTTTTTAAGATTTTTTTATTTATTTGACAGAGAGAGATCACAAGCAGGCAGAGAGAGAGGGGGGGAAGCAGGTTCCCTGCTGAGCAGAGAACCCAATGCGGGGCTTGATCCCAGGACCCTGAGACTATGACCTGAGCCAAAGGCAGAGGCTTTAACCCACTAAGCCACCCAGGTGCCCTTAAAGATGGAAGTTAGACTAATGGAATTTTATGCTTAGCAAATTGACTAAGTATAATTTAAAAAAATTTTTTTTATTTATTCATTTATTTGAGAGAAAGAGAGAGACAGAGGGAGTAACAGAGAGCATGAGCAGGGAGGAGAGGGAGAAGCAGGCTCCCTGATGAGCCGGGGGCCCAACATAGGCCTTAATATTAGGACCCTGGGATCCTGACCTGAACCGAATGCAGACACTTACCCAACTAAGCCACCCAGGCACCTCAACTAAGCATAATCTTAAGTGAATTCCAGAAAGCACCTATTTCTTTTAACTCAGCTCACCTAAGTTTATTAGGTTGGAAATATAAGCTTAGAATTTATTTATTGTATTTTGTTTTTAAAGGGTTGCTTTTCTAAGAATGATTCACCCTCATTTGATCATGTCTCCATATGAAATTTCTAGGGAATGTAGGAAGCATTATTTGAGCTAAGAATTATATTCTCAACTAAAGATATATAAAAGAATCTTAATTGATGAATTACAGTCTGTTCCATATTAAAGAGAGCTGCCCTAAATCAAATATGACATATTTAGGCAATTAGATGTCCCAGAAAATCTGGGGCAGTCTAATTTTAGATATATGGTGTTGTTACCAATCCTATAAAACATTTTTGAGCATGTATCACCAATATGTGTATATGTATTTATATATCTATGTACTAATATATATATGAAACAACATGTTGTACACATTATAAAACATTCACCAAAAAAGAAAATTTTTAAAAAGATTTTATGTATTTATGTATTTATTTTAGACAGAGGGGGTGAGAGAGAGAGCACTTGAGCAGGGGGTGGGGCAGAGGAAAGGGAGAGAATCTCAAGCAGGCTCCACACAGAACATGGAGCCCAATGTGGGGTTCAATCTTATGACCCTGAGATCACAACCAGAGCCGAAACCAAGAGTCAGACCCTTAACTGAATGAGCCATCCAGGCATGCCCCAAAAAGAAGTTTTTAAAGGATGAGCTAAACTAATTGCAAACAGAAGTTTTAATACTCACTTTTTACATCCTCCTAGGGCTCATGCACACACAATATGAAAATCATTACCTAATCAATAACAGAGTCCAGACCAGAACCCAGGTCTCCTGACTTATAGTTCAGTGGTCTTTCCTCTTAACTGCATTGCCGTTCATCTTTCTAATGTCCCGTGTAACTAAAGTTTTGTTCTAGACAAGATGGAGTAGGTGCATCCCATTTTATACCTCCCGTTAATAATAACAATACCAGAAAACCTTGAACAAAATATACAAGTCATTTACCAGAAGATCTGAAAAGTGGGAAAAAAGTGAATTAGCCAGACATCTTGAGACTTAAGGAATGACCTGGTAGTGCATTTCCTGGGCTTTTTTCTTGCCCTCAATATATCCAGGTCTGTAGGCTAAAAATATTTGCAACCTGGAAAAAAGAGTGGGCAGAGACAAAAAAGCAAACAACAACAACAACAAAAAACAAACAAACAAAAATAGCAACAACAAAAATAAGAAACTCTTATTTCTCTAGCCAAAGGACTAGGAAAGGAGAAGCCCAATAGAACAGAAACTTCTTAACTGTATGTGGTAGGCAGAATTCTAATATGTAGCCCCCAAGTTTCCTACCATTGAGTACTTACCCTGACCTCGAACTGTGAATTTGATGGACATGACCTCTGTGGTTAGGCTATGTTATATGGCATGGTGGATATTAAGATAAGGAGATTATCCAGGTGGTCCTGGCCTAATCACATGAGCCCTTTAAAAGTTAAGAGTTTTCTTTGCCTGGTAGTAGAAGGGGAAGTCAGAGAAATTCAAAGCATGAGAAGCATTTGACATGAGGGTGGTTTTCTGTTGCTAAGATGGAGGAGTCCATGTAGCAGAGATCTGAGAATGGCCTCTAGGAGCTGAGTGTGGTCCCCTGTTGACAGGTACCAAGACTTGTGGATCTTAGCCTTACAACTGCAAGGAAACGAATTCTGCCAGCAATGTGAGAGAGGTGGAAGTGGATCTTTCCCTAGTTGAACCTCTAGGTGAGGATGTAGCTGGCCCACATCTTGATTTTAGCCTCATGAAACACTGAGCTATGAGATTCTCAACTAAGGAAACCATGAGATAATAAATTTTTGTTGTTTTAAACCAATAAGTTATTGGTAATTTCCTTGATCTTGAGACAAAACCTATGAAAAAGCCATGTCCTCCCTATCCCTATGGTGCTCCAGTAGCGTGGCTAGTTGGCAGAACTCAAACTAACTTCTATCCTGTGTTAGTTTTCTATTGTTGCTTTAAAAAATTACCAAAAATTAGTTGCTTAAAACAACACAAATTTATTATCTTACAGTTCTAGAGATCAGAAAGCCAAAATGGGTCTTACTGGGCTAAAATCAACATGTCCATAGAGCTGCCTTCTTTCTGGAAGCCTTTCTGGAGGCTTTGGGGAGAATCCATTTCCTTGCCTTTCCAGATTTTAGAGGTTGCCTGTGTGCCTTGGCTCATGGCCTCTTCCTCTTATCTTTAAAGTACATCACTCCAATCTCTACTTCTGTGATCACATCTCCCCTCTTTTTCTGATCCTTTTGCCTTCTTATAAAGACCCTTATGATTACATTGGGCGCACCTTGAAATCCGGGCTAATCTTCCCGTATCAAGATCCTTAACTTAATCGCATTTGCGAAGTCTCTTTTACCATGTAAGGTAGCATATTCATAGGTTCTAAGGATTATGATGTAGACAGTTTGCGTGTGTGTGTGGGGGGGGGGCAGGGGTCATTATTCTGTCACCACAACTCCCTACAAAATAACACTGTAGAGGCTTTATAAACCAAATTGACATTTGAATCATGGGCTAGGCCATACATTCTGAAAATAAATAGGTTAAGTACATGCTCAATTAGGATATCTTTTTTTTTTGAGAGAGAGAGTGAATGGGGTGGGGGAGGGGCAGAGGGAGAGAGAGAATCCCAAGTAGGCTCCATTCCCAGTGCAGAGGCCAACATGAGGCTTGATCCCACAACTCCGAGGTCATGACCTGAGCTGAAATCAAGATTTGGATGCCTAACCATCTGAACCACTCAGGCTCCCCTCAATTAAGATATCTAAATAGGAATCAGACTCTTGTGATATCCGACTGTCCAGGATATAGTACAAAACTGCTCACCATATTAGGCAAATTGCAACTCCAATAAAAAAATACAATCAACAGATGTCAATGTCAAGATGATGAAGATGTTGGAATTATCAGACAAGGATTTTAAAGCAGCTATTATAAAAAATTATAATAAGCAATTATAAATACTCTGGAATCAAATGAAAAAGAAACAGAAAATTCTTAGCAAAATTTATAGAAGATATAAAGATAAACCAAATGGAAATTTTAGAATTTAAAAATATAATAACTGAAATAAGAAATTCATTAGATGGGTGTTTTAACTGAACCTAGGATTTAATTTCTAAAAGTGACTAATGATAACACTGACAAGTCAGTGCCATTGAAAGAAGAGTTTATTAAGAGGCATGCTGCCATGCAAGGCTACATGAGGAAGTACTAGGGCCAGTCAGGAGGTTGGAGGAGTGAGAGGAAAGCACAGGCACAAGCCTTTGGAAACCAATAGAAGGAATGGGTGAGGCAGGGTAATCAAGTTTGAACAAGTTTAGGATTGAATAGTTTAAATAATTTCAGCAGACTCTGAGCTATGGTGGTGATTTTTAGCTGTTCAGTACCTGGTCCTGTGTGATTTAGGGCAGGAGAAATATTGGCTTGGTGTGTGAAAGTTAGATTAAAGGATGTGGTTGGGGTACAGCTCTGGATTGGTAGGTTTGCATATAAAAAAGCATGTGATAGACAGAGTCATTTACTACCTCCAGGAATTAGTTAGCTCTAGGAGGGGTGCTCTTTCCCTAGCCAGTAAGGCTCCCAAGATATGAAAGCATCATAAATACAGAAAATAAAAACATAATTAAAATAATGAGTTCGGTAGCAAAATTGGCAGGCCAGAATAGTCAGTGAACTTGAAGATAGAGCAGTAGAATTTATCAATACAAACAGCAGATGAAAAGGGGATATTTAAAAAAATGAATGGTTCCCCTAGGACCTGTGAGATAATAACAGAAGATTTAACATTCATGTTATCAAAGTTTCAGAAGAAAAAGAACACTAAGCTGAAAAATACTTAAAGAGATAAAGGTTCAAACATCTCAAATTTGGTGAGAGATAAACCTACAGATTCAAGAACCTGAATGTATTCCCAAACAGAGTAAACTTTTAAAAATTTTAAAAGTTTAAGTTATTATTATTTAAGTTATTAAAGTTTTAAAAGTTTAAGTTATTATTATGTGACAGACATGTCACAATTAAATCTCTGAAAAGGAAAGATGAAGGAAGATGAAGAAAAACTTTCAACAGCTGCCAGAGCCAGAGAGAAACCACGCATTACCGACTGGAGAACAATGAGTCAAATGATAGCAGATTTCTCCTCAGAAACTTGAAGGACAGAAGAAAAAGGCAAACATTTTCCAAGTTTTGAAAGAAAAGCACTGTCAACCCAGAATTCTTTTTTTTTTTTTTTTAAGATTTTATTTATTTATGATAGAGCATGAGCACAAGCAGGGGGAGACGCAGAGGGAGAAGTAACACAGGGCTCCATCAAGGACCCTGGATCATGACCTGAGCCAAAAGCAGATGCTTAATGGACTGAGCCCCCCAGGCACCCCCCAGTATTCTTTATCCAGCAAAAAATATCCTTCAAGAAAAAAGTGAAGAAACACTAAGAGGATTTGTCACCAGCAGACTTGTTCTAAAAGAATGGCTAAAAAAGCTATTCAGATAGAAAGGAAATGACAATGAAAGGAATCTTGGAACATCATGAATGAAAAAAAAGAGCAGTGGAATTATATAGATTGTATACTATAAAACATTTCTGAAGTGACAAAAATTGTAGTGATGGAGAACAGATCAATGGTTACAAGGGTTAGGGCCAGGAAATGATGTGATTATTAAAGTGTAACAGGAAGAAGTTTCTTTCTGATGATATGGTGATAGAACAGTTTTGGATTCTGCTTGTGGTGATGGTTATAGGAATCCATACATGTGATAAGATTTCAAATTTTACCTTTAAAAAGAGTATATATAAAGAAAGACTGGTGAAATCCAAATAAAATCTGTACCTGAATGAACAACATTGTACAACTGTGAATTTCCTGGTTATGACATTTTACTATGGTTATAGAAAATATTATCAATGGGGCAAGACTGGGTATACAGAAACTTTCTTTTTTTTTTTTTTACAATTTTTTTTTTTACAATTTCTTATCTTAACCAATTTCAAAATAAAATATTATAATAAAAATAGGATCTACTTTAGTTTTTTTTTTAATTTAATAACTGAGAAAGGTAGGATAAGAGCAGGTGAATTCAGGATTTGGAGAAAATCAGCTGAATTGGCAATTGGTGTAGGGTAGATTTTGGTTGGTTCAGTGAGATCATTCTTTGCACACATCTCCATCAATCTATACACACACATGTGCATATGCATACTCACAGACACACGCAAACACAGTTATACTCACCTAGGTTTCAATACTTCCCTATTATCCTTCTACCATTCTCTTTCGAGCCATCTTAGATTTTTCTGGCTTAGCATTAGGAAAGATCTCTCAGGAGATCATCCCTCCTCCTGTTGGTGGTCTGACCTATTTAACTCCTCTCTGCACCCACTTCTGCTTCATCTCCTAACCCTCTTTGAAACCCTTATAGTTCTTGTTGTCATAAAATTCCAGCCTCCATCTCTAACAATTTTGTTGCCAGCAGCCTAATAACATGGTAGCATTTACTGAGCCTTATTAGATATGATGGAGTGAGAGGGCACAGGCCTGACTCAGAGGCCTGACTCAGCACTAAGTGATGTCAAACAAAGGAGTCACCCTAGAGGTGCCGCAGTCTCACCATCACATTCCTGAGGCCCATATATCCTCTGGAGGGTAGAGGTTGGAGGAGAACTGCTCCGTAAAAGTCTGAGGAAACCATGGCAGGTGAGTGGGAAGTTGGAGGAGGGGAAGGGAGTGGTGAGAAGTTAGTTTATTTAAGAGAACGTTATCCAGCTCAAATCCTTTGATGATCATTCAGGCTAGGACTGAGAAAGGAGAAGCAAAGTTAAGAGAACAGAAGGAACAGAAAATTTCTGATAGCCAAAGACTCTATTCCCATCTTGTTTTGAGGCTCGAGGGAAAGGAAGGGTCAAGATGGTAGACCCAGTTCTGAGGCCACTGGGAGAAGGAAGAGAGAGAGCTCAGTTGCTGTGGATGACTTTGTGGATCCAGTCTGTATAGTGGGAAACCCTGGTGTAGTAGCCAATATCACCTCTCAGAATACATCCTGCTGACCAAGACAGGATCCCATGGAGCTGATTCTGGCACAGGATTGGGGCAGCAGCTAATTCCTGTTAGAAAAATGACAGATGGGTCAGGCAGGACAGCCAAAACAAAGATGACCTAGTACCTAGTGCCAAGTTCCTATCTGAGGGGTCCAGAATAGAGAGACTTAGGTGATAAGGACCGGGAAAATGTCTGGTGGACTATCTTGGGCCCATCCCAGCACTCATTCTAGGCCACATCAGAGTTAGTCATGAAAAAATAAGAACACTTTGAGATGTTTTCTCCCTGGCATCTAAGTTCATTCCTTATTGGAAGGACACATTCTTTCCTGAATCCCATTTACCTTTATCTCTTCTTGAAAGTAGAGACAGGAAATTAGATTGGTTGAGGGAGATCTATGGACCCTAAAACAGTGTTCTAGACCAAACTCAAGGGGGCAGAGGGAAAAGAGTTACCTTACATGTGTGTGTGCTCTCCAGAGATGATCCTGCACAGAACATGTTCTCTGTAATTTTAACAGGAATTTCTCTCACAGGGGACTCTTGGCAGTCATCATTAGGGAACCAAAAGACAGTCTGGTTTATCTGGATATCAGGCTCTGTGTCTATGCACACGAGCATGTGCAAGCGTGCGCACGCGCGCGCGCACACACACACACACACACACACACAGAGAAAGAGAGAGAAAAGGCTTTGTTTCTCTTTGATCCTTAACATGTTCATCTCCCTTTCTTCTCCCCTTCCCTCCCTCTTTTCTTTCATTAACCTCTCCATCATTCAATGAAATAAAAAGCCAGAATGAAAAGGAACCAGAGAAGAAGAAACATAATGAAGTGAGAAAACCACAGTCTAGTCCCAGTGTTGTCAACTGCATACCTTGGGCTTGTGTGTGCATGCTTTTGTTTGTGAATGCTTGTCTCTAAGTTTCTAATGAATAGGCCACACTCAGCATCACCAGCAGGTTTACCTGCCAATCCCATCCTCACCCAGACACCTTTTCACCCTCACATGGGGGATGAATGAGTCAAGAACACTGGATTCCAGAGACCTCCTGCCATAAACAGTCATGTCACCAGTTTGGGCCTCAATTTCCAAATGAATAAAACTAGAGGTTAAGATATAAGTTCTCAGGCTTCTTCCAATTCTCATGATCTACAATAATAATTATATGATAATCCTCTTTGAGTGGATACTTAAGGAGCACTAAGGGTCTGTCTTGAAGGTCACTCACTGGAATTCTTCCATTCCCAGCCCCAACCAGAGACTGTGCACTTTTCCCCTCTTCTGTCATCTGTGGTATTGGGCAGAATCACCAGCTTCACCTGATCCTTGAGCTTTTGGGGTTGATTCAGCTTGATAAGCATGAGGTCGTGCTCAGCAGAATCCCGGGTAAAATCTGGGTGTTGGACAGTAAGCATGGGTCTTAAGTTTCCAATCTTGTTTTGGAAACTCTCTTTTGAAGCAGCAATGTTTATCTCAAGAAATCTGGAACAGGCCATGAAGGATTAGATATTATTCTATTGTTCATCTTTTATCCTTTCTCCCCCAACTTGCTTTGTGACTTTGCATGAATTCCTTCCATAACTTGCCAAGACCTCCATTTCCTTGTCTGGCAAATGGGTAATTTCTATTGCAGTTCTATAACTCTTTGATCTGTACCACATTGTATATAGGCTTTTCTTCCCTACTAATTCATTCCCTAGTCCTCAGCTTCCCCAGGTCCTTCTGTCTACATCATCCCACCCAGAAATCTAACTCATAACCACCTAGATCTATTTCTTGCCTCCTTCCAATCACTTCTCAGGCTTGAGAGCCCCTGGGCAAGTTTCTTCAGGGCTGAACCTCAGTACCCCCTTGGCAATCTCAGTGACTAAGGGGGACTACCTCTCCCTTTAGAATCCCCATTACTCACGGCAAGAAGCAGTGGGCTGCAGTGAGAACCCACTGTTTGTGGATCAGGGTCCCCAAACAAGGCTCATATTCTGAGTTCAGGAAAACCAAAAAGGTTGGTACAGTTTTGATGTCCATCTGATTGAACTGCTGAGCTAATTTTACTTGTACTGGTATTGGTTTTACAGTTTTTGTTGTTACTACTGTCAGGGGAAAGGAAGACAGAATTTTAGAGACAGGCAGACATTCCAGAGGATGGATGTGCTTTGAAATGGTCGGCGTGTTACTGATGTTTGAGGTGTTTCTGAACCATTTCAGGTCCTTCTGTTAATTTTCCCTTAGACTTCCCTCTGTGTTTGTATCCTCCTTTTTACTCCTCTCCTTTCTTCCTTCAGCTTGATTCTCCTCTCTTTGCCTCAAGTTTTCTTCCTAACTATATAGCAAAATCACATTCTTTTGCCAACACCCACCATCCATTGTGGTAAGTCTTATTATCTCAGTCTGAATCTTCTCTTGCACCCATGGAGCCAAAGGAAAGTCAGTGGGCTTTAGATATCTCTGAGTGTGCAAGGAAACTTCCAATCACAGGATCCTAAATTCTTCTCTTTCTAACTAATGTACTCTCCACCTGTCTTATCTAGATCCATTTCCTACATTTTCCTCCAATATGACCTTTTCAAAGTTCTAAGCCAAAAATAGGAACCAGCACTCACCAGTCGCTGTCAGAATGTTGAAGACTAGAAAGAGGTGGTTTATGTCTGTGATCTCCATGCCCTCTTGCAGTAAGAAGACCTAGGAAGGTAGTGAACTACCAACAAGTCTGATCTCCTAGAAGATTTGCAAAGGGAGAAATATCAAGGTGGGGTGGGAATATTCAAGGAAGCAAAATGCTCTGAACCAAGGGAGGATGGCAACAAAGGGAGGAAAGACAGCCAGATCCAATGTCTGCCCTCCCATTGCAGTCTGGGAAATTTTTCTAAGGTGAAATGCCTGACTACAGAGGGATGTCCTATAAGTCAAGAACTTTATTAGCAAAGAGAAATCTCAACTGGCCAGTTGTGTCTGCCTTTTTCCACTGTCTCCAGTAATACTTCAGCCCTCGGTTCCCCTACATTTACTCACCTGTCCTCACTTAGTGTGGCTGATCTTCATCTCTCTGTGTGACATTTACTAGCCCTCAACTTCAAAATAAACTCCCTCCACTCTGAGCTAGAGATCCCCCTCCTCTAACAAATTAAGCCTTCCCCCATGTCACATTGACTCTTGCCCTAATGTCACACTGGCTCCACCCCATGGCATCCTCTCATGTCACAGACCCCATACCATGTCATCCTCCCTCTAACCCCCAGATACAACTGACCTCTCCCTGAAACTTTGCAGAGCCACACAGAGACAGACAGGGATCAGGATGGAGTTCCCTCAGAATGGAGTCAAAGGGATAACAAGTAGAATGTGTCAGCTGGCTTTGGCTGGCAAATTTCCTCAAGACTTAGTGGCTTAAAATGGTAGTCAATTATTTGGTCACAATTCTGTAGGTTGGCAATTTGGGATGGTCTCCGCAGGGCTCATTGATGCAACTATGATCAACTGGCAGTCAATGGTCCCACAAACATGTCCAGTGGTTGGCTTGTTGTCAGCTAGAGTGATGAGGATAACTAGGCCATGTGTCTATCATCATCCAATAGGCTAGTCCAAGATCATTTATATGATGGTAGTTGCAAAGTTCAGAAAAATGGTAAATCCCAATGCCCAAATCTTCAAGCCTTTACATATGTCATATTTGCTAATGTCCCATTGGTCAAATCAAGTTGCATGGCCAACTCAGATTCACAGGTAGAAAAAAGTCCACTACCTGATGGGAGAATGTGTAAAATCACATTACAAGGGCAGAGATAGAAGGGTCATAGTTTTTGGCCACTTTTTCTTGCCATTTTATTGTGTAAATTTTCAAACATACAAAAAATTTAAAAGCACTGTACCATGAATACTATCATGCCTACCACCTATTTTCTTCAACTAACACTCTACTATATTTATGTTATTGCATAGCTATCCATCTGTAGTTGTGGTTTTTGTTATAATCTACCACATAGAGGCAACCAATTTAATCTCCTACAATCTGGCTTCTTCTCTCACTTCTCTGACAGCAACTCCTTTTCTCACAGCTGCCACCCTCACCATATAGCCCCTGAGTTGCTGTGATAGCTTTCAAACTGGCCTTCTTTGACAAGCTATCTTTTTCTCCGTCCAATTTGCCAGATTGATTTTTTTTTTTTTTAATTTGTTGTGCTCTTGCTTCAAAGCTTGCGGTTGCTCCTAGTGCCCATTACTTCATGTCTAAACTCCTCTTCTTGACTGCCAAGGCCCTCAGTAATCTGGTACTAACACATGACTATGTAGGAATATGACATAATGGGCAGAGTCAGAGTTCCTGGGCAATCTCAAAAGGAGCCTGTGTCCTTGAAAGATCTGTTGGTGAACTTCTTATCTCTCTCTGACTAACTCTAGTCTCTGTGTGTCCTAATGTCTTTGTGTGTCCTAATTAGCTGTAATCTTTGGCTTTTAGCCCTCTTAGCTTGGCCCCACCTGGACACCTCCCATCAGCACCCCATAGGCACCAATTTCTGCTCTGATCTGGATATCTTTTCCTTGGATCCTTGTCAAAAATCCCATGACTTTCATTCTTCTAAGGTCATCTGTTTCCCTACTGGTGAGCAAGGACTGGCTCCTCCCCCTGTCATTTGGTCAAATGAGGCCTGTTTTGAATATATTCTTCTCATTGGCTGTGGGTCCTTGGCTATACTTCCTGGGTTCATACGAGAAGGATTCCCAACCAACCTCTGATTTGACTATACCTCTCACTATATGGAAGAGTAAGACCTTTCTCTGCTCCCTCTCTGTGCTAATCCCTTTCTGGCACCCACTGAGCTCCACTTGTTCAGACTGGGTTTTAAAAGCCCCTCAGATTCCAATTTGCATCCACTGTCTCTCCCACCAAATTATTCCCTGGTGCATTATTTTTCTCTCTTCTCTACTATAGACTTTTCACTTTTGGCCAGCTAGTTTCTTCAGTATTCTTCACATTGACCATTTCCCTACATGCTTCCTTTCATTCTTTGGCTCACTGTTTAGACAAAACTGGGGGCATCTACCCTACCTCATTCCTTATTAGGGAGTCTGCTCCTGTCCATAACCCTTGCTAAATGACTCAAGCTTGGATGTCAAAGGGCCAGAATCTGGATCCTCAGAGACACTTCCTAGATCAGTGTAGCTCTACTTCAATGCCCAAACCCAGTACTACCTGATCTGAGGGTCTGTCACCTCCACACTCATTGTTCATCTTATCAGACACTTACATGCTTCTGGATGGGCTCAGATTTAAGAAGCTCCATTTACCTGGTTCATGACTTTGACTTAAGTGCAGAATTTGTATCTGATTCAACTCCGTGTCTCCAGATACTAAAATAATACCTGGTATTGCATAGTAGATTTTTTAAAAAGATTTTATTTATTTATTTGTCAGAGAGAGAGAGCATAAGTAGGGGGAGCGGCAGGCAGAGGGAGAAGCAGACTCCTTGCTGAGCAGGGAGCCCGACGGAGGACTCAATCCCAGGACCCTGGGATCATGACCTGAGCCAAAGGCTCAGAGTTGAACTGACTGAGTTTAGTAGTCGGTTAACTCAGAGCTTAACAGTCAGAGCTTAACTGACTGAGCTACCCAGGCATCCCTGCATAGCAGATTTTACACACACACACACACTCATGCATACACATACACTTTTTTTGGATGAATGAGTGAATACCACCTACCTCCTGCCTTAAAACTCCCAACAACCTGACCTGATCTCCAGATAATGTCAGCTCCCTGGCTTGCCTCAGGTCACTTCCTTGTGAATTAATGGGGATAGCATTTCAATATTATGGCTTTTGATTCCAAGCATCAGGTACTAGACATCATTGGCACGAGATTTAATCTTTTTTTTCTTTTAAAAGCTTAATTGAAGTATAATGACATACAATAAATTGCACATATTTAAAATGTATAATTTGGTAAGCTAATGAGCATATTCCCAAAAAATTCCTTATGCCCCTGTGTAATTCCTCCTCCTTTTCTCCAACCTACCACCTTATCACTAGGCAACCACTAATCTCTTTCTATCACTATAGATTAATTTGTATTCTCTAGAATATTAGATAAATAGAGTCATTACAGTAAGTTTTCTTTTTTGGTCTAGCTACTTTCACTCAGCATAATTAATTTGGATTCATACATATTGTTGTATAACTCTATAATTCATTTATTTTCACGGCTGTTTGTACTGATAGACCAAAATTTGTTTACCTATTGAGGAGTATTTGGTTGTTTGCAGTTTGGGATTATACAAATAGAGCTTCTGTGAATACTTTATATATGTGGGTCTTTATGTAGGTGCATATGTGTGTATATGTCTTTATATAAACATATGCTTCCTTTTCTCTTGGGTAAATAAAGATGAAATGGATGGATCACATATAGTAAATGTACATTTAACTTTTAAAGAAACAGCCAAACTGTTTCCCAAAGTATTTTACATTCTTGGGCCCCCTGAGTGGCACAGTCGGTTGAGCTTCCAACTCTTGGTTTTGGTTCAAGTCATGATCTCAGGGTTATGAGATCAAGCCTCTCATTGGGCTCTGAGCTCAGCAAGGAGTCTGCTAAAATTTCTCTCTCCCTCTCCCTCTGCCTTTCCCTACTCTCTCTCTCTCTCTAAAGTGAATAAATAAATTTTTTAAAGTATTTTACATTCTCACCAGCAGTATAAGAGTTCCAGTCCCTCTATATCTTCACCAATACTTGGTGTGCTCGGTCTTTTAAAAACTTTTTAAATTGAGATGTATTGGCATATTACATTGTATTAACTTTAGGTGTACAACGTGTTCTGTCTTTTTAATTTCAGCTATTCTCCTAACTGTAAAATAGTGTTTCAGTTTGGTTTGAATTTGCATTTCTCTATGACTAATGATGTTGAACATCTTTTCATGTGCATATTTGTCATCCATACATCTTCTTTGATAAATTGTCTGTTCAAGTCCTTTGCCCATTTTTAAATTGTGTTGTTTCATCCTTTAAAATTGAGATGTGAAGAGTTTTTAATATATTCAGAATAGGATTTCTGCAGTACTTCCAGTAGCTAGAGGAATGGACTCCTATAGGTCTATCCACATGCCTCTTCCCTAGACCTGCTTGTTCCCAGTTTTTGAATCTTTCTCTTTCCAAACCCTTGACTAAGCAGCTACACTATTCAACACATGAGTCTTACATTTTTATTTCAGGCTACTTTTCTTTCCACACAATATAGATGACCAGATGTACCACCAAAGCTCTTCCCATCACTGCTGTCTTCTAGGGCCATCTTTGGATGGGATTTTTTTTTTTTTAAGAAAGATTTTTTTAAAGATTTTATTTATTTATTTGTCAGAGAGAGAGAGCACAAGCAGGCAGAGTGGCAGGCAGAGGCAGAGGGAGAAGCAGGCTCCCTGCTGAGCAAGGAGCCTGATGTAGGACTCGATCCCAGGACCCTGGGATCGTGACCTGAGCCAAAGGCAGCCGCTTAACCAACTGAGCCACCTAGGTGTCCCTTGGGATGGGGATTATAATATAGTGGTTCATTTCTGACTTCACCACATACTAAGCTAATCCATTTGTGTATCAAGACAGGTTTTTTTTTTCTTTTCCATGAGCTGATCGTAAGGGAACTTGCCTCCCCCCTCCCCAAAAAAACCATGAATGTAAGCTGAGAGAGAGGCAATGGTGCTATAGTGATGGATGAAACAGGAATCTAAGCCATCTACACACGCAGCTTACTTGTCCTTTGATGTACCGTTTCCATGTCACTATGGACTTCTGTTGGGCTCACATGACCTTATGACTTAGTGGATCTGACAGAACACACCTTGTAACAAACAGTTCTGGCTGCATAGTCACTGGATATTCCAAGATCAGGTGTTCTGTCTCTACCAGGGCCTAGTAGCACAGGAGCTATATTTTGAATGGTGTCTGCTACAGATGGTATAACATTGTACCAGAACTCTAATATCTACGTAATGATTTTCTTACTAGGACTTGCTGGAAACTCCATAAAATGTCTTTTCCCATCACAGATACCTCTAACAGCATAGGTCTGCCAGGCAGTATGGCTAAGGTCTCTCATGAGGTTACAGACAAGATGCTGTCCAGGGCTGCAGTCATCTGAAGGCTTGATTAGGGCTGGAGGATTTGCTTCTGAGATGGCTCATTCACATGGCTTTTGGCAGAAGGCCTCAGTTCCTTTCCACATAAATCTCTCTGAAAGGGCTACTCCAGTATCCTTATCATATGGTACCTGACCTCCCTCACAGTAAGTGATTCAAAAGAGAGCAAGGAATGAAGTTGTAATGTCTTAAAAGTCACATATCATAACTTCTGCAATATTCTATTTGTTAGAAGTAAGCCACTAAGGCCAGACCACACTCAAGGGGACAGGAATTAAGCTTTGTCTCTTGAAGGAAGAAATACCAAAGAATTTGTGGGCATACTTAAAAACCACCACATATGGTATCTTCAATATTGTGATGATATGCAGAATATCCAGGCAGTCTAGTTCCTTTGGGTTATATTACCACAGAAAGCAAAAGAATTAACCCTGGCCAAGACTGTAAATGTTTGTGTCATTCACATACTTCTGTCCCCTTCCCTTGATAGGAATAGAAATGAATGCATTTGCTAATCAATGTAAGGTACCTGAGGTCATATTAATCTGTTCCAGCAGAGATACTACATCTGGCATAGCAACTGCAATCAGGGTAACTATTTGGTTGACTTTATTATTTCCCAGGATCAGACATTTTTGTAAGGGCCAGACTGGTGAATTAAATGGGGATAAATGAGGGCCATCACCCTGTATTCTATTCTTAATTGGTAGGACTAAACTCTGCCATTTCCCCCAGGACATGATACTGTTTTATATTTACTATCATGTGAAGGGGCAAATCAATTTCAGATATTTCACTTTTCTTCCTCACTAATACAGCTTTTATCCCACAGTACAAGAACAGTGTGAAGGTTCTGCCAGTTACCAAGTATATACATTCCAATTACACATTGGGGTACCAGAGAAATTATTCTTTCTTACTTTAGTTTTCTCCATAGCATTTATTACCATCTCTTAATAGTACTTATTAAGTATAACTTAATATAGTTAATTCATTTTAATATACTTAATATACTTATTCATTTTATTATCTGTCTCCCCAATGAATCTAATTTCCATCAGGACAGGCATTTTTTTTTTAAACTGACATATTTCCAATGCCTACAAATTGCCTAACATATGCCAGAAATATAGTTCTAGCACATAGCATTCAGTAAATTCTTGTTAAGTGAAAGAACAAATAATGCCTGACTCTCAACATGAGTTCATTATTATTATTGTTATAATTGCCCTAAGATTTTCCCATCTCTCCCAGCAATATGAATTCAAGTGTGAAACATTCACTCCAGAGCAAAATAGGGAATGGTTTCTATAAGAGGATCAGAGATGACTGATGGTACCTCAGGTGGCCCATGGAACAGTATATGTGTTGGTGTTTGGCTGAGAGGTGGAAAGCAGACCATGAGGGAAACCACTCCAGGGTCTTCGGCACTTTCCATCTCTCTCTCCTCCCCTAATGTAAATTGAAGTACATATATTTAATGTCTCACATTTTCCAGTGGTAATTATTGGGCTTTTTTAGCCTCCTAAAATGGAATTTCTTGTTTTTAAAGCACTGAGCCATAAAATACTTAAATATTTTCAGGCTTTCTCTTGAGAAATTGAAAGATATGGCTATTGCCATATTTACTGGTATTTAGAAGTGGATCCTCATTTCAAAGGAGGCATGTGCTTTTCTATTTTATCACGGTCCTCACCACTCTTCATTGCCTCTTTCACATGAAGGCTAAGTGACAGTTGTCAGTCACCAATCTATGAATCAGACCATTTTTTTCTTAAAGAGAAGAAAAAGTGATATTGTTTTTATAACCAAGTCCATACAACATTGGGAAGAATAAAATGTAAACGGAGAGAAATACAGATTTCAAGAAAAATGGGACTAGTGTTTTGGGGAGGTAAGAGAGAATGAAGATCATTTCTAAGCATTTAGTACGTAATTTGCAAACGAAATATGACTAGATATATAGAGTGCCATTCAAGATATAAGGACCTGAGTTTGCAACCCTTCCTCTAATCCAATAAAGAGGAATACATAGTATATTCTATCTACTGTATAATTTGCAAAGTACTTATTTCTTATTTTAAAAAAAATCTGTAATTCACATTATCATGCATGGCAATTTTAGTTTTTTGTTTTTTTTTTCATATTGACATCTTACCCCCAAGATATATAATGTGCTACTTCAATTCCCAACTTTTTCCCTTTAGGAATGGAAATAAAAAAGAGACACATTGCTAACTCATATGCTTCATCACTGTTGCTTCCTTATTTACATAAAAGTTTTTAATTCTAGCTGAAGAACAATTTAATTAAAATCTTAACTAAGGACCCTCATTCTCTTCAATTTCAATATGGGGAAGGGTAATTTATTCTTCCAGTTGCTTTTAGTTGATGGTTTTAGGATACAATAACTGTAATTACAACAATAAAAGTAAAATTGCATATTGTAATTTGAATTCTGGGGTGTCCTTAGCTAGCAAATACACATGATGACTAAAAAAAGTAACAACATCAGGGATAATCATCTAGATGTTTCTTAAAAGGTCAAAAACAAATCCATCACAATCCCAGCATTAAGCTGAGCTTAAATGGTAGGGTATTGGTGCATATTTGTCAAAATCTCATAAGGAAACAAGAGTGTTCTCATATTTATCTCAATATGTCTTTCTCCCTCTACCACCTTTCCCATCTTCATTCAAGCCAGTTATAAAAATAAGGCAGTTATTGAGCCCAATATTCACTGATAGCCAAGTAGGAAGCCTTTGGGTGTGAACCAGACTGGGGATGACTCATTGAAAGCCAAATGTTTGAATGGAAAGCTCCCCCTAAAATGACACAAAAGCAAATATTTATAAACATGTTAAAAAAGCATTTTGGAACTCTTGGGAGGAGGGGTAAAATATCGCCACACATTCCTAATTATTACCATTTTGATAAAACATTGCTTTGCTATCATAGTGCTGACCCATGCTCTAAGTCTTTTAGAAACAAGGTTGCTATAATTGGTAGGACTGTCCTGACTCACAGTATTTCTTATTTTGAAATATGGTTCTATTTTGATAACTTCAGCCCAATCTGTATTTTGAATGCATCAAAAATTCATGTGCTACTTGTGAAGGTTTTAAGTTTCCTGTAGATAAGTCTCAATTGCAATCTATACAGAGTTCATAAGAAAAGAATGGTTACAAATGGAAATTTGTTTCTTTCTGAGCAAACTTTGACCTCAAATTGTATAAGCAGATATTTAAATTCTGTATCTTAATGTTGTTTATTGTTTTAAACATCTTTCTCTACCCCCCAAACAAATAAGAAATGATTTCATTCTGACAGATATTTTTGGCACACATCAAGCTCTTGTTTAGACTTATCAAGCCTTCGCTTGAGACCCTAGAGTCCATGACTGAGACTATTTGGGGCCTATGGGAATTCAGCTCCTGTTAGAAACTACCTCTGAAGATAAGGTGATGGTGGTGGTGGAAGTTTGGTGTTTTTTCCATCTGGTCCAGATTTGAAAAGGAACCAGGGGGACAGGAAGTAGTCAGGCCAAGAGGCCGGCCCTCCTGCTAAACCAAGCTGCCTACCCTTTTTCTGTGATCCCCTACAAGCATTCTTAGGTTTGTTGGCTTATTTTATTTTATTTTATTTTAAAATATGGGAACACCTAACAAATTTGTGTGTCATCCTTGCTCAGGAGCCATGCTAATCTTTTCTGTATCATTTCAATTTTAGTATATATGCTGCCGAAGGGTGCACTTGTTGGCATATTTTAAAAAGGACATTGAGCCACCAGTCATCAATGATTGTACTCATTAAACTAAGCAGGGGTACTCTTTTAGAATTTTGTCTTGTATCCAAAAAAACAATAAGAAGTGGTTAGACTAGTGGCTATAAAGAGATATGAATACAGAGGCTAGTATCAAGGAGAGATAATATCATCTTTGATCTCCATATTTGGGACTGGCTTTATCTTCTTCTGTAGCAAAAACATCCTGACCAGATTAGTTTATGGGGACTGAGTTATAGATATAGCCCTGCTTCCCTTAGCCAAGATCATGAGAAAATGGGTTCTCTAGATAAATGAATTTCCTAGATTTCTGGAGTTTCCCCAATTAAGCTGTGGAGTATGACTGAAGGGGTAGGAGCGGTTAAGTGAAAGGTTTTACTTTTCCTTTTATGCTCTTCTATAAAGAATACTTTTAAAAATAAAATTAATACATATTATTTTATTATTTTTAAAAATTTGCTTGGAACTATTTTTACACAAATAAATGGGTTATATATTTCTGACCTCTCAAACAGAGCCAAATTGAATTTTCTTTTGATGATTACCATCATTATAAAACTGAATTCTTCTCTGTACTACAAAACAATGATACCCTCAAATAGTCCTGGAGTGTACTGAATGGTTTATTCCCACACTAAATGTCCTCACTTTTAATGTATTTCTCACAAATTTTTTGCTGTCTGTTTTGCTGTGAGATTGTCAGCTGTCATTTCATCCTGACAGAATTCCACCTACCTTTAGCAGCCTCTCTTTTGAATTTGTTGCTTTAATTTGATGCTCCCTAATTGGCTGACTGGTTGGCAAGTCACATAAACAAACTTAATAGTCTATGTAAAATTAAATTAAATGAGCATAGAGTATATGCCCAAGGGTCATTCCTATAAGCAATGTACAAAAAAAAAAAAGCTTTAGTACATTCATTTGGCGATTTCAGTCTTATCCTCTCTATTTGGATCACAGCTGTGATTCAGATACTAGATGACACTGGATAAAAGAGTTATATATAAATGAAATGATGCTCTGCTGTCATGTAATAAAATGATTTGCATCCTTTTTTCCTTCCCTTGTGAAATTGCTCAGTAGCAGTCCAGGTAGATGCATGCGATATTAAATTGTAGTTATTCTCATTCTTCAGGTGAATTGAAATAATAGCCCTAAACATGTTGCCAGTTCTAGAATAATATTTTAAATTAGAAATAATTGCCAGCATTTGGATAAGAATTCATTTATAGTAAATGTTCTCAAATGTGATAAATGCATATTTGGCCTTTGTCCTTGGTTCCTGACATAGAGCTTCTACCCTTAGAATTTTCTGAAAACATGTAGGGGCATCTTTTGTCATTCCTAAGACCTTTTCAACCACACCAGAGTTGTATACGCTAATGGGACGACTCTTGGTGGGCCCATAGGTAGCTTTAGGATGAGGGCTGGTTCTCAGAGGAGCGAACCTTGTTAGTGAGTTAGAACTTCCAGCCCCATCCTGCTGATCTCCAGGGAGGGGAGAGAGAAGCTGGAGACTGATTTAATCACCAGTGGTCAATGATTTACTCAATCATGCCTATATAAGGCAACCTCCAAAGAAACCACTAAATGATCAAGTTCATAGAGCTTTGTGGTGGGTGAACATATCGAGATGTTGAGAGAGTGATATGCCCATGCCTGAAGAGGGCATGGAAGCTCTTTGCCTCCTCCCCACCTTATATTTTGCTCAAGCAGGCTTTTGGCTGTTCCTGAGTAGTATCCTTTGTAATAAACCAGTAAATAGCAAGCAAACTGTTTCTGTGAGCCATTCTAACAAATTATGGAACCTGAGAAGGGGGTCATGGGAAATGGCCTGTCCATCAGAAATATGGTTGGGCTGGGATTTGTGACTGGTGTCTGAAGTGGGGGCAGTTTTGTGGGAATGAGCTCTTAACCTGTCTACTAACTCTGGCAGTTAGTGCCAGAATTGAATTGTAGGACACACAGTTTATGTCTGGAGAGTTGAAAAATTCATTGGTGAAGGAAAAAAACCTACACAATTGATGTCAAAAGTGTTGTGAGTGAAAAACTGCTCACCGGGCTTTTATGATCTCAGATGCTTGAATATGTATCAGGTTTGCCAAATCCATATGAAAAAAAAACCATACATGTAGGCTCTCGTCAACTGGGTAGATCAGACAAGACTCAGCTGACTCACAGATACATGGAAATAGATCAAACAAGTAGCATGTGTTTGAAAGGAACATTTTAGTTAGACAGGGAGTGGGGATTTTTTGACAATCGTTCTGAATGTGAGTCAGAGTGTAGGTTTGTGTGGGTGAGTGTGTGGGTGGATACATCTGTGGGTGTCAGAGACAGCCAGAGATAGATGGCTGTAGTTTTGTAGCTAGTAAAATGACTACAATAGTAAAGTAAATTTAAAGATATAGACCTTCGTGGAGGCTTTAAAATAGTTTTAGCTAAACCATGTCAACTGAAGGTTTATTTAAAATACCAATTGCTTCCCACGAAGAGTTTAAATTACCTTACACAATGACATTCAATTACTTGAAATTTGGTAATTATCACAAGTGAAATCTTATCTTATATTCCTGGTAGCCAAAACTTTTTAAAAAATGGGAAAATTGAAATAAATTGGCTGAATTTGCTTATCTAGAAAATGACCTTCAGCTGTTCATAGCATAAGGAATGACAGCAAATATCTTGCAAAGGAAGAAGAAGCTAAAATGGGTACTAGGATAACAAAAATTTTATCTACAGCTATAACAAGATGATTTCTGATATACTTACCTACATGCAGTAATTGGGCAATACAAAAGTATGAAAAGATAGGGTATTGGTGTTACAATTACTTGCCTGGTTTTATCTGGGAGAGTAATGATGCCAGTGATGTGGAGTCTGTGCACAGAGACTCCATTTAACAAGAAATTCAGATTCTGTTTTTGACAATTCCATTATTATATCCCTGGATTCTGCTAAGTGTGAACTTATGGGCAAGTCCAGAGCCTACAGAGCTATTTGGAATATCACTTGAAACTAAAGCAAATGATTCCAGAATGAAAGAGTTGGTGGATAAATATGCACAGGGTAGGTAGAATCATTCAATATGCAGCTCACATATTTGAGCCTCTATGATGTGTTTCCTCACTGAAATCACAACCCTGGATCTGCCCTCCAGGAGCTCAGCCCCTAAATTAAACAGTTAAAGAAGCTGATAAGCATCGTTTGTGTTAAGTGTTATTACATACACGTTAATGGAGGAAACAACTTTCAATTCTTCGTTCACTAATAGTGATTTTCTTTCCAAAACAGAAATATATTTTTCTAATTATAAAAATAATACAAGTTCATTATAAAAGAATTCAGATATGATAGAAAATATCATTCATTGATTTAAGAGAATTCACTTGAAGCTATTAGACACTAAAGGAGCAAAGGGTCTGTGCTTCATTTTATATTCTCTCTTTGTAAACTAACTTCGCCACTCCTTGTCATGCATCACTTTTCATTATTAACTGGTGGAAAATAAGTGATACGATATGCTGGCCTAGCAGAGCAAGAAATCCGACTCATTCTTTGTCATTACTACTTTTATGTCTATACGCCATTATTGGTTCTCACATAGTGTAAGTGTAATTTAAATTTATTTCATAAGCTATTTGGGGCTAGAAAAATCCAAAAAACCACATCTGCCTCTTACTCGTGTTGGTAAGATCACTCCTGCATTCCCAGGAAGGGAACTCTTACCTTTCTCTGTTCTAAAGTCCTATTCGTTACTTCACCTTTTCTTTCATAGCTGGGAAATCAGATCCCATGTAACAAGTCTGAGGATGATTAATAGTGGCTTTGAGCTGCTGATGTGGAGGGTGCAAGATACAGAGAATTGTGTGAGCCTTTGGGACAAGACAGGTTTATGTTGCAGTTATCCAATTAATCTGAAACCCCAGTGCTTAACACAAGAAAGGTTTAATTCTTGTTTGTGCCACATATGCATTACAGATGGGGAGGCAGGTTTACTCAAGGATGAGGATGATGGAGTCTCTGCCATCTTGTAGCTGCACCAGCTCTCTGGTCACTGCAGCAGGGAAATAGAGACAAGAGAATCTCAGGTGGGCTTTTCACCACTTCTACTCAGAAATACCTGGGGCTTCTGCTCATATTTCATTGGCCACATGGTCTTCCTTACTTCAAAGGAGCTAGGAATTTGGGGAATAGATGGAATGATTGGTTAAAACGGTCTAAGTGTGCATTTCTGATCACAGGTTGACATGATCCAAAATCAAAGAAATGATATTAAGTTATTTACTTATGTCAGTTTTCTCCTTTGGCATGAATATTTGAGTGTGAGATGTATGTAGAGAAGAATATACCTTACACAGAAGCACAGTTTTCTATATATAATTACTCTATACATAATAGCTTATTATTTCCCACAATAGGTATCCAAAAAGGAGGACGATATTATGAAAGAGAAAATAATACCAAGCCTTCCTTTTTTACCACTAATTCCAATGTGGGTTGACTAAAAGCAGCAACATGCCTGGATCTGTCAGGCTAGACTACTTTCTGTAACAACTAGTTAACCTCTGGTCTTTAGAATTCTGGGTAACTTTTTCTTTTGTTTATCTGAATTTTATAGTTTTTCTATAATCTCCATGGCTTAAGACAACAGAATTTATTAATTGCACATGTTAAAAATTTAGTGTGGGAATTTGACAAATGGCCTTCCGTGAGGTAATTTAGGGACCTGGGCTCCTCCTTCCTGAGACTTTGCCATCCCCCAAGGTTTCTGAAGCCTCTGCATCCAGCAGACAAAGGAAGAGAACTACAAAGAGGATCAGGGCCAGGCTTCACAGCATATTATAATTTCTACCCACATTGTGTTACCCAGAAATCACATCACACTTAGCCTCAAGGAGCTTGGGATATGTAGTCTGGCTGTGTGCATAGGAAGGGAAGAAATCAACTTGGTGAGTGTCTACTACAATGTCCCTCACATGACCTAAATAAATAAATAAGGAGAAGAAAAACTAAGGAATCTGATTAGAGTTGGAGCTGTCTGGGAAAAAGAACATTATTTCTCTTGCCTTGTCTTTACTTCCTTCATTTATAGCTCTATGTTGCTTCTCCACAAGTTCTTCATCTTATTTTTTTAACCAGTTTTTAAGGATTTTAATATTCTGCTTTGTTGAGAGTGTACAGAAATGAACATGATGACATTCAGCTGGTTGGAATGTAAGCTGATAATCTTACTGAAGGGAAATTTATCTATGTGAATCAAAAACCTCAAAAAAGGGTATAGTTAACAATTCTATTTCTAGAATTTTATCCATGGAAAATAAACAGGTAATATAAACAGACACATGTACAAGTATATTTAGCATAGTACTGCCAATAATGGCTAAACACTTTTATGACATAAGTGCCTAGCAACTGAAGGTAAATTAATGCTACTTCTAATGAAATATCATATGGCCATGAATGATGCCATAAATGTTTACGTAGTGATATCAAATAATGTTCCTTACACATTCTATAAAAATATCAGTTTATAAATCTCTCTGGAATATTCCCATTTTGATTTTTTAAAAAATGATTATATATACACACAATATATATCAAATCAAAATCAAAATGGATATTCTATACATAGGTTTATAAACTGATATATATATAATTGTTTTGCTTATCTGTGTTTTTTAATTTTCCTACATAAACAAGTGATATTTTTCTAAAAAAGAAATTTAGTTTTTTATTTATTTTATTTATATTTTAAAAGATTTTATTTATTTATTTGAGAGAGAGCACACACAGGAGCAGGGGGAGGGGCAGAGGGAGAAGGAGAAGCAGATTCCTTGTTGGGCAGGGAGCCCTCCGCAGGGCTGATCCCAGGACCCTGGGATCATGACCTGAGCCAAAGGCAGACACATAACAGACTGAGGCACCCAGGTGCCCCTAGTTTTTGTTTTAAAGCAAAAAACGAAAACCCCTAACATTTAAAACAGAAACACAGACTTTTAGTCCATACACATCTCAAAGAAAAAAACAAAACAGAATACCACCTGATTACCCACACTGGCTCTATCTTCTAGGCCTCCATGCCTGAGCACCTGGAGCAGTCCTAGCCATTAGGGTGGGGGCAGGTGGGTGGGACAGAGGTCTCAGTGCCTGACTTAGACAAACTGTCGAGTCCACGCATAGCTGCTGCTCTTCATTCCTCACCTCCCTCATTCTGACAATAGCCTGCTTTCTTTCCTCTGAGTAGGAAACCTGCAGAGGCAGCTGGCTTGTGATATTTTGTGTAGGCATGTGAGTTATATGCAAATCACATGGAAAGACAGTCAGAATCTTTTCTCAGATGGTCCAAGTCAAGAATATTTGTCTATTTGTCTTGAGTCTGTACTATACCTAAAACTCGGGCACATACTTCAGAGATTTCGCTTACTTAATTTCTTCCAGAATTAAGTCAAGCTGCTGTCAGAAGAGGTTTCAGCTTTTAGAGTTCACTATTCATTTTGGAGTTATCCATGCATGCATGCTTATAAAAGTTAAATTATTTTCAAAGATAGAATAATTTTTCTACCACAATTGAATTCAAAGTAAGTGAAGAGCCAGAACATGGTAATTTCATCTAAGAATCAACATCCTTTATGTTCAAATAATTTGTAATATGGACTTATAACAGTCAAATGGCAAAAACATTTTTAATTGCATTAGGTAATAAGAATAGTGATTTTATGAACTGTAGACTTCACTCAGCAAAATCATATATCTCTGTCACTTACATACACATAAACACACATCCCAAATGTTACTAATATCTGTTAAAATTATAACAGTTATAGTTATTTAAAAATTAACAGAAAGTAGTGTGCTTTTTAAAATACCTATAATCAAAAATCAAAGCCAATCTTGTTTTTCCATTAAAGACCAACTTTTATTCGATCAGTATACTCTTTTCTAAAAGTTGCTGTATTATGGAACTCAGAAAAAAACAGAACACACCAAGATGTCACTATGCTAAATTGTAACATCTTATATTGGCTTAGGTTATTTTTTGGTTTTTTAAAACAGGTTGAAAAAGAGGAAGTACTGATAATTGCATGTAACTCATTCTGATTTTACTGGTTAGCAGTGAGAATTCTCTTTCCTAACAGAGAAGAGTAAGATGTCAACTATCACAGTCATTCAAGATTTTCATTGGAGGTAGAAGCGAATTAGTCTCTGAGAGGAAGAAAATAGAGTGTCAGTGCTGGGGTGGAAAGGCCCAGGAAAGAAGCTAGAGACAGGGCCCTTCTGTCTCCGTCGGGAGCTCCCTGGTAGACTCTAGCTAAGTGTTGCCATAAACAACCCTCTACTAATGTACAGCTTTTGCCACCAAAAATGACACCAGAACCAACACTAAAGCTATGTCCTGGGGGAAGCCTTGCACTCAGGCCTCAACATTACTGTTCCTCTTGAAGATCTTGTCTGTCTTCTCATCACTGATACTCCCTTTGAGAACCAGCTCTAAATGCTGCTCGTTGGCCCCTGACTCACCATTCCCAGCATCTCACTTTCTCAGCTTGACCATCCGTAAAAAGATCTTGGTCAGTATGGGGCTTCCCTTCTCAATCTTAGTTCCCAGTTCGGTGCCAGTGGGCATGGCACCTTTCCCACTGCTGAACTCAGTGTGTGAGGAGGGTTCATTGTATTTGGGCAGAAAGAAGACACAGAAAGCTCACTGAACTCGCCTGAGAATTCCCCTAAAATTATGTTGGGACCAGTCGGAAGAGCTAGTGCAATTACAAAGGTAACTGAGCGTATAGCTTGTTCTCTGATAACCAGAGATCATATAGTAACAGGTGAGAGAAAGAGTAAAACTTGGCAACTCAAGCCTTTTCTGACTTGAATCTCTTTGACAAAGAAGCTGTATGATGTTTTCTTATGACAGCCACTCATCTTCCCACTCACTCATTTCACCCATCCTCCAATCCCCTCCCTTCCATACAACTCTTAGCTTCCAACACTTATCTTTTCGCTCACTACCCTGATTCTCCCACCTATCAATCAGTGAATCCATTAACATGCCCTTGAACCCATTTGCTGTTACATCACGCATTATGATTTCTGTGGGGTGTCTTTGTGTGTGTGTGTAGGCATGTAGAACATGCTTTTCAGTAGGTGAACAGGTTCTTTGGTTAACCTGTGTAGCTATGTTATTACATAATCTAATGTGTAGGTGTATGCACCAATACTGTGTGAATGGTTGAATTCTTTTTTTTTTGTTTTTTTTGTTTTTTTTTTTTGTTTTTTTTGAATGGTTGAATTCTGATGGTGGTTCAAAATCAACCATCTTTATATACAAGTAGGTATGTAGGTATGTACATACCAAGAAGTATGTAACTCTTGTGTTTATCTGGGTATCTGTGTTTAGGTACCTGGGTTGTGTTTATGCACGTATAAGTCTGCATCTGTATACATCTGCATGCAGGTCTCAAGGCATAGCTAGTGGCTTCCTATTAAGGAAGCCGTCTCCAAATCTTCCTACCTAGGTATGTTACCTTCTTATTTTTTGGGGGAAAAATTTTATTGTGGTCAAAATATATGTAACATAAAACTTACCATTTTAATCAATTTTAAGTGTATAATTCAGGGATATTAATTACATTCACAACATTAGATAAATAATCACCACTTCCTATTCCCAAAACCCAAACAGAAACTATGACTATTAATCAATAATTCCCCTCTCCCAACCCCTGATAACCTCTAATCTACCTTCTGTCTCTATGAATTTGCCTATTCTAGATAATTCATAGAAGATATTTTATATTTTTGTATCACATATAAGTGGACAACTATATAATTGTCCTTTTTGGCCTGGCTCATGTTACTTAGCATAATGTTTTCAAGGTTCATCCATGTTGGAGCATGTATCAGAACTTCATTCCTTTTTATGGCTGAGTAGTATTCCATTATGTATATATGCCACATTTTATTTCTCCATTCATTTGTTGATGAACACTTACATTTTTTCTACTTTTTAGCTATTGTGGTAATGCTGCAATGAATATTGGCATACAAATATTTATTCGAGTCCCTGTTTTTAATTCTTTATGGTATATACCTATAAATAGAATTGCTGAGTCATATAGTAATTTCATGTTTTGCTTTTTGAGGAACCACCAAACTGTTTCCATAATGGCTGCACCATTTTACATTACTACCAGCAGTGGATGAGGTTTCCAATTTCTCCACATCCTTGCCAATATTTGTTATTTTCCTTTTTGACAATGGCCATATTAATGGGTGTGAAGAGTGGTATCTTATTGTGGTTTTCATTTTTCATTTCCCTAATGATCAGTGATGTCGAGCATTTTTTCGTGTGTTTATTGGCCATCTGTATTTCTTCTTTGGAGAATTTTCTATTGAAGTTCTTTGCCCATTTTTTTTTTTAATATTTTATTTATTTATTTGACAGAGAGAGAGCACAGCAGTGGGAGCAGTAGGCAGAGAGAGAAAAAGAAGCAGGCTCGCTGGGCAGGGAGCTGGATGTGGGGATCGATCCCAAGACCCTGGGATCATGACCTGAGCCAAAGGCAGAAGCTTAATGACTGAGATACCCAGGTGCCCCTCTTTGCCCATTTTTTAATTGGGTTGTTTTTTCATTGTTGAGTTGTAGGAATTCTTTATATATTTTGAATATGATTTCCTCATTGGGTATGTGATTTGTAAATATATTCTCCCATTCTGTAGGTTGGTTTTTCACCTTCTTGATAATGTCCTTTGATGTATAAAAGTTTTTAATTTTGATGAAATCCAGTTTATCTATTTTTTTCTTTTATTGCTCACTTTTGGTCTTACTTAAGAATCCACTGCCAAATCCAAGATCATGAAGATTTGCCCCTATTTCCTTCTAAGAGTTTTATGGTTTCAGCACTTATATTTAGTTCCTTGACCCATTTTGAGTTAATTTTTATATATTATGTGAGGTAGAGGTCCAACTTCATTTTTTTTACATGTGGAAATCCAGTTGAAGCACTTTTTGTTGAAGAAACTGGTCTTTTATCATTAAATGGACTTGGCAGCCTTGTCAAAAATCAATTGACCATAGATGCATCATTTTATTTCTGAACTCTCAATTCTATTCTACTGGTCCATATGTCTATCTTTATGCCAGTACCATACCATTTTGATTATTGCAGCTTTATTGTAAGTTTTGAAATCAGGAAATGTGGGTCCTCTTACTGTTCTTTTTAAGATTGTTTTGACTATCCAAGGCCCCTTGCAATTCTATATAAACTTAAATATTGGCTTTTCCATTTCTGCAAAAATGGTGGTTGGAGTTTTGATAGAGACTGTATTGAATCTGTAGATTACTCTGAGTACTACTGCCATCTTAACAATATTAAGTCTTGCTACCCATGAATATGGGATGTCTTTCCATTCATTTAAGTCTTTAATTTCTTTCAGCAGTATTATGTAGTTTTCAGTGTATAGGTCTTTCACCTTTTGTTTAAATTTATTTCTAGGTATTTTATATACCCTTTCTTTTTAATTGACTTAAAAATCTTCCCCATTGTAATAACTAGACTATAATGTGTCCAGAGTGCATAGAACAGTGCCTAACACATAGCAGATGTTGACTGAACAAACGCTAACTGAATATTAGAATCTCCAAAATCATAGGATTTTGGAACTTAGAGGAAATAAACACTAATGTCAATTTCATTCTCCTAAAAATGAGGAATCATGTTCAGAGAGGCTAAATGAATTGCTCTAAACAGCACAGTTAGCTAGTGGTAAAATCAGAAGTTCATATCTCCTGAGAGCTTTCTGTGGATCAAAATGTAATTATTATAGGCCAAGATTCTGTCTGCTGGAGTAAATAAGTGGGTGTGTTTATAAACTTGGATGCTTGTCTTTGGGTTTGGAGATTTTCCACTATCTAGTTCCCTATTCTCTGAAATGAATCTTAAATAATTGGGGTACCTACAAAAGTAGCTTACATTTAAGACCAAAGAATAATGTACGTATTTCAGCAAATGAGGTTATTCAAATGGATATGTAACTCAGTTAATGATTACCTAGAGATATGTATCTATGAGGGCATCATACATGAAAGTCTCTAGCCGTGTGTGTGTGTGTGTGTGTGTGTGTGTGTGTGTTAGATGAGATGGCTGAGTTTCATTTTGGAAATGAATTTTACAGCTTTCCATGCTGAGACCAGATGATCTTCTACTAGACTATCTCCTAAAGACGTTTTCTCATTATATAGAATTATGTCCATTTAGAGAAAGAATGGAGAAAAGACAAAAGATATGACAAGAACTGTGTCCTTGTTTATAAACTAAGGTATTCCTTAATGTGTTTTTTTTTTCTTAAATAAGAATGGCTTGTTAGCTCTTTGGCCCTCTCCTGAGATAAGGGTCAATCAGCCTGGGACAGTGTTTAATTTTGCTTTATTCTGGCCCTTTCCATAGTTGGTCAGTCCTCTGTCATTCCCTTACCTCTCCCGATATAAGTTTCTCCTAGAATCTCCCAAAGATGGTCAATAATCATGGGTCTGGGAATTGTTTCTGAGTCAATGGTGCAAGACCAGCAACTCTGACTCTGGAATTTGGGAGCTGTAGAAGAGAATTGTTAGTTGCGTACTCAACATCCTTTTCCTTATTATTAGCTCCCCAGTTTTGTTGTGGGTAATGAGGTACTTAGGAAAAACAAACAAAAAGCCCCAAATGAACAAAGACTACATTTCCCATTTTTTCGTTGCAGCTAGAGGTTATCACTAACCCAGCTCTGGACAATTAGGCATAAGCAAAAGTTTTTCGATTGGGCTTTCAGTAAAGATCTTTAAAATGGAGCTGACAGCTAACAAATCTCTTTGGCCCTGTGTACTGTGTCCTTCTTCCTGGCTGAATTCTAGAGCTAATGCTAGAAATGGAGCAGTCCTCTTATAACTGTGGCAACCATAAGAGAAAGGTTAAGATGTTACGGAGATATAAACACTGATATCACTGTGATGCTGAACCAATGCCCACTGCCACCTACCTCTTTTTACACAAGAAAAACCCCTAATTTGTTTAAAACATTGGCTTTGGAGTCTCCTCAACCAGCAGCCCAATTGAATTCTTAACTGATACAGAAGCTTAAAGAGAAAGATGAGGTAATTTGAGTCAACGGACTCCTATATATCTTGTTGGTAAATTATATTTAGAGTAAACATTATGGAGGAATTCTAGGTAGCCAGTATAACAGTAGTGGAATAAATTGGAATCTCTCACCTTCCTCCCTCCACAAAAAACACAAAGAGCAAGAAGATCATATAACACTACAATGCCCATGTCTTCACAATAACTAGAAAACAGAGAATGTCCAAATTTCAAATTAACTGTAAGTAGAAAAATAAACACTGAACCCTAGCAAGTTGCCCCTGATGCAAGCCCTTCTCAGGAAACAAAGTCAGTTTGAGAAAAACTGTGCAGAGTATAGAAAAGGGGAGCTAGTGGTGGATTTAAGATTGATCTAAAGCCACCACCCAAAAGACAAAGTCCACCTTAATTTTGAAAATACTGAAAAAGCATGCTGATAGATCAGAGTGCTTACTACAGGGATGGTACTTAGCAGTGCGTGTAAAGTGCAAGGAGGCAGTCTTGGAAAGATAAGAGTTTTAGGCAGAGAGGTCAAAAGAAGATAGAGGTGACTTTCAGAAATTATGCAGGGTAAGGGGAAAAAATTTGAGGGGCAAATTTAGGAACCTATCAGACTCTCTCTCTCTGAAATGGAAGGAGGCAGGTACCTGGGTGGCTCAGTTGGTTAAGCATCTGCCTTACGCTCAGGTCATGATCCCAGGGTCCTGGGATTGAGTCCTGCATGGGGCTGCCTGCTCCGCCGGGAGTCTGCTTTTCGCTCTCCCTCTACCGCTCTTCCCCGCTTATGCTCTCTTTCTTGCTTTCTTTCTTTTCCCACTTTAGTGCGCTCTCTCTCAAAATAAATAAATAAAATCTTTTTAAAAATGGAAGGAAGCATAATCTCTTTTCCTATCATTCCTCTTCCATAAAATAATAATCCAAAAAAAAAAAAAAGAAAGAAACGTAATTTGCTACACTGACAGAAGAGGGCACTCTTGATCCAGAAATCTTGCAACCACCCCACCATTCAGCCCTGCCCACAGAAATGCAGATCAGTCCTCATGCAAACAAAATCATTAAAATAAAAATAAAAAGAATTTAAAAAATAAAAAAAAAATTTTAAAAAAATTTTTTTAAAGATAAAAAGAATAAAAAAAATTCAACTCATAAAACTCCTCTTCCAAATAATGTCAAAGTGGGAGAAAACTCACCAACTGTAACACAACTCTCCAAACTGAATTATATATCCTCAAACAAGCATTTGGGAATATGAAAAACAGTAACAGACAAAAAGCCAGGAAGAAATGAGATAGGAGTTGACTGAACTCAGGAAAGAAATAGAATAAACATTACACTGCATTACCTATAAGATTTGAGGTATTTGTACTAAGATACTTAATATACATATATACATACACATGCCATCCTTCAAAGTACATTCAAATGATTTCTCCACTGTGTAGCTTTTCAGAAGGCATCCTAGTTAGGTATGACCTTTGAGACATGCGATAAATTTTGTTTGCTATTATTGCTATTATCACCATTATTGGCAATTGATTGCTTGAGGACAGCAGGGGAGGGGACGGAATCCTAAGAAATATACCTAGAGCAAAATTATAGAGTTTATCATATGGCCCACCTAGGCTTAGGCTTTACTTTATGGATGAGGAGATTGAGATTCAGGGGGGTTTTCAAAGTGGCCCAAAGCCAGTTAGTGACAGGGTGATGGAAAAAGCCTTCCTTTCCTTCTCTCTTCTCTTTTCTTCCTCTTGCTTCAGAAGACAAGGAGTAGTTCCTCCTCTCTGAATCCACCTTCCAACACCCTCCAGATGCTATGACCTCCTCCTTAGCAGGATCTCTCTTTTATTTTCACGTTTCCCTTTTCCTCTGACCCATCCCACCAAACAGAAGCTAAGTGCCTAAGGCACTCTCATTCTCAAAAGCAAATAAACCAAACCATCTTCCCTTGATTCTGTCATCCCTGATTTTCCTCTTATCATTAAAACTTCTGGGGGGCACCCAGTGGCTCAGATGGTTAAGCGTCTAACTCTTGATTTTGGCTCAGGTCATGATCTCAGTGTCCTGGGATTGAGCTCTGCAATGTCCTCTCTCCTCAGCATGGAGTCTGCTTGAGATTCTCTCTCTCCCTCTTCCTCTTCCTCTCCCCCTGCTCATGCACACATACACACTCTCTCCTTCTAAAATAAATAAAAATAAAATCTTTAAAACTTCTGAAAGTGAACTATACTAGCTGTGAGTTCTTCCTCCCTACTCATTCTTAGAACTCTTGCTCTCTGTTTCTTCCCCATTCTCTCTGAAAGCTGTCTTGTTCAATAACTGTTGGTTACTATCATTTAGACACTCTTATTCCCTGTCTTCCTGGATCTATAATCTTCTTTCCATAGGCAATTCTCAACTAGTCATTCTCCTTTTCTGGCTTGTCTTCCTTCCTCTTAAATGTAAGCACTGCCTAAAATTCTCCACTACCTTTTTTTTTTTTGCTTCACAGCTACAAATTGCAAATAGACAACTCCAGGCCCATCAGCTTCTTGGGTACCTCTCCCAAGTGACCTACTCGACATTATCCCTGGGTTCCAGAAGGTACCTGGGGCTCAACATACCTGAAATTAAATTTCATACCCTCTTCAAATCCGCACCTCCTCCCAATCTCCAATCCAGCCTCAAGTGGTTCTTGATACCATCCTTTCCTTTATCTTCTGTACCAAATCGTTCAGAAATTCAACTAAAAACACTGAATATTTAGTATGTGCAGGGACTGGTTATGGAACTAGAGATAGGAAGTAAATAAACCCACTTTCTACATTTGTGCCTAGAGTCTCAGTGAAAACCTGTCCAATCAGCATATACAACTTTCCTTCCATCCTGTCGTCCCTTTCACCTCCATTGTCACCCTCCAAGTTCAAGTCATCATTACCTCTTTCTTTGACTAATAAATCAGCCTCTGAAACTAGCCTGGTTGAGCTGAGTTAATCTCTGTACTCTTTGTACATTTTTCTAGTTTAACACATCATTTCTGTTTTGATGTTTCCTTCTAGATGGAATGCCCTCCTTGAACTCTCCATGCTACACCTTATCTGTCCTTTAAGGCTCATCTCAAATTCCAGGTCCTCTTTGATGCTTTCCCTGACTTCCTGAGCCAGGAGTGTATCTTCTTTCTCTGAACTCATGCAGACTTGCCCTCTGCATCTATGCTTTACCAGCCATCCCTCTTGCCTGAGCTGCTTGCTTCACAAATTATTATTAGAATGTAGAAACCTGTTTTATGTAATAGAAAGGTATATCAACTTCAAGAGCGATTATTCCACCATTAGTTTATTTGTATAATATCCTTTTTTTTTTTTTTTTGGAGATTTGATAAACTAAACTACTAGAGAGAAGCTGAATATGGTAGAGTAACTTTTGTCCAGTGCTTCAAAGGAAATAATGTGTGACATCAAGAAAATCACATGAGTTCTCTGGACCTCAGTTTCATTATCTAGAAAATTGAAGATCTGTCCTAAATGATTTTCAGTGCTCTTCCAGATCTAATATTCTATAATTAAGGTTTTGAGGGGATTTGACTGGGTGGCATAGTCTGTTGATGGACTAATTCAACATCTATTCCCAGCCCCTCTCCTTTTCTTGTCTTCTCTGTAGAAGTTGGAAGAGCTAGATATCCTTTTTACTAGCCGTCCTTGCAGTTAGCAATGGCTATGTAATGTAATTCTGGCCAATGAGGTATAAGCGGAATTCTATTAAAAGGAACTCTAAGAAGCTATTTGCTTTTCAAATGAAAGAATGACATCACTCCTGTGGTAGGCAGAATTCTCAGATGGCCTCTTGGTGTACATGACCTGTAGAATCCCCTCCCTTTGAGTATGTAGAACCATGGGATATTACCCTATGATTATGTTACCAATCGGCTGACTTTGAGTCAATCAAAAGGAAGATTATCCTGAGTGGGCCTCACATAATCAGGCAAACTTTTTGAAAGAGATCATTTCCTGCTAGACTCTTAAAAGAAAACAAACAGCAATGTTGTGAAGTGCTTTGGAGTAGCCTCTAAGAGGTGAGAGCCTCAGCCCTAGGAATTGAATTCTACCATCAGTGAGCTTCAAAGAGGATCCTGAACCTCAGAGGACATGTAGCCCCAACGGACGCCTTGATTGCAGTCTGGTGATTCTTTGAACAGAGAACTCAACCACTGACCAGACTCCTGACCCATAGAGACTGTGAGATAACAAATTTGTGTTGTGTGAAGTTCCTAAGTTTGTGGTAATTTGTAACACAATAGTGGAAAACTAATACAGCTCCTTTTCACTTAATCTCAAAAGCTGAGTGCTTAAAAAATCATCTTGTTATCATAAAGGAAAGGTCAAATAAATCACAGAATCTCTGGCCTTGACCTCTTGCCATCTAAACCATGGTCAGCAGCTGCTTTTCTCCAAACCTTTTTTTACACCAGGAAAAGAAATGTCTATTTGTATAAGCCAATACAGGTAAGCAAGCTTTTCTTTTACTTGCATTTGAAATCACTTCCAACTAATACAGCAAACTTCTGAAAGTAGCATGAGCAAGTTTTTATTGGTTCATGGGCAAACGTTTATAAGGAATCCAAATAGAAAACACACACACACATACACCAAGAATGTTCCAGATAGAACACACACACACACCAAGAATAAAAAAAAAATCTTTGCCCTCAGTAGGCTCATAGCCTACTGTTGGAGGAGGGGGTGATGAGGAACAGCAGGAGGGGGTGGGCAGAGAAATCAAGGATACAATTAAAATATAGAGTGATGTAGGCTATGATAGGTATAAGAAGATCTTAGGAAAGCTCAAAGAAGGGCTACTTAGAACACACTTTAGGGCTGGCTGGGAGGGAAGGTCTGGATCTGGAGGTTCAGGATGTGGAACAGAACTATGAGGAGTGAGTATAAGTCCCTCAGGAAGGAAATCCTGGCACAGAGAGTAGAGGTCAGTCAGTCAAATAATTGACAGCTACGAAGCACCTAGTGTGAGGCTGGGGAATGTGCCAGATGCTCTAGGCTAATAGAGACATAGCGTAAATACATGGTGCAGGCCCCAGGTTCTTATAATCATCCCTCATTCCCTATATGGAGCTGCATGAATACTCTCCCTTCTCTAGGGAAATGCAAATGACACCCAACACTCCATCCTGCTGGCTGCTCCCCAGATTAATGCCTTTGACAGCTGTCCCAGATGGAACCACATGGAGAGCAGCTTACCCATGGGAGAATCTAGGACAAGCTTCCTCAGGAATGAATTGTGCACAGGCAATTCAAGAAAATAGAAATGGATTGGACAGGGAAGACAAGCCCTTCGGCTTTTGAAGTAGAATCTTGGAGGCGTTTGGGCTTAGTCAAACCACATCATCTCTCCTCTCAACTTATGGTTCTTCAGTCTAGAATTTTGCTTGTAAGTTAGACAGCCTCTGTAAATCTCCTTTAAATAAGTGAAGGAACAAATATGTCAAAATACGAAAATGTGAATTCTGAAATCAGGCCTAGAGAAAAACACTGGAGGTAAAAAGACTTAAGGCAGATATTGTTGCAGGAAGTTGAGAGCAACAACAAAACAAATCTTATTTCATCCACTGACCTGTTTTCATCAAGTTGGAGGAGCAAAGATGATCTGGAATGCTAAAAAGAAGAGGTAACTCAGGGGCTGGGGGAACTACGTGTTTTTATCTGAGAGGACATCCAGTCCAACCTCCCCTGGTATGCTGGGGAAGCTTCCTGTGTGACAGCAGGTAAGGAGCTTGCCTGGGACCTAGAGGTTTGTTTTTTTCCTTCAGTTGTTTAAAATGTCAGATTTACTGAGGTTTAATATATATAATATATATATTATACACATATATTAATATATTATTAATATATTTTATATATTATTTATCTATAATCATTTATATATTTAATATATTATATTAAGAATTTAATCATTTTAATAATTATTAAATAATTATATAATATTTTTATATATTAGAAATAATATTTATATATAATATATAATAATATATAGTTATATATTATAATATAAATGAATTATATATTTATAAATAATTATTTGATAATTATATAATAATAATTAATGATCAATTATTAATTAATATATTGATATATAATAATATATAATATATAAATATCACATATATTAAACCTCAGTAAATTATATAAGTTATATATATGTATAACTTATATATAAGTTATCTATGTATATTATATATACATATATAATATATAATACAGTAAAATTCATCCTTTTTTCCATGTACAGTTTGATGATATTTGACAAATGTGTACCATAGTGTAATCCAAGAGGAAGAAGACAGGACACTTCCATCACCCCACAAAGCTCCCTCTTGCCCCTTTGTAGTGAGTTCCCCCTACCATAATGTCCAACCCTGCAACTAGGGACTTAATTTCCATCCATACAGTTTTGTCTTTTCCAGAATGTCATATAAATGGAATCATAGAGTATATAGCCTTGTATGTCTAGCTTCTTGCACTTAGCATAGTGCAAGGCCAATTTTTAAAAGCTTTAATGCTGTCTGCCAAGGTCATCTTCCCTTGTGATGTAAGACTAAGTGGGTGAGCATCAGTGTGCATGCTTGCCTTAACCAAGCAACCACTGAAGTATGACTGTAGACCCTAAATCAAGTCTGCTGAATATTGAGCTCTTTCTCCTTGTTATCTGTTTGGATGTGTGTCAAGCTAGACTTGTACAGTGCAAACACTATAGGAGCAATGAATTTATACATGAATGTGGCTCTATTTATTAGCATTTAGAAATGCATAATTGCATTTTAATCAGTCAAGAGTATTTATGGGCCTATACTACTGGCCTTAAGGAACTCGCAAAGATAATTAAAAATACAGCATATAATTAAATCTATAAAATTTTATTGCTGAAAGGAGTTTTAGGGATCTAGTCATAGCATCACAGAATTTCACAGAATGTTAAAGTTGTCAGTGACCTGCAAGATTTCCCAGACTTATCCATCATCTTAGATTTGAATTTCCTCCTGGGCAGCAAATTCTAAGAGCAGACAAGTGATGCAAACATCTGAAACTAGCAGTAGAGAGTAATAGGGCTTGAGGCACACTGAAGAGGGTATGGTTATTCAAATTCAATTTAAAAAATTGACACTGTGAAAAACCAGTAAATACACATCTCTGGGCTTGAGTCAGTCCTTTGGTTATCATATTACAATCTCTTTTCTACAATAGTCTTCTCGAGTTTTTAGCTAGTGTAACAGATACTACCTTATACCCTTTTCATTCTTACCAGTTCATTGTGTGCCAGCCTGGCTTTCAACTGCCAGCAATAGCACCAGGCAGGCAGAAAATGGCAGAGGACTAATGGTTTCCCAGAGAAGTTTTCAACCTCAACTGATGGAAGTTTGTGTATGAGCACCCCAGCTCTCTGTTTGTTGGGAGGATAACTGAGGTGAGTATTTCACACTGGTCTCCAGGATTTCCAAATGGGATTAGAGTTCCTCTTCTACACTGGACTCTTGTGTGAATAGTATATATCCCTCACATCCAGCATCCTTTTCTTGTCTTACTTCTGTTTTTCCTACCATTCTTTCCTGGGATCATCTGCCGGAGAAGCTACTTGTGTGTGGATCCTCATCTCAGGGTCTACTTCTGTGAGAAAATCTCAAGTTAATGTAGCCAGTGAATACTCGAACACCTCCAGAGATGAGGGACTCTGCATCCCCAGACCTTTGAGGCTGTCTTGGGAAATCTCTGACCCACAGAAATACCTTCCCCTTACTAAAGTGAAACTGTCTTTCTATGACTGGCTAATGGTTCACTCTATGGGACTAGATACTATTGTCTAGAAATATTCCTCTTCAGAAAGAACCATTCAACCCAATTCTTAAATTGTTTAATTATTCTTGAATATATTCTACATTTCACTCATTTATCTATGAAAGAAAAATTGTTAATTAGTATACAAAACCAGTGAGAACCCGGAGTGAAAAATGCCCGGGAGAGGGAAGATTGGAGGAGGATAATGGACTTTCCTCATCACATGAGACGGACTAGATCCACAGTTAATTAAATGTTAAAGGTAGGGTCAATCCAGAAGACTGGACAACATGACATCATTTTGTTTATGTAGATAATACATGTATTATGTGTATAATTTATAGTCTTAGTTTTTCACTTGGGAAAGCATCCTGAAAAATGTGCTATGTCTTCATTTTCAGCCTGATAGTTTTTAGGCACCAAAGTTTGTTTCCCAGTCAAATGTTTAATGTTTGTTCCCCGTATGTAGTACCTAACAGGGTATCAAATACTTTATAAAGATGCTAGCATGGCATTAAATCCTCACCTTCCTTCCAAGAGGCATCTCTTGGGCCTCTTTAAAAGTCAAGAAAGGTTCTGAATTGTCTGAGCAATGTTCTGATAGCATCTCCCTATTCCCTTCCCACTTTAAGAGAGAAAGTAGACCTTCCAGAGAACAAAGAGCTGGACAAAATGGAGTGCAAACCAGTACACCAGGTAGATTTCAGAGCCCTGATGAACATCCCTTCTGACATTCTGTTTGAAATAAAGTACTTATTGAAGAGTTCAGTGTACTAGTTTCCAAGTTTTGAGAGTACTTTGAGGACATACATGGCCATGTTTTCACAACCGATTTCTGGGACACACTGAAAGGACTGATTACTTGCTAATATGTTTTTTCTTATACAAGACTACTCTGTGAATATGCATTCCTGAGTATTTATGAATAGTTTTTCTTTTAAATTTTTGAAAGAGAGATAAACAAGTAATTATTGAATTCAAGGCTACACCTATTCCTCCCACTTCTCCATCTGATATAATTACAATAAGTCTGGGTTGTGCATATCTGAACATTTTCTGGTTTTGATTGTCAAGCAATCAAGTAGCATTTCTCGCCCCCATTCAGACCCATAATTTAGAAGCTTCTCTACAG
Organism: Potos flavus; assembly: GCA_028534135.1. Classification (NCBI taxonomy): domain Eukaryota; kingdom Metazoa; phylum Chordata; class Mammalia; order Carnivora; family Procyonidae; genus Potos; species Potos flavus. The sequence continues at coordinate 134,290,248 of CM052883.1, forward strand.
TGACACTTAGTGCAGTTTAATTATAATGCTCTTCAATCCAGAAAGCTATTTAAAGGACGATGGAAGCTGTGCATTTTCAGTCCTTTCTCTTAAAAACGATTCAGAAATGTATGTGTGGCTGATACCGAATTGAAACTTGATACTTGCATTGTGCATGACTTTGAACAGCAATGCTTTTTCCTTTATAGAATGGCTGATATTTTAAAATATATGTTTCTTTCCACGAAAGAGTACCCAGCACAGTTATTTCGTTCTGAAACTTTTGCACTACGACAACTAGAAGAAAGCATGTAAAATTTCACAATCATCTGCATTCTGTTTCCAGCAAATACTTTTTCATTTCAAAATGAAATTCTCAAGCCCCAAATGGGTAGGTGTTTTAATTCAGCATTAAAGTAAAGAACTGCTTTTTCTGGACATATTCTCTTCCTTTCCCTGGCAGTTACTGGTACCAACTTGCTCTTAATTATCTCCCATTCAATGCTAGTCATAACTGCCCGCCTACTTCACACTCAGTCAGGCCGGCCCACAGTACTCACCCCAGCCCCCTCTGGCTGAATCATCTTCTTCCACCCACGTCCTTTCCCACTGCCATTTCCTTTCTCACTTCGGTGCTCTTTTCAAAGGGACAGTCTTGCTTTTCCAAAGCTTTTTTCTTCATTCCGTGTTATGTCCTCTTTATATTCTAGAAAACTGCAGTTCTAAGGGAATTTTCTTCCCATCACTGAAAACAAATCATGCTTAATACATCATAGAATCTGTGCTTATTAGCTACCCATTAATTCTCGTGTACTTTAGGGAAAAGTAGGATTCGAGAAACTGGACATTCATTACCCTCACTCTAACATGCAAAAGATAAAAGAGAATCATTTTTATAAGTTTCTACCTCGGCAGAGACAAAGGAAATCCTAGGCCTGGGCAATTTAAATAATCAACCTACAGATTGACATTCCTGTTTTCAGGATTCTCTTTACTGATTTTTTAAAAATTCTACAATCAAGTCCTTTCAAGTCATTAACTCTCAAGTCTCCATTTTTTTCTTAAGCATAAATGCTGACCGAACCGCTCCTACAAAGTGTGGAAGCCTGGAGGCACAAGGATTTGATACCTGAAGGTATCCAAGCTCTGACCAGCTAACAGAAACTTTGTGCTAATACTAGCCCAGACCATGAAAGCACAATTAAATGTTTCATCTGTACGCATTATTTACTTAGTAATCTCAACATTTTCAGGAGCTGGCCATGCGTGAAGATAAATCCTGGGCATGTGCAGGACAAATCATTTGTCATTATCTCACAAAGATTTCTAACACAGGTCTTGCAGTGACCCCAACAAGCAAAGGAGAAAAGAGGAAGCCAAGGTCAAATGGTCAGTGTCGGCCCCATTGAGGGGGTCTCTTTTCATTAAGAAGTTTACAGTTGATCTCTCTGATATGAAGAATTTGAGAGGCAGGGCAGGGGGTCATGGGGGGTGGGGAAGGGAAATGAAACAAGATGGGATCAGGAAGGAGACAAACCATAAGAGACTCCTAAACTCACGAAACAAACAGGGTGGCTGGGGGTTAAGGGCGGGTAGGGATAGGGTGGCTGGATTATGGACATTGGGGAGGGTATGTGCTATGGTAAGTGCTGTGAAACGTGTAAGCTGATGATTCACAGACATGTACCCTGGGGCAAATAATACATTATGTGTTAATAAAAAAATAAAAATAAAAATAATAAAATGCAAAAAAAAAAAAAAAAAGAGATACCTTTGGCCCAACACCTCATTGGGAGAAAAATGAGCTTCAAAGGCCTGACTTGTTCAAAATCATTAGGGAATTAGTTTTAAAAAATTAGAACCCAAGTATTGGGGCATCTGGGTGGCTGAGTCAGTTAAGAGTCTGCCTTGGCTCAGGTCATGATCCCCGGGTCCTGGGATCGAATTCTGCATCTGGCTCCCTGCTCAGCGGGGAGTCTGCTTCTCCCTCTCCCTCTGCCCCTCCTCCCTGCTCATGCTTGCACTCTCTTTCTCTCTCTAAAATAAATAAATCTTGAAAAAAAAAAAAAGAACTCAAGGATTGCCACTGATTAAAGGAAATCTGTCTTTGTGAGTGCCTGGCACTGTGCCTTTCCCTTTTATCATTTCACCAAATCCTCACAATAACCCCACAGAAAGGCATCATTATCCTCATTTGACAGTTAAAAAAACTGAAGGTCATGAAGGTAAGTAATTGTTCCAAGTTCACACACACACTGGGCAAGCGATGCTGCCACATGGAACTTATTGCCAATGTTCACAGCTAACGGTTCACAGCTTTGTGCACACTCACACAGGAAGTGCCAGGCAGTGAACTGAGTTCTTCAGAATATTGTCTGACTGAAGTCTCACAACAATCACTGTGTTGTTGTTTATGTGTTGGTAAACATACCATCTTTATCTCCATAATGAAAGCATGGGGTTTTAGGCTTCTTTTGTGCCTTTATTGCTATTTTGTTGTTGTTGTTGTTGTTTTTATTTTTTGTTTTGTTTGTCTCTTTAGACACAAAGACCATTCTAAGAAACAGATGGCAAACAGGCCCTTTCACGCGTTATTGCCTGGAGTTCAAATTGCCAGTACGTTTTAGGAGACAAGAAAGTAATCATACTCTCACAACCCTTAGCATTTTCCCCTGAGGACTGAATGGAAAGTATTTCTTTCGTTTTCTTTTTTTTTTTTTTTTAAAGATTTATTTATTTATTTTAGAGAGAGAGTGGAGGGAGGGGTAGAAGGAGAGAGAGAATCCTCAAGCAGACTCCACTCTCAGCATGGAACCCAACATGGGGCTCAATCTCATGACCCTGAGATCATGACCTGAGCTGAAATCAAGAGTCAGCCACGTAACCAACTGAGCCATCCAGACACCCCAATGAATAGAAAGTATTTCTGAGGGAAGATGGATGAGGGATGAAAGACGGCAGCCCTGCCTATCCTTGGAAGTTTGCCAGGGGGAAAATGAACTGAAAGGACGTGCTTAAGATCTTTGCTCTTACTTTAGGTTTGATTGGTGGGAGAATTATTTTAATTTATCTGCAGTTACACACAGCACAATTCTGCTTTACTCAGAAAATAAAGGAATCTACATTTAAATAAAGTTCTGACTTGTGTCACTTTAATAACCTATGCATCAAAAATGAGGTAGGGAAAATTAGAAGATAGAGATAATAAAAATAACAAAATTTAACATGTAGTTTCTTTGAAGATTTGTGAACAAACCTTCCAAATAACAATAATGCATTTTAAATGTGCACACATTAACTTGGTACTCACTTTATTCAGTCATCCCCCTCTGTCTACAAACCTTCTCGATATCCCACCCAATGTCCAGAACACATTCCCTTTCTCAGCTCTATTAATTCATGCCTTTTCAATTGTTCAATCGTCCCTAAAATTATTACCTTTCGGGATGTTTTTTGAACTAACTGGAAATGTGATGGTGATTTTCTTTGGAATATCTGTCTGAAACAACCTTTTATTCACTTATAAAATGAAAGTCTAAATTAGATCATCATTGAGGTGTCTTCCAGGTCTTAAATTTTATGTGTTTCTAGTGCAATGTATTAAATCAACAAACATGTATTGAGCACCTACTAAATGTCAGGCATTGTACCAGAAATTGGGGGAATCGGGTTGTAGTCCCTCCCCTCAACCATCTTATTCTATGGCAAGGGGAAAGGGGATCAGAGATGACTATCACTCAACATTAAAAATGATAAAACCAAGGTATGTGCACAGGGATCAAGTGTCTAATTCTGTCTAGATAGTTGGTTAAGTAAAACACAGAGAAGATGGCATCTGAACTGAGCCTTGAGAAATGAGTTAATAGGCCCAGACAAGAAGGAAAGGACTTTCTAGATAGAAGGAACAGCTTGAGTGATGGCAAAGAAAATGGGAATATCTGGGTAGAGCAAAGAGAGCATAGATGAGCATACTGATAGGGCAGTAGGACTAAGACCATAACCTCTGAGAAGTCAGTTATCCAGTATATTAGTAGGGCTACCACACAAAATACTACAGACTGAGTGTCTTAAATAACAAAAATTTATTTTCTCACAGTTCTGGAGGCTGGAAGTCCAACATCAAGGTGTCGGCAGGTATGGTTTCTCCCCAGATCTTTTTCCCTGGCTTGCAGACAGCCGCCTTCTTGCTGTATCCCCTCATAGCCTCACAGCAGCCAGACTAGCCACCATCAGGTCAGTGTATTAAAACTCAGTCACCCCATTCATAAGAAAACTCTTAGGCCTCCCCCAAATGACTGCATATTCTGATTTTACATTTAATTTTTAAAAGAGGGTTTGTTCTGCCATTTTAGAACTGAAACTGGACACTAAGTATGTGAGAATCCTAGAGGGAGAAGACATTGTCAATAGCAATAACAAATGGTTGCTGACAGACAGTATTTTCCAGAGATGGCTGCAACAGCCTCTCCCATCCCTCATGCTCTCTTCCAGTGTAACCTTGCCACTGCCCCATCAAGAAGTGGAGTCTCAATCTCCTCCCCTTGAATCTGGGGCTGACCTTATGACTCACTTGTTACTAACACAATGGCACTGCATGATTTCTGAGGCCACAAGAAAAGGCCACGAAACTTGCACTTGTTTCTCTTAGAACACTAGCCTTCTGGAAGCCCCTCTTTAGGGCCTTCCCTCTCAGAACTCAATCACCAGGCTGTGAACAGTGCAAGCTGTGTGAAGAGGCCCTGCGTAGGTGTTCTGGTCAATGGTCCCAGCTAAACCCAGCCTTTAGCTGTTCCAGCCCAGGTGCCAGACAGGTGAGTGAGATGCCATCTTGAAACTAGATCCTCTAGTCCCAGTTATTCCAGACGTCATCTATTAAAGTCACTCTTACTCATCTGAGTCTTCCTAGCTGAGGGGTCAGACATCATAGAGCAAAGAAGAGCTGTCCCTACTTGCTTATACTGAATTCCTGATCCACAGAATCTAAAAGCATAATAAAATGATTTTTTTTCATGCTGCTAAGTTTGGGATGAGTTATTACATAGCAATAGTAACTGACTCAGACAATTAAACCACTAAGGGAACAAGATTTTTGAAAAAATACAGTAGATATATGGAATTGTTGAATCACTATATTCTACACCTCAATATTGTTCCTGAAAACTTCCCTATTTATAATATAGTATAGGATTTTATGTTCATAATAATATTCCAGTCTCATTAAGAAACTGTCAAATTTGGTTTGGGATACATACCTTCAGAAGAGAAGAGAAATAGATCACACATTTAGAAAGATATACCTCAAATTGGTTAATATTTAAAATGTTTTGGTGCTTTAAAAGGAATGTAAGTTTCCATTATCAGGAAAATTAAAATACATAAATATTTTTATTCTTTCATAATACAGATAAATTAGGCTTTACTATAATTTTTAATTGAATGTATTTCATAGTTATTGGTGTTTGTGTTGCTTGTCAAAAGTAAGTCTTGGAAGCTAGCATATTATTATTTATACATATACACTCTCTTTTTCAACAAAAAAATTGAGCAGGCTTTGATGTTTGCTTAACCAGTTTCATATCCCATTAGGCATACCACATATGGATAGAATCATCATTAAAAAATACACTTTGACAAAAAAAATACACTTTGACAATGGTAATGATGTTAAATTATGACCTCTCTAGAGACCAGGGACCATGTACTATTATTCATTTGTGTATCTCTGATATTGCCTAGTTCAGTGCTTTGTAGGTAATAGAAGCTCAAAACTGATTTAATGAATTGAATTAAAATGACATAATTATGATTAGATCTTTAAATCACTTATGTCTAAAATTTTTCTCCAGAACACTGTAGAGAAATCAGCAAAAAAGATCTGAAATAATTAACCTCAAGTAATACAAAATAGCCATGTAAAGTACCACCCACTTCTAAAATGGATATACTGATGCATTACAATAAACACACCGCATGACAGACTTCTCTAATTTTATTTCCATGGAATTTCACACCATCAAAATGGTATTGCAGTTCAGGTCAGGACTAACATTGAATGAGGATTCTGCATATGGTTACATATAGTTGTGTATATGTGTCTGTGTGTGGGCACGTGTGGGTATGTTTAGAAGGAAAGCAGATTTATTAGCAGAAATAGAACTTCAGGTCTCATAATCCCATCACAAATAGTCTTTGCAAAGAGCAGACAGTAACTGGGGCAAAGCAGGGCCTGATGGATGGCTCTAAGGAGACACAGGGCACAAACAACCATGTTAACATCAAGAGTGCTAGCTTTTCTCCGGAGACCAACAAAGCCAAAGTACTCTTCCTACCCCGTGAAGGCTCTCACCCTGAAGCTCCACATAGGACCCCCACAAGCATTCATCCTAGTAGAGCTGGGCCCCTGACTAGAGACAAGTCAGGTAGAGGTTCCCTCTCGGTTGTTCTTTTGTACGACTCAAGATTGCAGGGATAAACTGTTGACTGAAATTTTATCTTTGCTGATAATTAAACTATGTGCAGACAGTATAATTGTTGCCGGGATGAAATTAAAATTCAACTCAAAATATATGGTCCTTATCCTCCAGAATTTATAAATCCGTGAGAAAGATGGGTGCAGACATTTCTAGCTAGCTATAGTCATTTCTGACTGTGGAAGTCGGATGCTAATCTATAAAATGAGTAAAGTGCTGCATGGCGAATCTGAGGAGGGCGGTCATTACCTCTGATATTCTGGAGGAAGATACAGATCTCACTTGAATCTCACTTTTGGTAAATACTTCTGATGAAAACAACTAGCACTATGAATTTGTAAAATGCTTTTAATAAAACAATAATAAAATTATTTAATTTATTGAATATTTACAAGGTCCAAGATACCAGCACCATGCTATATACTCAATTGCATTCCTCATTTTATCCTTAAAAGAGCCCTAGAAGTAGGTTCTGTTATTATCCTTGTTTTACAAATAAAGAAACTGAAGTTTAGAGAACCAACTTATCCAAGGTCATACAGTTAGAAAATGACAGAGCCAGGGTACCAGTCCACACCTGTCTGACTCCAGAGCTCAAGATTTGATTTAACTGCTATGAAATGCATATCTTTGTCTTCCCCACCCGTGTGTGCGTTTGTGTGTGTGTGTGTTTATGTGTGTGTGTGTGTGTGTGAGAGAGAGAATTCTATTTTATAAATGAAGAAACTGAGATTTGCAAAAGTCAAATGACTTCCTTATTTCTCTATCACTGGAATTTTTGACAAAGAAAGCCAAAAGACATTAAACAAACAACATAGAACACTATCTTCAAATAGTATATCCACAGAGATCAGGGTATTTGAAACTGAATTTTGCACTGCTCAGTGTCAAGAAAATATCTGTGTTCTTTGCCTGCACCACATAGGACTGATGTTTAAAAATATTTCTATGTTCTGATTTCCCCTTGTCCTTAAGAAAGAAAAGAAATTTAACACAAGACTTAATTTGTAACTCAAGATTTATCTTCCTTTATCTACACAAGAGTATTAGTTGTCTTGAAGCTTTTCCAGTTAATTCCTAATTAATTATATATTTCAAATTGCTTGTAATATGTTTCTTTAAAAAGAGTAGAGAGCTTTATTGGTAGGTTACAATTATAAGATTATACAGTTCCCACAACTAATTTAAAAGTAATTAATGAAGGCTCAAGTTTCAAAATGGCAGAAACATTATTTCAAAAATGTTAATTTCCAGCTCATCAGGAGCAGCAAGAATCTCTTCAAATATTTATCTTCAAAAGAGTCAAAATTTCCTATACCAAAATACATAGACCACAATTTTTGAAAAAGATTTCTATGGCATTCTAGTAACACAATCAGTTATATACCATACCATATCAACCATTCTATCCACCTGGAATAGGAGGGGGGAACTTTCCATAGCTTGTATTACTCCCTTTGAAGCCCTAAAAGGCAATAATTCCTCTCCACTTGAGAACAGAATTATAGCCTTCAACCAGAAAGTTAGTTTGTCAACTGATCCCTGGTTTCCAAATTAACCAACAAGTATATGAGAGGGCACAATTCTAAAGAAAATGTACAGGTGTATCTGGGTGGCTCAGTCAGTTAAGTGGCCAACTCTCAGTTTTGGCTCAGGTCCTGATCTCAGGGTCCTAAGATCGAGCTCCATGTCTGGCCCCATGCTCAGCAGGGAGACTCCTTGAGATTCTCCCTCTCTCCCTCTGCCCCTTCCCCTGCTCACACTCTCTCTCTCTCTCTCTCTCTCTAAGATAAACAAATAGATCTAAAGAAAAAAAGAAAATGTACAAATGAACATCTGGTATCCCAGATTAGAATAAGCAGAGAGCAAACTTAAGTATGTGCTTAGGGTACCACAGAATGCCAAAAGAGTTTATAAGTAGTTATTAGGGGGTGAAAGTAGACTTTAATGAAATACATTACATTGACTTTATGAGTCATAATTTGAAAATTTTGGGGGGGGCACCTAGGTGGCTCAGTCAGTTAGGCACCTGCCTTTGGCTCAGGTCATGCTCCCTGAGTTGCAGGATTGAGGCCCGCATCAGGCTCCCTGCTCAGTGGGGAGTCTGCTTCTCCCTTTCCCTCTCCCCTCTACCCCTCACCCTGCTCATGCTCTCTCTCTCTCAAATAAATAAATTAAATTAAAAAATTTTTTCTGAAATACATATATGAAAGGTTGAGGGGTGGGGAAGGCATCATAACCTTTTTGGTGGTTGGGGTCACTTAAGGCAATCAACCCTTCTTTATATCTCAAAATAGAACAATTTGACATAATATACAATTGATTAGCCAGAATCCCCTCCAAAGTCTTTATCTGTGACAAATATTGGAAACTTTCAATTTAGTTCATAAAATGGTTCTAGTCAACAACGGGCCTATTTCTAAGTTATTGTCCTGTGTGACTAAGTATTTCAGCAATGGGTTGTTTAAGCTGAGGTTTCAACAGAGATTGCAGACATACTTCAGTGGACATTTATTGAATGTATAAATTAATGAATGAACTAAAGCAGTACACCTGGATTCAAAACTCACTTTTTCTTTTTTCATTTCTAATCTGTGACCTTGGATCACTTACCTTGAGCTTAGGTTTCTACAGCCATAAAATTAAAATTATATGCTATATATACTTTATGGAGTTGTTAGGATGATCAAATGAGATAATATAGTAAGATCATCTCATTAAGGTAGTTAAATCTCTTCTTTGGGTATGGGAGATTTAGAAATGAGACACCTATTTGAAGAATTATATTAAAATCCTTTATAACCTTCCTATAATCATTCATTCATTAAATAGATATAGAATACTACAGGCATGGTATTAGGTACAGAGAAATTCTGTGATAAAGCCTCAGGAAATAACATGTTTTAGGTCCATTTGGACATAGTCTACAAAATATGTAGTCTTTAATATAGTCTACAATTAATTGTATATTCAATCTAACCATCTCTCTATGGTGCCCTTCCATCTTTGAGAATAAGAGACGAGGTGAGAGTGTCTGTTTCACAAATTGCCTAGTGATTTTCTTTCTTTTTTTTTATTAAAGATTTTATTTATTTATTTGACACAGAGAGAGAGAGATCACAAGTAGGCAAAGAGGCAGGCACAGAGAGAGGGGGAAGCAGGCTCCCCGCCGAGCAAAGAGCCGGACACGGGGCTCAATCCCAGGACCCTGAGATCATGACCTGAGCCGAAGGCAGAAGCTTTAACCCACTGAGCCACCCAGGCATCCCTATAGTGATTTTCAAAAATCAAAGTTTAATAGTTTTTTTTTTTTTTAGAGTTATTAAATAGGTGTGAATGTCAAAACTGCCCAACCAAAATGTTACCCTCTCCATGACCTCACAACCAAAATGTCATCCCCTCCATTACCTCACAACCAAAATGTCACCTACTCTTGAAAGCACCCTTTTTCTCTCTGGTCTCTGGGATTTCACTAATACTTTACCATCTGTCTGGATCACTGTCTCCTGGCCTCCCTGCCCCAGCTCACTTGGCTTCTGATCTAACCTTCGGCACTCTCTTCAGTCATTTCCATCCTGAACAGCTTCTCCATCCTCACTCCCTCTTGTCCCCAGTCTGGATAAGGGCCTTTCTCACCCTTAGAATAGGGTATTCAATGAAATCAAGTTTGTTTTTTTTTTTCTTTACTGAAAAGACATCATCTCAAAGTGTTAGTGGAAACATTAATTCATCTTTGGAGCAGATTCTTTTCCTTTAGGAAAAGAACCAGAATACTCCTATAAACATAATAAACACTTATTGTTCTTAGAGAAAAATGTTAAGTCACCAGTAATCTGAAAGCTAGTATTTCAGACAAATATGTTAAATGTGCCACTGATCAATGTACATTTTGCTATCTTTAGCATAAATACACCCTTGCAGAGACAGAGACAGATAATATTTTTTCCTAAATATAGGTTTAGTCTTATGCCTGAAAATTGCCCCCCTCCTATTGGGAGATATGAATGTCCTTTATATAAAAATTTTCTCACAGATTGGTTTAGAACAGTCTATATCAGGAGCCAGGTCTTACCTTCTCTTAATATCATGCTGCAGTTAAGACCCAGAATGGTCTTGTAACAGTTTGACCGTGACTGAACTGTTGGCAACCCACACATGGGTTTTTTTAATTGAATAACCCAGACTTTGAAGTATGTCTTTTAAACTGGTACTATCACCTTGCCTAGTCTCCCAAGGCTAAAGAGTACCTGGTGGATGAACTTGAAGGAATTGGATGTTTCCATGGTCAATCATTCTAGGGTGGAAGATGAGGCAGGCCTGGGAAAGGACTGGAAGAGGGCAGACTTCTTCCTAGTTATAGATAAAGAAGAAGATTAAGTATAAGAACTCCACAACATGAAGATGCCTGGGGGACCTGCCATGTCTCCAACACACAATATTAATTTATTTGTATTTAATATTAATGGAAGATCCTAAGAGTAGCAAGTAACTTTTAGGGGCAGCTGAGTTACAAGGTACTTGCTGTATGGTGCTTGATTTATTCCTAAGTTAGATTTTAAGTGTTATGGTGGGTTTGGCTGTGCCGTAGGAATTAAGGAAGAACTCAGTGTACAGCTAGTGTGAAATGAAAAAGAGCAACAGCAGCATGGAAAGACATTTATAGGACTTCAAAAAATAAGTTGTAGGATCTGGAGCTATAACATCTAGATCAAGATGGCTGGTCAATTGATCAGTGACTACCTGGATAGACTACAGGGCATAGAAGCGTTCCTCAGGGATTTATAGAAATTATTCAAGAAGCAAAAGAATCCAGTAAAAGAACATATTTCTCACAATTCTCTCTGAGGTCTATTATTATTGTTTTGGGGGAGTATTGATGCAAAAGCATGTGTCTTTTAAAGGTTAAAAGAATTTGGATTCCATTTTCAAATTCACTTTGTCTTTTCTACAAAACCATCAGGTTGTTGGTAATAAGGACGGTGTCTTCTTTATCTTTCCATCATACAGTTTCTAGAACAGTGTCTAGAACACAATAGTTGCTCAAAAATGTCTGCTGAATTACACATGGATAAAATCTTTTACAACATGGTCTTCAACTTGATTATCTGACTTAAGTCAATAGTCTTATTTAAAACTGGTTATGAGAAATACACTGAAATAAAATTAGTAAGATGTCTCGAGTCTCTCTATTGTAAGGCTATTGCCATAACCTTCAAGTTGGAAAATATGTTTTCAGCACAGATTCCTGCAAAAAAATCTGTGTAATCATATTCCAGATAATCAGGAAACCAGAGGTGACCTGAAGGCTATGTACTTCCTTCACTTTACACACGAGGAAATCAAAGCCTCCAGGAATAAAGTAACTTGCCCAATGTCACACACCTCACAAATAATGGAATAAGGGCTAGAATGTACCTGTTCTGATTCATTACTCTTCTTACTACTACATCATATGCTTCTACTAACTTCTACCATTCATAGGTTCATGTTACTCTGAAACAATGGTTGGTATAGAGATTTTTTTTTTACCACCATACTTTGCTTAATTTTATGAACACTGCAGATTCTTAAAAGTCTGCAAAAGACCTATGCTGGGGCCCCACCCTAAGGAAGCAGGACTTAAGCATTGGTATTTTAAAAAAAAATTGCACAAATGATTCTAATTACAGCTCGTATTAAAAATCATTGCTTTAAAATAGTCTTATTCAATGTCCTTATCCATTTTCTAATCCTTTTGTCCACCTCTCCCAATTTCTCCCTCATGCCTCACTCTATGATTAACTAGGAGATGCAGAATGCAGAATCCTCATTTTGGGTTTCACTACTGACTGGTGGGAAATTCCTAAATTAGTGAAGTTCAATGCAAAAAATATTTAATTTTACATTAAACACAGAAGACATCACCACTTGTGTGGGACAACACAGTACTGCATTATTTTAGAGAACAGGCTTCCATAGAATCATGACCAGAAAGAAACATATAATTCATATTTCAGCCACCAGGGAAATCTTTACCTATAGATATATGTCCTCTTTGTTAAAAGTCTACAAGGAGAAGTAACCCATATTTTCCTTCATCATTCTTAGCCACACTGCTAAGAATGTTTTTATTTAACCAATTTAAGCTGCTGTCTTCAGTGGCAATGAAGAACAATGAATAGATTGCCTGTTTACTTCTCTTTTGTTTAGTTGTGGACTCATGAATTCACAACTTAGCCTTTTTCCCTTCAGGCTAATAATAAATAACTTACCCTATCATTATGGCTTAAATTTTTCCACCATTTAAATTTTTCATTCTTCTTCTCTGAACATAATCAGACCACTGTATGATAAAGTATTTATCTGTGCTTTAACATATCATTTGAAGATGAAAAAATGCAATGAAGTAATCATTTTTAAAAAGATTTATTTATTTGAGAGAGAGAGGGAGAGAGAGAGTATGCATGTGAGTGTGGGGAGGGGCAAAGGGAGAGAATCTCAAGAAGACTCCCCTCTGAGCTTGGAGCCTGACAGGTGGGGGGCTCAATTTCATGACCCATGAGACTGTAACCGGAGCCAAAACCAGGAGTCTGATGCTTAACCCATTGAGCCACCCAGGTGCCTGAAGCAATGAGGTCATCATTTTAAAGTATTATTACATTCATACTCCAGTACTTTCCATTTTTTCCCTTATTTTTCAGTTTTAAGACACAAAATACAGTCACTGGGTCATAAATCATAATTACCTTGCCTTGTATCCGAGAGCAGAATGCAAACATAATGCTTTCTTCCTTTGGTAATGTCTATAATTTACACGTAGCATTAATAAGGCTCTGGGTATAATTCAAATGTACAGATTGCACTCACAATGCCATAAACATAAGTTTTTCTCAGAGCAAACTGTCACTGAAGCACCAACTCAGATAACAGAATTAGTCATTAACTCTTCAGGCAGCCTTTACATTTTCTTTATGGAGTATTTTCTATGCCCGTCGTAATATTGTGCCATTTTTACCAACTAGTTAAGATTTCATTGTATAAACAGTAGCTGAATATATTCATGTCAAAGATAATCATTCCTTTAAAAGGTTTCTTTGTCAGGTATTCATTAAAGTAGGTTTCACTTCAAAATGATAGTCACTAATATAGGGCAAACATCTTAACCATTTGGCAGGTTTTTAAAAAATAATTTAATTTTATTAGCACTGTATCAAATCCTCAGCCTTTATTAGGTCTCCTATATTAACAGCAGAAAGATCTGTTTTATGAATGCACACAACTGGTGGGCATAAAAAGTGAAATCTGTGCATCATATAAAAACCACAAAACAGGAAACCGCAAAAGAGATGATGTTCATGGGTACATCAGAAATTAATTATTGGACATATCTATTTGTACCATGCTATACTTTGTAAACAGTGCTTCCACCTTCTTATATTGGTCTTCGGAAATTCATTTTGTGATAAATTTCCTAAATAAAAGCTTCTCTCCAGCTGATGTTTACCACTCCAGGCTGCATGAAGCACTGGCATTTTGCTTCAAGACAGGAGGTAACAAGAATAAATACGGTGCCAGCTACATTTCCTCCAGATCAGATATGTGAATGTTATGAGCATTGTAATGGGTAGCGTGGGTGACACAGAATTTCACAGAAGCGCCTACACAAAGAGCAGCCCTTCTTCAGAAGGCACAGCACACACCATTTTGTCTCATTCCAAAGCAGTTCACAATCTTCTCCGGTTTTTCAGTTGAAGCTTTCAGATACAGTTTTTTATCTAAACCTGATATAATATATGAATTTTTAGGAGGGCAATTTGATTTCTAGACAGTGGGAGAGGGAATAGAAAGGTATAAGAAGTGAGGTCACAGCTTGTAAATATATCTGAATTCTCTGAAGGAGTGAAGTGAGAATAGCCTTTATGTATAGTCACATGGACACCGATAACCATTAAATTAAAGCCAGCATGAAAAATAAACATCCATTCTTAGATTACTTCATAGGAGAGACCCATATTTGCCTGGGGGCTTGGTGATGGGGATGGGAGAGGGGAGTGAGGAAAGGAGTAAATGATGAATGCCACTCCATATCTTTCTGTGGAGACTGAGAAACCAGCTGCAGACTAATGCGTACGAAGCCTCACCCCGTGAGTTGACCTACTGGGACTGTGGCCTAACTGTGAATGCAGCACTGTAGCTGTTTATCAGGAGGTTATAGATGATCAGTTGTTTTGTGTGCTTTTCTTTGGAGATGGGGGGTGGTGGTTGTCGTTTTGTTGTTTTGTTGGCAAGCCAAAGCATATATGTAAGTCCAAGTTGGCTTTCAATGTTCTAACTTGACATTTTTCCAAATTTAGTGTCACCCCTTAAGCCATTTGGGGGTGTATTTTTTAGAATTCCCTTCAACCCCAGAGGCACATTCTTTTCTATATCCTGAGTACTATCCATCGGGAAGATTTTATTTTATTTTATTTTATTTTATTTTATTTTATTTTATTTTATTTTATTTTATGTTACGTATGTATTTGTTATTTGTTATACACATAATATTTACCATTTTAAAGCATTGGTGGCATTTAGTACATTCACAATGTTGTACAATGATCACCACAATCTAGTCCAAGAAAACTTTCATCATTCTATTTTTTTCATTTACATATTGAACTTTTTTTTTTTTGCTTTGTTTTGTTTTCAAATTTTTACTTAAATTCTAGTTAAGATATAGCGTAATATCAGTTTCAGGAGTAGAAATTAGTGATTCATCATTTACATGTAACACCCAGTGCTCATCATAACAAGTGCCCTCCTTTAATATCCATGACCCATTTAGCCCATCCCCTGCCCAACATTTTCATCATTCTAAAAAGAAAGCCCCTACATATTAAATAGTCACTATATATTACCCTCTCCTCTGGCCTCTGACAACCAGTAATCTGCTTTCTATCTCTATGGATTTACCTCCTTTGGATATTTCATATAAATGGAATCATACAGTATGTGTCCTTTTGTGTCTGACTTCTTTCACTTATAATGCTTTCCAGGATCATCCATGTTGTATCTGTATCTATTTTGAATCAACAGGAAGTCATATGGAAGCTAGTCTGCTTAAAAAGCTAGATATATATTATTTAAAAAAAATTTAAGTGATTATACAGTAATGATATTGAATTTCCCTGGTGGCTAATGATGATGAACATTTTTTCATGTGTCTGTTAGCCATTTGTATGTCTTCTTTGGAGAAGTGTATGTTCATCTCTTCTGCTCATTTTTTGATGTGATTATCCATTTTCTGGGTGTTGAGTTTGAGGAGTTCTTTATAGATCTTGGATATCAGCCCTTTGTCTGTACTGTCATTTGCGAATATCTTCTCCCATTCCGTGGATTGCCTGTTTGTTTTGTTGACTGTTTCCTTTGCTGTGCAGAAGCTTTTTACCTTGATGAAGTACCAAAAGTTCATTTTTGCTTTTGTTTCTTTGCCTTTGGAGACATGTCTTGAAAGAAGTTGCTGTGTCCGATGTCAAAGAGGTTACTGCCTATGTTCTCCTCTAGGATTTTGATAGATTCCTGCCTCATGTTGAGGTCTTTCATCTATTTCAAGTTTATCTATGTGAATGGTGTAAGAGAATGGTTGAGTTTCATTCTTCTATACATAGCTGTCCAATTTTACCAGCACCATTTATTGAAGAGACTATCTTTTTTCCACTGGATATTTTTTCCTGCTTTGTAGAAGACTATTTGACCACAGAGTTGAGGGTCCATATCTGGACGCTCTACTCTGTTCCATTGGTCTATGTGTCTCTTTTTGTGCCAGTATCATGCTGTCTTGGTGATCACAGATTTGTAGTAAAGCTTGAAATCAGGCAACATGATGCCTCCAGCTTTGTTTTTCTTTCTCAACATTTCCTTAGCAATTCGGGGTCTTTTCTGCTTCCATACAAATTTTAGGATTGTTTGTTCCAGCACTTTGAAAAATGCTGGTGGAATTTTGATCCGGATGGCATTGAAAGTATAGATTGCTCTGGGCAGTATAGACATTTTAACAATGTTTATTCTTCCAATCCATGAGCATGGAATGCTTTTCCATATTTTTGTGTCTTCTTCAATTTCTTTCATGAGTGTTCTGTAGTTCCTCGAGTACAGATCCTTTACCTCTTTAGTTAGGTTTATTCCAAGGTATCTTATGGTTCTTGGTGCTACAGTAAATGGAATCCATCAGGGAAATTCAAATCAAAACCTCATTGAGATACCACCTTACACCAGTTAGAATGGCCAAAATTATCAGGACAGGAAACAACAAGTGTTGGAGAAGATGTGGAGAAAGGGGAACCCCCTTACACTGTTGGTAGGAATGCAAGTTGGTGCAACCACTTTGGAAAACAGTGTGGAGATTCCTTAAAAAATTAAAAATAGAGCTACCCTATGACCCTGCAATTGCCCTACTGGGTATTTACCCCAAACATACGGATGCAGTGAAAAGAAGGGCCATATGTACCCCAATGTTCATAGTAGCAATGGCCACAATTGTCAAACTGTGGAAAGAGCCAAGATGCCCTTCAACAGATGAATGGATAAAGAAGATATGGTCCATATTATGCCTCCATCAGAAAGGATGAAATACCCATCTTTTGTATCAACATGGACGGGACAGGAGGAGATTATGCTGAGTGAAATAAGTCAAGCAGAGAAAGCCAATTATCATATGGTCTCACTTACTTGTGGAGCATAAGGAATAATATGGAGGACATTAGGAGAAGGAAAGGAAAAGTGAATTGGGGTAAATTGGAGGGGGAGACGAAGCATGAGAGACTATGGACTCTGAGAAACAAACTGAGGGTTTTGGAAGGGAGGGGGTGAGGGGATGGGTTAGCCTGGTGGTGGGTATTAAGGAGGGCACGTAGTGCATGGAGCACTGGGTGTGGTGCATAAACAATGAATCTTAGAACACTGAAAAAATTTTAAAAAATACGTTAGACCAATAAATAGCAAATTATAACTATTCAGGGCAAAATTCAACCAAACTACAGCTTATTAAAAAATAGTTTAGGGTAAAAATTAAAAAAAAGTAATAATATTAATTTTCTTATGTGTCTCATGCTTTGTTTTTATGTCTTCAAGTATATAGGTTCTATCTACACTAAAAAATACACAGAACTAAATAAACATGACAATGCATTATTACCTACACTCAGAGTATAAATCTTGCTTGGTTATTGTCAGGTGGACTTTTACAAGGTTGTCTTTGCAGGAGGCAGGGGTTGGCTAAAGGATGTTACACTGAAGATGTTATACTGGAATTATGACATCTCCCTAATGAATAATGTGAGGTATCCATAAATCAGATGTCAGAGGCAAAGCATTCAAATTAGGCTTTTGTAGTCTCTCTTTGTAACAGCCATCCTGTTTAATTGTTCCCTTTTCTAGTTCTCCTACAAAGGTTAAGTACCTAGTTAATGAAAAAAATTTACTCTAAAATATTTATGACTTAATGAACTTAGAAACTAATGGAGACATACTTGCTTAATTCTATAAATTTTCTTTTATTATGTTCAGTTAGCCACCATATAGTACATCATTAGTTTTTGATGTAGTGTTCAATGATTCATTAGTTGCGTATAACACCCAGTGGTCATCACAACATGTGTCCTCCATAATACCCATCACACAGCTATCCCATCCCCCCCAGGCCCCTTCCCCTCCGAAACTCTTGGTTTGTTTCCCAGAGTCCATAGTCTCTCATGGTTTGTCTCCCTCTCTGATTTCCCTCCCTTCAGTTTTCTCTCCCTGTCCCTGTGGTTCTCCATGCTATTCCTTATGTTCCGCACATGACTGAAACCATATGATAATTGTCTCTCTCTGCTTGACTTATTTCACTCAGCATAATCCCCTCTAGCTCCAATCACGTAGATGCAAATGGTGGGTATTCATCCTTTCTGATGGCTGAGTAATATTCCATTGTATATATGTTCAATAAATAGTGCTGGGAAAATTGGACAGCTACATACAGAAGAATGAAACCGGACCATTCTCTTATACCATACACAAAGATAAACTTAATTCTATAAAATTAATTGCCTTTTAAGTAAGAAGTAGAGAAAAATACTAAGAGCAGATCTTTCCTAGTCCCCTCAAATCATACCACATGGACCAGTGTGGTCCTCAAACTTCTATGTGTCTAAGAATCACTGGGACATTCATAAAAAATATAAATTCCTAGGACCCAGAGATTCTGATTCAATCTGGGTATCAGAAATCTACATTTTTTTAAAGATTTACTTATTTATTTGAGAGAGTGTGTGCACAAGCAGGGGGAGGGGCAGAGGGAGAGGGAGAATCTCAACCAGACTTCCCGCAGAGCACGGAGCCGAAGGCAGTGCTTGATCTCACGACCCTGAGATCATGATCTGAGTTGAAATCAAGTGTCTGTCGCTCAACCGACTGAGCCAACCAGGCACCCCAGAAATCTATACTTGTGATAACTATCCTAAGTTGGTCGTTTTCAAACTTTAATGTGCCTCAAAATCTCCCCGAGGGTTTGTTAAAACACAGATTTCTGGACCCTATTCCCAGAGGTCTTGATTTAGTAGGCCTGGAGCGGTGCTAAGAATTTACCTAACAAGACCCCAGGTGACGTTGGTGCTACAGGTTGGGGACCATATTTTGTGAATCACTGTCTTTGATGATTCTAAAATAACTGTGCCTTAGCACACCTGGAGACATTCCGATAAACTAATCACACTTCTATAAATCAGGCTAAGCTACGCGGCAGCCTGTGATAACATAGCATGACTTTCACAATGATGGAATAAAATAAAACTCTCTCCCTAGCTGGGAAGCATCAATACATTTCACAATTTTAATAGGGTACTATTTTAATATAAAAAATCAGTTAAGGACCAAAGACCAATGTATGCAAAACAATATTTTCTTTTGACATTCAGGTATGCATATAGAAATTTTAAAATTATTGTAGATTTCATTTAAAATAATACATTAAGGAGGGCGCATGTTGTGATGAGCACTGGGTGTTATATGTAACTAATGAATCGTTGCACACTACATCAAAAACTAATGATGTACTACTATATGTTGGTTAACTGAACATAATAAGAAAACTTGGAAAATTAAAAAATTTTTTAAAAAGAAACTAGAATTTTCTAAAGATGTAAAAAGATAAAATAAAATAAAACATCAAAAAACCACCTGAAGCTCTAAGATTAAAGTCACTGTTTAATGGCTTTGGTTTTCAGTCAGAAAACTGATTCAGGAGTACAGCCTACTGGATGTTTCTGATATTGCAAAGGAAAAAATTGTCATGAAAGTTTTAACATTTAATATCTTTCTTTTATGTATTAATTTCTTTCTATGTTTCTTTATAAGCATGGTATAATGGAAATGCTATGAACTTGGGAGGGTTCAAGATCTTCCTTTGCTTTGTGAGCTTCTTTGCTATATTACGTCACCTTGAGCAAGTTACTCAAGCTTTAGGTTCCTACTCTGTATAACAGGGTAACATAATCACCACCACCCAGCAGAACAGTTGTGAAAATTAGTGGAATAAAACGTTTAAACTCCCAGTACAATGCTGGACTTGTTTTGGAACCTATGACGTTTATACAGATCCATGCATACACGTGCACATATATATCACCAAACAGAAAAGATTTTTAAAAAATCACTTTCTAAATTTTCTATGTAAGTTCCCCAAACTTAATTCTGCTTCTAACACTTACCAGAACATGTGGGGACTCCACATTAGTATTCCTCTGCATTTTGATTTCTGACAGTTCTATGCATTAATGAATTAGGGAAGGCTAGGCCCTGGTAAAGTCACATTATTTTTATTTTTACTGGTATTAAAACTTAATAATGAGGGGCGCCTGGGTGGCTCAGTGGGTTAAGCCTCTGCCTTTGACTCAGGTCATGATCTCAGGGTCCTGGGATCTAGCCCCGCATCGGGCTCTCTACTCAGTGGGGAGCCTGCTTCCCCCTCTCTCTCTGCCTGCCTCTCTGCCTACTTGTGATCTCTCTCTCTGTCAAAAAAATAAATAAAATCTTTGAAAAAGAAAAAAAACTTAATAATGAAGTGAAGCATTCCAAAAAAAATAATTTCCTGTAAATAAGTTATTTAAGTAGAATCCATACTCACTGCCTTCAGTCAATTAATTCTTTGATGTTTTCCCTAGGGGAGGACATTTGTAAGCTGGTCCTCACCTAAGATAAGCAGTAGGAAATAACATCACATTGATGTCCAGGCCCAAACTGTGATGTCTCCAGACTCTAGTTGTGCTTAGGAACTCATCACATTTTGAGGCCCCCACATCTCCCTTCTGATTCATATAGTGTCCTTGGTGATCTCATGTGTGCTTGGGAACTGGCCCATGTATATTTTCTGCTGTAGCCTCCTGGTTAAGAAATCTGGAGATATGATTCTGTGACCTACAGTAGGGCTCCAGAATGTTTATTAAAATAAGTGATCCAGGAGATTCTAATGAAAGGTGTTCAAGGGTTGTATAATGTAGGAAAAAATCCTACACTGGGAACATTGTCCTAGGAACCAGCAGGGGTTGGTTTTCTGCTCCTGTTTGCTGAAATTATTGGAATACAATCAAGCAGTACTTACATTTAGTAAGAACTCTCATTAGCTAGGTAGACTATCAGTTATGATTACCAGGGGGCACTGTGGTTCCAGTTAAGTGTCCTTTTGATTCCAGTGTTGCAAACTACTATGATTTATGAGGACTTTGTTGCAGTAAAAGATAATTATTGAAAGTGATACTATTCCTGCCTCCTTACCTGCTACCCCA
>CM052883.1:134311976-134343219 GCA_028534135.1 Potos flavus
ATTTTCAACATCTCAAAAGAAAATCCTATATCCATTAAGTCACACCCCATTCCTCCCCAACATATCGCATGCCCCCAACCCTACCACCCACTACCATGTCCTATGAAATTACTAATTTACTTTCTGTTCCTATAGATTTGCCTATTCTGGGTATGTCATATAGAATCATACAGTATGTGGCCTTTTATAACTGGATTCTTTCACTTAGTATAACATTTCCAAGGTTTATCCTTGTTGTAGCATGCATCAATACTTCATTTCTATGGCTGAATAACATCCCATTGTATGGATACACCACATTTTGTTTATTTACCCATCATTTGATGAACACTTGGCTTGTTTCCATCTTTTGGTTATTTTGAATAATGCCGCTATGAACACTCAAGTACAGGTATTAGTTTATATATACATTTTCAGGGGCGTCTGGGTGGCTCAGTTGGTTAAGTGTCCAACTCTTGATTTTCACTCAGGTCATGATCTCAGAGTTGTGAGATCAAGCTCCACATCAGGCTTGTGCTGCGTGTGGAGCCTTCTTGAGATTCTCTCTCTCTCTCTCCCTCTGCCCCTCCTCCTCTCAAAACCACCACCACTAACAACAAGAAAAACACCCTTTTTCAGTTCTCTTGGGTATATATCTAAAAGAGGAATTGCCAAATCAGATGGTAACTGTATGTTTAACATTCTGAGGGACTGCCAAATTATTTCTCCAAAGGACTGCACTTCACATTCCACATTCTCGCCAGCATTTATAATTGTTGATGTTTTTATTATACACAGATGTGATGTTTTGCTAGGGTTGCTTAACAAAGTACTACAAACTGAGTAGCTAAAACAGAAATTCTCCCATAGTTCTGGAGGCTAGAATTTCAAGATCAAGGTATCCAAAGGATCACATTCCCTCTGAGGAGCCTAGGGAATTATCTGTTCCAGACTTCTCTTCTAGCTTCTGGTAGTTCCTTGGCTAGTGGAAGTATATATCTAATTTTCACATGGTGTTTTCCCAGTCTATAAAGACATTAGCCATATTGGATTCGGGGCCACCCTATTCTAGATCTCATCTAAACTACATCTGCATTGACCCTACTTCCAAATTAGGTCATATTCCGGGGTTAGGACTTCAACATAGAATTTTAGGAGGACACAATTCAACCATACTCATAGGTCTAAAAGGATATTTAATTGCGGTTTTGATTTTCATTTTTCTATGACTAGTAACATTGAACATCTATGTGCTTATTTGCCATTTGTGTATCTTCTTCAGAGAAATGTCTGCTCAAATTCTTTGTTCATTTAAAAAAACTGGATTATTTATCTTCTTGTTGTTGAGTTTTAGGAGTCCTTTATAAATTCTGGATATAAGGCCGGTATATGATTTGCAAAGATTTATTAGGTATATGATTTGCAAAGATTTCTCCCATTCTATAGGTCTTTTCACACTCTTGAAAGTATCCATTCATGTAGAAAAGATTTTAATTTCGATGAAATTCAGTTTATCTTTTGTTGCTTGTGCTTTTGGAGTCATTTATAAGAAATCTATATATAAATCCAAGAGTCCTAAGATTTTTCCTGTGTTTTGTTCTAAGAGCTTTATAGTTTTAGCATTTAATTTTAGTTTTTATTCTGAGTTAATTTTTATATATGATGTAAGGTAGGAGTCCAACCTCTTTCTTTTACTTGTGATATCTATTTGTGCCAGTGCATTTGATGAAAAAGCTATTCTTTCCCCCATTCAATTGTCTTGACATGCTTGTAAAAAAAATGAATTAACCACAATATAAAGATTAATTTCTGGCCTCCCATTTCTATTCCAATGATCTATATTTATATTTTTATGCCACATTGTCTTGATTACTGTAGCTTTGTAGTATGTCCTCTATTTTTATTCTTCTTTCGTAAGATTGCTTTGGCTATTATGGGTTTCTTGGATTTTCATATGAATTTTAGGATCACACTGTCAATTTCTGCACAAAATCTAATTGGGCTTTTTTTTTTTTTTTTAAGATTTTATTTATTTATTTCACAGAGAGAAAGATCACAAGTAGGAAGAGAGGCAGGCAGAGAGAGAAGGGGAAGCAGGCTCCCCGCCGAGCAGAGAGCCTGATGCGGCTGATCCCAGGACCCTGAGATCACAACCTGAGCCGAAGGCAGAGACTCTAACCCACTGAGCCACCCAGGTGCCCCTCTAACTGGGCTTTTGACAGAGATTTCACTGAATCTGTGGATAATTTGGAGAGTACTGCCACTTTAACAATAAGGTTTATGATCCAGGAAAATGAAATGTCTATATTTATTTTAGATTTTTTTAAATTTCTTTCAAAATTGGTTTTGCATTTTTTCAGTGTACAAGGCTTGGACTTAAAATTTTTTTAATATATACCTATTTTATTGTTATTGATGCTATTGTAAGTAAAATTGTTTTCTTAATTTCATTTTCAGATTATTTAACCCTACTATATAGAAATTAAATTTATTTTTTAATACTAATGTTGTATCCTGCAACTCTACCAAACTTATTTAATTCTAATGATCTTTTAGTAGATTACTTATGTGGATATAATAAAAATATATGTTATGTATTTGGTCTTTGGCCCTGGTTCCTGGTACAGAGCTCAAAAACTCGAAATAGTAATTATGTGACGGAATGGAGGTGTTAGCTGATGCTTTGCCAGTAGTCATTTTGCAATATATGAATGTATCCCATCAACCTCTTGTGAACCTTTCACATATACAATGTGATATGTCAATCTTATCTCAACAAAGCTGGAAAAGAAATTGTTCCTCTGAAAAAACAAAACAAAACAAAACTCTTAGAATTTCCTGAGTGATAGGAGTGTCTTTTGTTATTCATAATAATATCTGAGTTTATGGTAACAAGATGACTCATGGTGGGTCCTCAGACAGTTTCAAGGAAGGAGCTGACCACACACATAATTAGAAGATTGGAACTTTCAGCCCCACCCCCCAATCTCTGGGAAACGAGGGAGGTTGGTCATTGAGTTCAATCATGTGGCCAATGATTTAACCAATCATGCCTACATAATGAAACCTCAATAAAAATTCTTGAATAATGAGATCTGGGAAGATTCTAGGTTCATAAAAACATTAATGTGCTAGGCAGGTAGTCCTCCTGGAAAGAGCATGAAAGCTCTTTGTCCCCACTTCCATATTTTGTCTAATGAATCTTTTCCATTTGTCTGTTCCTGAGTTATATCCTTTATAATAAAAGTATAATTATAAGTATAGTGTTTTCCTGAGTTCTATGAGTTGTTCTAGCAAATTATGAAACTTGAGTAGGGGTCATGGTAACCCCAAAATTTTAGTCTTTTGAGCAGACATGTGGGTAGCCTGAAGCCCCCATGTGGGGCTGGTGTCTAAAGTGGGGGCAGTCCTGTGGGAGTGAGCTGTTTATTGTGAGGTTTGCACTAACTCTGGGTAGTAAGTGTCAGTATTGCATTAATTGTTGGATACTCTGTTCACGTCAGGGGATTATTACTGGAAGAATGTACCTATTAAACTCGTTAATTCTCATAGTCTATTAATGGATTCCATTGGATTTTCTACACTTAAGATCATGTGATTTGCAAATAGAGATAGTTTTACTTCTCCCTGTCCAATCTGGACGTATTTTATTCCTTTTTCTTGCCTAATTGCTTTACATAGAACCTCTAGTACAATGTGCAATGTTGGACAAAGAGTGGACATCCTTGTCTTTTTCCAAATCTTAGTATGATGCTAGCTGTAGGGTTTTTGTCAAAGTCCTTTATCAGATAGAGGACATTCCCTTCTATTCCAACTTTATCATTAAAAGATGCTTGTTTTGTAAAATGCCTTTTCTGCACCTATTGAGATGATTGATTTTTGTCCTTCATTCTATTGCTATCATGTATTACACTAACTGATATTCAGATGTTAAACCAACCATATCTAAAATAAGTCCCACTTGGTCATGGAGTGTAATTATTTTTATATGTCACTGGATTTGTTTTTTTTGTTGGTATTTTCTTGAGGACTTTAGTGATTACATTCATAAGGAATATTGATAAGCAGTTTCTTTTTTGTGTAGTATCTTCATCTGTGTTTGGTATTAAGCTAAAACTGGCTTCATAGAATTATTTGGGATATATTCCCTTATCTTTCTTTTTTGGAAGTGTATATGAGGGATTGGCATTAATTCTTCCATAAATGTTTGGTAGTACTTATCAGCAAAGCTATCTGGTCCTGAAATTTTCTTTGTGGCAAGTTTTTTGACAACTAATGCAATCTCTTTTTATAGCTCTCTATTTGAGACAGTTTCAGTAGTTTGTGTCTTTTCATTTCATCTAAGCTACCTAATTTGTTGGCATATGCTTGTTCATAGTTTCATTTTCATTGTTCTCAAAGTATTTTCTAACTACCCTTGTGATTTCTTTCTCGACCCATTGGTTATTTAGGAGTGTGTTGTTTAGTTTCCACATATTTGTGAATTTCCCAAATTTCCTTGCTATTGATTCCTAATTTCTAGTTTCGTTCCATTTTGGTTGGAGAATATACTTCGTATGATTTCAATCCTTTTAAGTTTATTGAGCCTTATTTTATGGCCTACCATATGGTCTATCCTAGAAAATGTTCCAAGTGCACTTAAGGAAGAAAAATTCTGTTGTTGGGTAGAATGTTCTATAGACTCATTCAGATTCATGATCTGTATGCTTATATTTTGTGTTAGATACGTTTAGATTCACATCTACCATTGTGCTTTCCTTTTTCTAAATTTTGTATATTTTTCTATTCCTATCTTCCTCTTTATTGTTTTCTTTCATATTAAGTGGATTTTTTTATAATGTAACATTTTAATTCTTTTAATGATTTTTTATATTATATTTTTGAGTTATTTTCTTAGTGGTCATTCTACAGATTACAACATACTTCTTAAAATCTACTTCAGATTTTTACTAAACTGATTCTAGTTAATATGGAAATGTGCTGTCATTACTACTATATAGCTTCATGCCCCACACCTTTTTGTGCTATTATTTATAGCTATTGTGTTTGCTTGTTAATACCAGTGTCATGGGGCTAACAGCATCCTCTCAATTGTTCTCCACAAAAATCTTCTTTGTTTTGGACAACACCCTTAAGCATGGAATTTCCACATTCTGTTCCAAATAAACTCAGTCCCCTCAGGCAGAGGTGTGGTGCCCTTTGTCCTTCTGGTCTGTCCCTCCCTAGGAACAGACTCACTGAATCACTGTACAGGAGCTGGGAGCAAGGACAGTAGCCCGATTCTCCCAGAATGACACCTAGCAATATGTGCATATCCTGGAAATGAGGGATGGTAGCCCCTGATCTTCTCAGCTTGCCTTAGCCAATGTGGAACCTCTCTAGGAGTGGTTCAAGCAGCTGAGGAAGGAGTAAGCAAGGCCCTAGTATTTGGGGCTTGCCAAGCCTAGGTTAAAGGTTCTGCCTTTAGGAAAATTTCAAGAGATCTTAGATGATTTTTAAAAATAATTTTTACTCGCTATATAGTTGTTTTGCTGGGGAGAGAGTTTGCAGAGCTCCTCATTCTGGAAGTCCCAATCCCCAATTTACTTTTTTTTTTTTTTTTAAGATTTATTTATTGATTTGAGAGAGAGAGAGAGAGAGAGAGCATGTGTGTGCATGCATGTGAGCAGGGGAAGGGGGAGAGAGGGGGAAAGAGAGGGAGAGAGAGACTTCTCAAACTCCCCAATGAGTACAGAACCCAACTCAGGGCTTGATCCCAGGACCCTGAAATCATGACCTGAGCCAAAATCAAGAGTCTCCTGCTCAACCTCCTGAGCCATCTAGGGACACCCCTCCCAATTTGCTTTTAAAGAGGTACCTTTCATAACCTCCATTGGCCTGGGAAGTTTCTCCTATACTCCTCTGACAACATTAACTACAAATCTTATAAAATGACACCATCAAGCTGAGAAAAATTATCTGCACATTAGGAGGAGAGGGAGAATTGGCTAAGGTCTGGGGTAGGCCACTTCCCCTAGGGACAGTTCAAACCTTCGAGGAAGAATATAGCTGCAAACAAATGAATAACTATCTGGGTAGAACATGATAAACAGAGTATAGTGAAAAGCAACAGGAGGTAACCCAAATTAAGGTTTAGTATCAGAGTAGTCCCAGGAAGTACATGTGTGAAATAATCTAAGAATAAGTAATTTGTGAAAATACAGAAAAGAAAATATTATGTAGCAGCAATACCCATAGACACAAGGAGGCAGGATTCTATAAGAAAGTAAAGGAAAGAAGGAAGGAAAGAGATTAAGGAAGGAAGGAAGGAGGGAAGAAAGAATAAGATGGGGCACTTTGTGTTGGGAAAAGGCAGAAGTCCAGTTTTTGAAATTGAAGAAAGAGGTAAGAACAGCAAAGTCAGTGTGCTCTGCACCAGAAGTCATTTTAATTCTTCAGTCTAGGCTTAAATTACTCCCAAAGCCAGGTACAGTGCTTAGTCCCTGACTGCACATTAGAACCATCTGGGGAGCTTTAAAAACATCCCAATCACAAACCAATTACTTCAAAACTTCTGGAGTAGGGCTCAGGAATGAGTAGTTTTTAAAGTTTCCCAGATCATCTCAATGTACAACCATTTTAAGAACTACTATGATATGTGGGTGGGTAGGGAGTTCAGCTGCAATCAAAGGAGTGTTAGAATGGGAGGGAGACAGGCAGATTCTATATTTTTTTTCTTTTTGAAAATTCCACTAAGGATTGTCTGAACTTCCTGCCTTAGGTTAATAAATTTCTATATATGTGTGCCAGCCTTCTAAATTGATTTTGCTGTTACCTTACATCTCATACTCTGCTTATTTTCAATGCCTACTTTTCCATTAGACCACAAACTATATTGTAATTTCATCTCAAATAAATGTGACTTTATTATGTACATATTTTATTGACATACCCTACCAAATAGCTATCCAGCAAGGATTCCAGAAGAAATTTAGGCATATATTGAAATGGCTATTAAATTGGTGAGGATGGCCTATGCCAACAATTGGACAAACTAGAAGAAATGGATGAATTTCTAGAAATATACAATCTCCCAAAACTGAATCAGGAAGAAATAGAAAATCTGAACAAATTACTAATAACAAAATTGAACGGTAATCAAAAAACTACCAACAGACAAAAGTCCAGGACTAGATGGATTGACAGGTGAATTTCACAAAACATTTAGAGAAGAGTTAATACGTATTCTCCTCAAATTATTCCAAAAAATAGAAGAGGAAGGAAATCTTCTAAATACATTATATAAGGCTGATATTATCCTGATACAAAAACCAGACAAAAACACCACACGCACAAAATCTACAAGCCAATATCCCTGATAAACATAGAATCATTCATGACAATCAAATGGGATTTATTCCAGGTAGGCAAGGGTGGTTCAATATTTGCAAATCATTGTGATACACCACATTAACAAAACAAAAGGTAAATATCATATGGTCATCTAAATAGATGAAGGAAAAACATTTCAGAATATTCAACATCCATTAATGATAAAAACTCTCAACAAAGCGGAGTTAGAGGGAACAGATTTCAACATAATAAAGTCCGTATTTGAAACCCACAACATCAAATTCAATGGTGAAAAACTGAGCCTTTCCTCTAATAGGAACAAGACAAGGATGTCCACTTTCACCACTTTTATTCATTATAGTACTGGAAGTGCTAGCTATGGCAATCAGACAAGAAAAAAAAAAGGCATCCATATTAGTAAGAAGGAAGTTAAACTGTCAGTATTTTCAGATGACATGATACTATACATAGAAAATCCTAAAAACTCCACATAAAACCTATTAGAAGTAATAAACGACTTCAGTAAAGTTGCAGGATACAAATTAATATGCAGAAATTGGTTGCATTTCTGTACACTAATAACAAAGTAGCAGAAAGAGAAATTAAGAAAACAATTTCATTTACAGTTACACCAAAAATAACGAAATACTTAGGAATAAACTTAGCTGAAAAAATAAGGGGCTTGTACTCTGAAAACTATAAAACACTGATGAAAGAAACTGAAGACAACATACACAGGTGGAAAGATGTACCATGCTCATGGATTGGAAGAATTAATATTGTTAAAATATCCATATGTCCAAAGCAATCTACAGATGTAATGCAATCCCTATCAAAATACCAATAGCAGATTTCATAGAACTAGAACAAACAATACTAAAATTTGTATGAACCACAGAAGACCATGAATACCAAAGCAATCTTGAGAAAGAAGGACAAAGCTAGAAGCATCACAATTTCAGATTCAAGATACATTATAAAGCTGTAGTAATCAAAACGGTATGTTACTGGCACAAAAATAGATACATAGATCATTGCACAGAATAGAAACCCCAGAAATAAACCCATGATTATACGGTGACTTAATATACAATAAATGAGACAAGAATATACGAGGCAAAAAAGACAGTCTCTTTAATAAATGCTACTGAGAAAACAAAACAGCTATATGCAAAGAATGAAACTGAAGCACTTTCTTACACCACACACAAAAATAAATTCAAAATGGATTAAACATCTACACATGAGACTTGAAACCATAAAACTCCTAGAAGAAAACTTAGGCAATAATTTCTTGATATTGGCCTTAGCAACATTTTTCTAGATATGTCTCCCCAGGCGAGGGAAACAAAAGCAAAAATAAACTATCAGGACTACACAAGGTAAAAAGCTTTTGCACAGTGAAGGAAACCATCAAGAAAACAAAAAGGTAACCTACTGAATGGGAGAAGATATTTGCAAATAATATATCCAATAAGGGGTTAATAACCAAAATACATAAAAAGTCTTACTTATACAACTCAATACCAAAGCAAAACAAAATAAAACCCACAAAAAATAACCACAGTTAAAAATGGGCAGATGACCTAAAGAGACATTTTTCCAAAGAAGATACAAAATGGCAAACAGATACATGAAAAGATACTCAATATCACTAATTGTCAGGGAAATGCAAATCAAAACCACAATGAGATATCACCTTATACCTGTCAGAATGGCTAGAATAAAAAAGACAAGAAATAAGTGTTGGTGAGGATGTGGAGAAAAAGGAACCATTTTGGAAATATTGGTGGGAATGTAAAATTGGTGCAGCCACTGTGGAGGTTCCTCAGTATGGAATTTCCTCAAAAAATTAAAAATAGAAATACTATATGATCCAGTATTCCACTACTGGGTGTTTACCCAAAGAAAATAAAAACACTAATTAGAAAAGATATATGTAACCCTATGCTATTGCAGCATTATTTACAATAACTGAGACATGGAAGCAACACAAGTGTCCACTGATAAAAGAATGGATAAAGAATATGTACTGTATATACAATGGAATATTACTCGACTATAAAAAGAATGAGATCTTACCATTTGTGACAACAGGAATGGACGTAGAGGGCATTAGGCTAAGTAAAATAAGTCAGACAGAGAAAGTAAAACACTGTAGGATTTCACACATATGTGGAATCTAAAAAACAAAACAAACAAAAAGAGAAATAGATCCGTAAATGTAGAGAATGAACTGATGGTTGCCAGAAGGGAAGGGGGAGAGCAGATGGAAAAATGGGTGAAGAGAAATGGGAGATACAGACTTCCAGCTGTGAAATGAATAAGTCATGGGAATAAAAGGCACAGCATAGGGAATGTAGTCAATGATAAAGTAATGGTATTACATGGTGACATATGGTAGCTAAACTTGTGGTGAGCATACCATAATGTATAAACTTGTCAAATTAATATGCTGTACACCTAAAACTAATGTAATATTGTGTGTTAACTATACTTGAATAAAAAAATTTGGTGAGGATGGTCCAAATGAAGTCTGCTTTAGGGGAGTAAAAGCTTCCTGAAGAGAGTCTACCTTCAGTAAGGAAATTATGGGGGTAAATTTATATATTAAATATTGACATATTTGTTCGTATTTGATATATAAATATACCTTGAAAATCAATTAAAAATTGAACACCCCAATCTAAATGGGCAAAATATATGAACAGGCAAATTACAGAATTAACACATTTGGAATGTTCACTAAATTTTTTTTTAATTTAAATTAAAGAAAGAATGAAGAATCATTTTTTAAACCTTTCAGACTGGCAAAGATAAAAAAAAAAAGTGGTAATATGGACATTATCTAGTGAAGGTGAGGGAAAATAGCTAGCCTTATATACATCTGACAGAAGGTCTCAGACCTTCCTAACCTGTCCTCCACACTGGTCCAAACTTTAGATAATTCTCCCTTGTATTCGTTAAATCATAATGTTTATTCACCATTGATTCACCAATTCTTCTAAGAATTTCTCCTAAGGAACTAGTAGATGCATGTACAAGATGTTTGCAACAGCATTGTTTATATTAGGCAACTATAAACAACATAGAAGTCCATTAAAAAGGATCTGGCTAAATAAGTTATGGCACATTCAACAACAGAATACTATATGACCATGCAAAAAAATAAGTAGATCCTTATTTTGAGATAAATTCATAAAATATGATTCAATTTATATAAAAATTATAAATATATGTTTATATAGACATTTAAGTGTATGTCAAATTATTAGTCCATTTTTACTGTATTATTTTAATTTTTAATTTAATTTTTTCTATGTTCACATATAATCAGCAAAAAAGAGTGATGAGGGAAGAGGTGATTCTGAGCCACTTATCCCCGGCCAAGGTACTCAGATTTTTGTCTATTAACGCTAAGAGTTTTTTCACTAACTACAGTATGACATTCAGGCACGGGCAGCTCATTCTCATAAAGGAGGGTAAGGTAAGATAGAGAGAGGTGTCCTCCTCTACTTTGCCCCAGATCAAGTGTAAATCTAGCCTCTTGTGGGAAGATAACTGAATTAGTCAGTGTTCTCCAGAGAAACAGAAATAATAGAATATATACATACATACTTTATTTATTTATTTATTTATTTATTTATTTATTTATTTATTTATTTATTGTAAGATTTGGATTTATTGTAGGAATTGGCTCATGCAGTTATGGAGGCTGGGAAGTCCCACAATCTGTCATCTGTAAGTTGCAGAAACAGGAAAGCCAATGGTATACTTTGGTCTGAGTCTGAAGGCCCGAGAACCAAGATCTCGGGTGTCTAAAGGCAGTAGGGGATGGATACCCAGCTCAAGAAGAGAGAGAATGGATTTGCCCTTCCTCTGCCTTTCTGTTCTATTGGAGCTCTCAATGGATTGGATGATGCCCCACTTTGTTGAGGGTAGATGCTCTTTACTCAGTCTACTAATTCAAATGCAAATCTCTTCCATATATACCTTCAGAGATACATTTAGAAATAATGTTTTGCCCATTAAAGGGTATCCTCTAGCTCAATCAAGTTGACATATAAATTAACCATCACAGAGACTCAGGTTCTGAACAGGAAGTAGTGGTGCGCTGCAGAAGCAGTGGTGGAAACTGGCAGTGCATAGCAAAGAATGAGGCAACACTGATGGAAACAGCCACCTGCTCAGGAGAGGAACCCAGCAGAAGAACACCTTATTATAGCTGATTGGATGCTGTGTAGATTCTCAGAAATTCTTTAGGGCAAATCTTTTAGGAATCTGAGGTCCTACATGAGCAAATGGGGTAAATATTGGGAAATATACTTTAAACAATGCAAAATGTATTTTTAATTTAACTCCCTTTGTGTATAATATAGGTTGGCAAGGCCTGGGGAAACTCAAGTTATAAATGACTATGTAGTTAAATAAATAGATTTTTAAAAATCGATGTCAACACATTCATAATAAAACAATTTCCTTTTACCTTGTAATTCATAAAATACATTGTTATTTATCAAATACAAAAAATTATCAAAGTTATCAATCTTCCTGAGTTCTTCCATGTCTTTCTAACTTCCACCTTTGACACCTGACCTAGCATACAGGCTCTCAAAGACACAATCAGTTTGTAGATAAATTATGGTATCAAACAATGCCAGGAGCTAACCCTCAATCTAATCCACTTCTACCCATAGGGCTACAAACATCTGTCCTTTGAAATAAACAACAAGCAGAAAGGATCCACTTTGTCCAATTTCCCCAATCTCCTCTCCCTAAGTTTAAGGTTCCATTATCGAAACTATGGATGGAGCCAGGAGTTTCACTCACTATCTCCTATAGTACAGTCCCTTACAAACTTTGCTGTCTTAAGTTTGGAAGGGCAATACTGACTTCCCTTGCCTGTGCTTAGAAAAGAGTAACTTCCTCTGTGAACAATGTCAGAGAAACCAAGGTCTGATCCTAAGAACTACTGCTTTCTCCTTGAGTAAAGAAAATCTTCGAAGGGCATGGATAAGGGAAGATGCAGACCCTTAGAAAAGGGCCAAAGAAAGAAACCAAGAAAACAAAAAGGAGATGGGTAGGGCACATGAAGATAAAAAAGGGGAAAAATGAAGAATGGGAGGAAAAAGGAGCAAAAAAGAGAGAGAGAGAGAATATTTAAAGAAACAGAAATATAGGGACAAACAGGAAATCTTCATGTTGCACCCACATATGGATATTATGTTCATTTCCAAACCCAGATATTTGGAACTTATTCTTTGGAGGCAATATTTAAGGGTGAATCCTACCTTGTACTTTCCAGTCTTTTCCTGAATTGTTTTAGTTCCCCCAGTTAGCTATATGACCTCAGGTAAGAACCTTAAATATACTTACAGAAGTGGTACATGTGCTTGTCATAAAATAATAAAACACTGACAGACAAAACAGTTAAAACATTATATTCTTACTATTAAAGCACACACTTCTTAGGGTATTCTGCTATATATTTCAAATGCTAGCACAGTCACCTTTTTATGTTATTATTATTATCTTTTAAAGCTCAGTCCAATTGTCCTGGGTTTGTCCTGTTGCTTCCACTTGCTATCATTTAGCTTGTTTCACTAGTGCCTGAATCTACTGTGAAATGGAAGTCACATCTAAAACTCTGTGTATTGGGGCGCCTGGGTGGCTCAGTGGGTTAAAGCCTCTGCCTTCGGCTCAGGTCATGATCTCAGGGTCCTGGGATGGAGCCCCGCATCAGGCTCTCTCCTCAGCGGGGAGCCTGTTTCCCCCTCTCTCTCTGCCTGCCTCTCTGCCTACTTGTGATCTTTCTCTCTCTCTATTAAATAAATACAATCCCAAAAAAACAATTAAAAAAATAAAACTCTGTGTATTGTTTTTTTAAAAATTTTGATTGAGATAAAAATTCACTTAATATAAAAGCCGCCAAAAACCATATAAAATTTTAACAATTTCCAGATGTTGAATTCAGTGACTTTTAGTATAGTCACAATATTGTGCAACCAACACCACTACCTAATTCCAATACTTCCATCACCCCAAAAAGAAACCCAATAACTCCCAATACCTTTCTCCCCTCACCCTTTGGCAACATAATCTACTTCCTGTTTCTATGAATTTATCTATTCTGGGCACATAATATAAATGGAATCATACAATATGTAATCTTTTGTTTTTGTATCTGTCTTCTTTCACACAGCATAATGTTTTCAAGGTTCATTCATGTTGTAGCATGTGTCAGTATTTGTTACATTTTATCATTGAATAATATTCCATTACCATACTGTGTTTATCCATTTATTAGCTGGTGGACATTTGAATGGTTTTTACTTTTTGGCTATTATGAGTAATGCTGACATGAACATTCTTGCACACATTTTTTTTAAACGAACAAAGGTTTTTAGTTATCTAGAGTATATACCTAGAGTGGAATTGCTGGTTCATATGGTAACTGTATCTTTAACTTTTTGAGAAACTCCTAAATGGTTTGCCACAGTAACTGTACTATTTTACATTCCCATCATCAGTGTATGAGCATTCCAACTTTTCCATATCCCCACTAACACTTGTTATTTTCCATTTAAAAAAAATTACATTCATCTTAGTGGTATGAAGTGGTATTTCATTGTGATTTGAATTTCCCTAATAATTAATAATATGGAACACTTTCTCAGGTGCCTATTAGTCATTTGTATATCTTCTTTGGAAGGATGTCTATTTGAGTCATTTGCCCGTTTTTAAATTGGGTTGTTTCTTTATGTATTTTGGATATTAGGCCCTTAACAGATATATGATTTACAAACATTTTCTCTCATTCTATATGTTGTCTTTTTACTTTCTTCATAATGATCTTTGATACAAAAAAGGTTTTAATTTTGACAAAGTTTAGTTAATATTTTTCTTAAAAATTGCTTGTGCTTTTGATGTTATATTTAAGAATCCATTGCTTAATCTAAAGTCACAAGGATTTACACCTATGCTTCCTTTTAGAGTTTTACCATTCTAGTGCTTATATTTAGGTCTTTGGTCCATTCTGAATTATTTTCGTGTATGGTGTGAGGAGAGTCCAAATTCATTCTTTTGTATGTGGATATTCAATTGTTCCAATACCATTTGTTGAACTTTGTGTATTCCAATTAGACATTTTTCCCCAAATTACATCATAGGTGATGTTAAGTATTCCATGTTGAATCTCATCAGAAGATATTATGTGGATGAACTATCATTAGAAACTTGATTGTTTATTATTACGATGACCATTGGATACCTCCATTGTACAATGTTATTTTCTTTTGTGACTAGAAAATAATCTGTTTGGACTTCCGGGGAAGATAGCAAAGTAGGAGGACCCTAAACTCACCTTGTGCCACAGACATAACTAGATAACACGTGCATCAGAGCAAACAATCCAGAAAAGGACCTAAAGACTGGCCAAACAAACTCCATAATTAAATGTAGAAAAGAGGCCACATCAAAGAGGGTAGAAAGAATGAGGTCTTCCTAAACCCCAAATATCTGACAGCTGGAGGGAGGTAACTGCAGAGGGGGCAAGAAACAGACTATCACACTGGGGAGGCTGCATGGGGAAGAGAAATCCCCGTAGCACTTGGCTTTGAAAATCAGAGGGGCTGAATTTCATGAGTGCTTACAACCAGTGGGACTTAAAGCCTGGAACTTTAAAAATCAATGGGCTTAGCTCTGAGAGAGCCCAGAGGGCAAGAGGAAGCTGAGTACCTGCCCTTTAAGAGACAGTACAGTAGACACCCCAGGGAGATATAGCTTGGAAGCAGCAGTTGTAAAGGTGAATGGGGTTTATGGGAGGGAGAGTTACTAATCTCAGAGTTCACTGAGGGACTTCTCCAGGAACAAAGGAACTGGCGGGCGCCATTTCCTTCCCCTTCCCCTCACCAAAAACACATAGCCACCTGTGGGCACCAGCACAGCACCAGCATTCACTATCTAACTTGCTTATACCATGCCCCAACCCCTCCAGCCAGGCCTGCCTCAGGCCCCATGCTGTGAATCCCCTCCCCCAGAAGACCCATGCAAACCTTGTCAACATTGCCTCCCAGAGGACAGGCGCACCTTATTAAAACTTCACATCACCCTGACTTGTGCATGTTTTGCAGAGTGCAGCCCACCCTGGTCTCTGCAGCCACTGCACATACCCTGTGAAGGACCAGCACCACCTATTTAAAAGTGCACATCCTGCCCACTACTTTCAAGAACAAGAGACATACCTGGCTTTGCTAAAACACAGAAACAGACACGGAGAGTTAGGCAAAATGAGACAGAGGAATATGTCACAAATGAAAGAACAGGACAAAACCACAGCAAGAGAGTTAAGCAAAATGGATATAAGAAATATGCCTTGGGGGCACCTGGGTGGCTCAGTGGGTTAAGCATCTGTTTTTGGCTCAGGTGATCCCAGGGTCCTGGGATCAAGTCCTGCGTCAGGTTCCCTTGTTTGGTGGGGAGCCTGCTTTTCCCTCTCCCTCTGCTATCCCTCGATTGTGCTCTCTCGTTCACTCTTTCACTCTCAAATAAATATTTTTTTTAAAAAGAAGAAATATGCCTTGATAGAGAATTCAAAGTAATGATCATGAAGATACTCACTGGACTTGAGAAAAGAGTGGAGGACATCAGTGAGACCCTTAAAGAGATAGAAATATAAAAAAGAACCAATCAGAGATGAAGAATATAATAAATGAAATAAAAAATATACTTGATGGAATAAATAACAGGTGAGAAGAAGCAAAGGAGCAAATTAATGAAGTAGAAGAAAAAGTACTGGAAAGTAATCAAGCTGAACAAATGAGAGAAAAAAGAATTATGCAAAATGAGAATAGATTTAGGGAAATTAGCGACTCCATCAAGCATAATAACATTCGCATTATAGGGATCCCAGAGAGGAGGAGAGAGAAAGGGGGGGCACAGCATTTATTTTGTCAGGATTTTCCTGGCACCTTAGGAATGTTTTGAAGGAAGAAGAATGGAGAAGACTATGGAGTGATAAAATAACTAAGAATCTAGAGGCCCAGACCAAGAGCAAAGAAAACAGAACAAGTCTTTGCAGAATTAAGAGTAGTGGGTGGAACTTAAGGGCAGGCAGGTATGAGGTCAATGTAAAGAAGCTCTCTCTAAAATCCAAGCTGTCCAGATTGAGGCAGGCTGCTGCCTGTGAGTCAGACAGCTTCCATGCCTGGAAGTGTCCCAACAGAGGCTAGTGAGCCATCGTTTGGAAATGCTGTGAACAAGATTCCTGCATTTAGTCTAAAGTGGGACTAAACAATATCTAAGCCTCTTTCCATACGAAGAGACCCAGGAATCATCTTCGTTGTCTTCTTCCACATTATTAAGCTCTACCTGTCATTTCACATCCTCAACATCTCTCATGTTTCCATTTTTAGCTCTGCTACCAGGGGGGCTAAATCTCCTACTAAGCCTTTACATGAACTCCATGCTCAAGGCAAACTTCACTAGAGTCAGTGCTCATGCCTCCCTTTGTTGTGAATTCCATTATTTCTCATCACTCAGCTCAAAATCTCTTCCCAGGGAAGCCTTTTCTGACCCAGCCTAGCAGAGTCCTTGACTATCTCCGTTTAACAAAACAGTAATTTACACAAACTGCCATTATGCACTTATCATTCTATATTACAATTTTATGTTTACACATCTGGCTCCCCTACTAAATGATAACCTCCACCAGGGCAAAGATCATGCCTTATCTTTGTATTACCAGCACCTGGAAGAGTATTTCACACAGAAGTTGCTCAACAAATATTTAGTGAGTAAATAAATCAATGAATTAATCATTGGGATTCTATATTTCTGTCGAGTTCTTATACTCATATCACTTTTAAGAATGAAAATGGAATAGTTTGGCAACTAAGGCCAGTATTTTTATATCTAAAGTAGTACCTCTCAGCTTTAAAATTTTTATGTTCCTTATCTTTTCCTCCGAGGGAGCGAGTTTTGCTACAAATGACTAAGGGGAAGCACTGACTACAACGGCAAAAAGTGGAAAGTTATTGCCATGAGATTTTGGCTCTGACAACATCCCAACTGAAGGGTTAATTAACATTGATGAGGAAGAGGAGAAATCAGGAGGTATAAAAAGGAAGAAAGGAAAAGGAAAGGAAGAAAAGGATAGGAAAGGAAGAAAAAAGGGAAGGCAGTTAAGAACATACACAGGCAGGAAAATGTAAACATCAGAGGACAGAGTGAATGAATCACAATTTTGGATTATATATATCAGTGCCATTTGTGACACTCCGATTAGAAAGTGTTGCTTGGAAGATCCTGGCAGTTCTCAATCTGTGGTCAAGAATAGAGCAGAAATGGGCAAAACACCGCTCCTGGGAAGGTTTATAAAGGCAAATGAAGATGAGCCTAGAGATGTGTGCTAAAGAAAAATGTTCAAAGGGTGCCTGGGTCACTCAGTCAGTTAAGCGTCTGCCTTTAGCTCAGGTCATGATCCCACAGTTCTGGGATAGAGACTGGCACTGGGCTCCCTGCTCAGCAGGTACTCTGTTTCTCCCTCTCCCTCTCCCTGCTGCTCCCCCTGCTTGTTCTTTGTTAAATAAATAAATAAATAAAATCTTAAAAAAAAAAAAAAAAAAGAAGGATGTTCAAACTCCTGATGTGAGGCCTTTCCTCCCTGTGGCATAAGCAGAATCCCTTTCTTCCTGTACCATGAGAGGTGGTTGTTGGCTTTCTTGGCTAGGACCAACCTGAGAGAAATTTGGGAAGTAAACAAGATTTAACATCCATTTCCTTTTTACAGTGACTCCTTCCTTTTTTTACTCCCTGCCATTATCTCCAGTTTCCTCTAATTTCCCCCATTGCCTCTTAATTTCACGTGCTTACTCAGCCCTCTCTCCCATCTGTGACACCCCATCAGGGCATCCCAGTTTTTCCATTCTCTGGGTTTATTCTCCCTTAACCCTCCATGGTGGCCATGACACCATGTCCATTCTGTCTGGCAAAACCATATGACTAGTCTTGAACTAAATTGTTAATGACTGACAATTGAATGACTTTGATTCCCAATGTGTTACTCTCCCACACATGCATTCAGCTAGAGATTTTTAGTGGCTTAATCTAAAGGTAGAATAAATATTAAATACTAAACAAAGGAAGCCATTTAAAATGCTAACCCACGCTATGCCTTAAAATGAAGGTCTCATCCTTAAGGAGCTTGAGATCCTTAAGAAATAGATTTCATATTTCACTGAAATAAACAGGACACACAGTACTTCAGACTTTAATTTCATGCTAGTGATTTTTGATAGCAGCTGTTGTTAATAAGGGAGGAGTATATTTGTCAAAGCAGCTAATCATCTTGTACTTAAAAAAAAAAAAGAAAAAAAAAAAAAAACAGAATGTAACAGGAATTTGGAAATCTGCCCAGTATCCTTTTTGAGAAATGGATGGCAATGGTTGACATCTCTTTTTTGTGACTCTTCCTGACACTCCTGTACAGGGGCACACCCTGCCCATTCTCAGAGTGAATCTGAAGACGGTGTTGTCTAATACTTTAATGACACAGAAATGTGTTGTCTCCAAACTACACTGAAAGAGAATCAAATGAGGCAACCATAAATTATTAACAGTTGCTCTTATCAACCTGTTCTTTAAGAATACTGGTTGCTTTTATTTGTGCCTAAAAATTCTTTCCTCTGTGTTAAGACAAAAAAAAAAGGAAAAAAGAGGAAGAGAGGAAGAAAAGGAGGGAGAAAATGAGGGAAGGGATGCCCCAGCTCTTTACTGATGTTCTGTATCTTTGAGATATCAACATTTAAAAAAAAAAAAAAAGATTTTACGTATTTATTTGAGAGAGAGAGAGAGAGAGTGAGTGAGTGAGAGTGTTCAAGCAGGGGCAGAGGGAGAGGGAGAAGCAGACTCCCCTGATGAGCAGGAAGCCCAACTCTGGGGCTCAATTCCAGGACCCTGGGATCATGACCTGAGCTGAAGGCAGATGCTTAACTGACTGAGCCACCCAGGTACCCTGAGATGTCAACATTCTGAAATGAAAGCTTCTTGGAATATTTATTTTTCTTTCCAAGATTTAGCTAACAAGGGCCTTGATTGGCAGTACTTGCTTACTTTATTTCTCATATTTTTCAATAATTATGTACATATTTCCATGTTTCATTTTATCCTTTTGGGTGGCTCTTTGTTGGACATCTGAAATAACTATTTCAGGCATTTGTTTTTCCTCTCTAAAAAAGAGTATCTCTGATTTTCTTCTGCCTTTGCCTACATTCTTTAGACATTAAAAAAAAAAAACAAAAACAAAAACAACCAACAACAGACATGATAAGGAGCTTTGAAGGGATGAACCTCAGAAATGGCCTAGGATTCAGGGATTAGCATGCTGTGGCCCACAAACCAAATTAGCTAGCTGCCTATCTTACAAATAGTTTTATTGGAACGTAGCCATGCCCATTCATTTATATATCATCTACGGTGGCTTCCTTGCTATAAAGACAAAGTTGAGAGAAACTATATGGCCCTCAAATTTTTATTATCTGGGCCTTTACATAATAAAAGATTTATTGACCTCTAAGCCTTAGTTCATTGCTACCAAAAGTTTGGTTCACAGACTGCAACTAGAAACCAAATATGTCATTATACACACTACTGAATTCAGCTGATGTCCTTTTTGCTGCAAGACTTTCTTAATGAAGGAAGTAGTGTATAGATTTACATTCTGGTGCAATTCTCTTTCTGTAGATGAGCATAGTTAGTGGCAGTGGCTTAGGTGACTCTATAAAACTCTAACTTACTTTGAGGAAGTATTTACTTTGCAACATTTTTGAACTGTGTGGTTCATAAAGATATGCATAACTACCAGTTAGCTTTTGATGTTTAGTAAACTACCCCAATAATTTGTGACTTAAATTGCAGTTTGGAATTTGGACAGGGCTCAGCTTAGTGGTTCTGGCCTTGACCAGACTCAGCTGGGCCTGCCATGTATCTGTGGACAGTTGGTGGGTCAGCTGGGGTTGGTTGACCTAAGATGGTTCAAATAGAAAAGCCTTCTGCTCCACACGGTCTCTCAGGATGCTCAGGCTATTCTGGGCAAGAGTCTCAAGGGCAAAAAAGAGAGGCCAGGTTCGAAACTCACAAAATATCACTTCCGTCACATTCCTGTCTAAAGCAAATTATAAGAACTGTCCACCTGATCTTTGGGTGGGGAAACAGACTCCACCTCTTGATGTAGGAGCTGCAAAGTACTAAAGCTATTTTTGTAATTGACCATAAGGAGGGAGGGAGAAAGAAGATCACTGCTCCTCTTCATCCCCTTCTTACATTTTTTGAAATTTTGACCAAATTTCACTATTCTTGTGACCATTATAACATTGCTTAGTTGACCTGATCCAATTTCAGAATTGAATGTGACCTTTTTGAAGGACCCCTACATCCAAAACCGTATATATGAGTTATAATAAGAGCAACAGAAACAGAGCTGAGGTCTATTTAGGCTTTATAGTGTTTGCGATCATAGCATTATAAACTTCATAAAAAACATTTCTATAGT
Organism: Potos flavus; assembly: GCA_028534135.1. Classification (NCBI taxonomy): domain Eukaryota; kingdom Metazoa; phylum Chordata; class Mammalia; order Carnivora; family Procyonidae; genus Potos; species Potos flavus. The sequence goes on from CM052883.1 coordinate 134,332,837, forward strand.
TGTATCACCTTTAGCAGATGGGCAGTGCTCACTGATCTATACAGCCCCCAGCGTAGTCTCTCCTACATTCTACATTATGGAAGCACCAGCCTTAAATAATGTGAACAGCAAATGACAGATAACTAATAATATGTCTTAGGTAGTTCTGTGAGTTTCCTCCTTCTGTCACCTGGGTGGTACACTTTATGTAAGTGTATGTGACTAAGTGTTTGGAGTATTTGTTTTATGATAACACATGTGTGGATTTGTCAGTATTTTCACAAATATCTGAGAGGGAAGAACAGATGAGGGTTGGACATTGTATAACTTAGCATTTCTCACTTTTTACATACTTGGAAATTTCTCTTAAGGTCAGTTTGTTTCTTCAGGGAAATTAGTTACATGGACTATTTCTGGGGGATATATTCCATTCCATATTACTCTTAAGATGATCTGTAATGTTAGGTGCCTTTACCACAAAATATCAGAAGAAAGATAATAGAAATACTAGGTAACATAAATATCAACTATTAATTAAATATGTATGGCAGGAAGTCCAATTTTTACCAGCTCTTGCTTCCCTAGTATTTCTGAAAGATCCCAGGAAGGGCTTTCTTGTCTCACTTGCCACCCAGGCCCACTGCTGATTCTGGACTGCTGCTCTGTTCTTCTGCAAGTCAAAGTTCACTACTGTCAGCCACTGAAACCTCCTCTTGTACCACTTCACCACCACAGAGATCCCAGGTCCTTCATTCAAATCTCCACAGTGCTATCTAAGACCAGGCTATAATCTGTCACGAAACTTGCCTAATGGTTTGGTGAGTAATAGAAAGAACTTCCCTGATAGCTTAAAACTGTATGGCAGATGTGGTCATCCTCAGAGTCCACAAGAGTGAACTGGACATCTCTCACTTTGGTCCCTGGCTTGCCTACATGTTGTAGGGTTGGCTTACGTCCCACACTGAGATTTTTCTTGAGGATGTTGCTCTTTTCCATAGCTGAAGCCCTAATGCCCAAGGCCAAGAGAAAGCAAACGCTTTCTCCTTGTCCTTTTTCCTACTCCAAGATTCCTTTACCAGGGATAGGACATCCAGGAGACAGGACATAAGCTACAAAGGGCAGGGAAAATTTTTTAGTCTGTTTTGTTACTGATACATACTGATATATAAATATAAGTACATATATTTATAAATGTCTGAAACAGTGCTTTGGCATAGTAGGTCTTCAATAATAATTTGAGGATTACATAAATGGCTTTCAATAAAATTAATCAAGACTCAATAATGGGCATTTCCAGAGTTCAGTTATTTCAGAACAATACCAGAAAAGCCTGGTCTAATTTGGGAATTTGCAAGGCCAGCCCCCCAGTAGTGGGAAATTTGCCTTCACAAAGATATCACAGAAAAATGGTATTAATTAAATGTATTTAATTAATTAAATTAAATGTATCAACTAAAATTTAGACGTGTCAAAAAAGAACTCAAGGAGAACACTGAAATGCCTTGAGGGACTCAAAGACTAAAACTAAGACAATCTTTAAAATTGCTAAATGACTGCTCAGTTAAAGTATAATAAGCACAGATTTAATCAGTATTTCATTTAGAAGGGATCAGAGCATTTTTAAGCCCCAATTTTCTCTCCCAACAACCAAGTTAGAGTGATTAGATCAAATCGTGATAATGTTCAGGTCTTCTTCAACTAATTAGCCCACCATTTGTAGGATGTCTCCTTAGAATCTGATATTTTTCCAAGTTTTACCACTCTTAATAAAGCTTTGATGAAAGGCTGTATCTAGTCTTTTTGGTACCTTTGTCAGAGTTAGAAAAAGGTATACCCCTTGGAATTTCAGCTTCCAGTTTCCCTTGTGAAGGGCATAACTTTATTCCACTTATGTACCTACTCAGCAGATGAACTTACCACCTACATCACAAAGAAAATTGAGACCAAGAGTTGTGAACTCCTTCAACCTCCAGCTTCCCCACTCAGATTTAACCATATGTTTGCACATTCCTTCTTGTCTAAGGGGACACATTCTTGCCCCATCCTCCTGGATGCTTCCTCCTCTCCCTTCCAGGGCCCGGTTACACCCATTTACCCCCTCACGCCTTTACTCCTCTGCTTTCCTCAGTCTCCATATAGGCTCAAGTCCCCTGACCTAAGAAACACAAAAATTCCCTCTTCACTCTGTCTTCCAAAGTCAAACTTCTTAAAAAAGCACTAAACATCTTTATCCTCAATTCTTCACCTTGTATTTGCTCCTCAACCTTCTCATTATTGTATCTCTTCCTACCTCTCCATTCAGATTCCAGTTTAAGATGGTGACATAGGAAGAGCCTCAACTCACCTCCTCCCACAGACACAATAAGTCTACAGCTACATATGGAACAACTTCCTCTGGGAAAAAACCTAAAGGATGGCTGAACAACTACTATACTTCAGGCAAATGAGAAGAAAATCACATCCAAAGGGGTAGGAGAGGCCAGAATATAATCTTACCATAAATCCCAGTCCCAGCACAGTGACCCATGCTGGAAAGGAACTCAAAACCCAGAGCTTTTGCCTGAGGAGTAAAGAGTTCGAACCCCACATCAGGCACCCCTGCTTTTAAGACCTGCACCTGAGAGATGAGCCTCCAAAATATCTAGCTTTGAAAACCAACAAGGCTTATATCCATGAGACCTACAAGACTGTAACCATCTGAGAAACAGTTCTTAAAGGGCTCCTGTGCTGGGACTCACTTGTCCCAGGGCCCAGCCCAGAGGCAGCATTCTGCTCAGACTTCAAGTGAAAGGGGCTCATTTGTGTATACTAAAGTGTTGGCCTAAGGTGGAGGTATATAATTTAACATACACATCTAAGAGCCTGCAGGAACATTCTCTGGGGGCAGAGAGTGGTAGGCGCCATCTTCATGCTCTCCTTCTGCCTTGATCTAACCAAAAGCTGCCATCTCTCGCTTTTTTTTTTTTTTTTAAACAAATTTTCCAGTGGGTGCCATCTTTATGCCCCTCTCTTCCTTGCTCCAGCCAGTGGACCTTTTTGTGCTGTCCCTCTGCAGTGCTCCAGGATGCCAGTATCTCCCAGGGGGAAGCTCTTACATATACCTGGTGCCTTGGTTTTTTTTGTCTGTGTCCTAGCTTTTGCAGTTGCTGCCCAGGGAATACTCCTTGACCACCTGCCTCCAGTGGCCACATGGGGCTGTGTTCTGGGTCCCACATTATTATAATGGGAAAAATAGTTCTTGGCAGGCTACCACCCCCAGGGCACTGTAAAGAGAGTGGACTGAAGCACATCCCTCACCTTTCTGTGAAAGAGACCTATTTGCACATGCAGGAGTTTTAGCCTGAGGGACAGGCTTTCAGTCTGGTGCACACCTAGGGGTCTACTAAGTTGCTCTTGGGGAATTTCGGCTGATGATACCATCTTTGGTCTCTCCCTCTGCCTTGCTAGAGCTGGGTGATATTTCCTAGAAAAGAGCTTATGCACTTGTCTGGAGTCCTGATTTTTGTGATTGTTGCCCAGGGGACTCCTCCAGATCACCTGGCTCTGGTAGCCATCAGGGCTTACACTTCCGGTTCCACAGTCTGTATAAATTTGCATACTTTAAAAGCTGCAGCCTGAGGGTTTGGTATCCAGGCACCTTGAATGAGTGTAAGTGCTAAGTGAGATCTTCTCCTTTAGGACACTGACAGGTCTTGGCACATCTTCAACTACTGGGAGCTATTAAAAATATTATAGGCTGCTTGGATAATCACAAGGCTTAAAAGACAACCAAGAATGAGGGCAAGATTGAATGCTATGGTTCATTTCCCACACAAGTCCAACCTGTTAAGATTGGGAGAGGTAGGGGTGCCTGGGTGGCTCAGTGGGTTAAAGCCTCTGCCTTCGGCTCAGGTCATGATCTCAGGGTCCTGGGATCGAGCCCTGCATCGGGCTCTCTGCTCAGCAGGGAGCCTGCTTCCCCCTCTCTCTCTGCCTGCCTCTCTGCCTACTTGTGATCTCTCTCTTTCTCTGTCAAATAAATAAATAAAATCTTTAAAAAAAAAAAAAAAGATTGGGAGCGGTAGCTGTTTCATCTAATGCATAGAAACCAACACAGAGAGTCAGGCAAAATGAAGAAACAGAGGAATATATTCCAGATGAAAGAACAAGATAAAACTTTAGAAAAAAACCTTAATGAAGTGGAGATAACTAATTTACCTGAAAAAGAGTTTCAAGTAAAGGTCATAAAGATGTTCACTGAACTTAGAAGAATGGATGAACACAGTGAGGTCTTCAACAAAGAGATAGAAAATATAAGAAAGTACCACTCCATCTAAAGACATTCAAAAAGGTCACTCCAGGGGTGCTTGGGTGGCTCAGTCAGTTAAACGTCTGTCTTCCACTCAGGTCATGATCTCAGGGTCCTGGGATCAAGCCCCGCATCAAGCTCCCACTTTCCCTTTTGCGGCCCTAAGCATTGTAACTCTAAAATTAATAAGTTTACAATTAACTTAAGCACCTGATACCTTAGGACATCAGCTGAAACTTTCACTTAACATTCCATTCTCCCCGAATGGAGATTTAAACAGTGAGGTAACACCAGGGATTGGCTCTAAGGCATTCGGTTTGGTAAATGATTCAGAGGTGAGCATGTGTGTGAAATCTCCGAAGTGGCATATGACATGAAACTTCCATTTAGTAAAATGCCAAGTGCAGGATAACCTACAGGAAGATGACACCAGACTGGGCGAGTGGGCAGAGAAGTGGCAGATGGATGTTCAAGGGTAAGAAAGAAGATGCTTTCAGGACAAATAATCCAAACACCATTCTCAGGTGGTCTCCAGGGTATCAGTCATGACCCTCTGGAAGGATGGCCTTCAGAAAGGTATAAGCCTACACACAAAATGAGGTTCCTATTTATAGTTCTGAAGTTACTGGAATCTTTTGCATGTTTGAACTAAGGTATTTTTTTTCTTTTTTAAATCATCATTAAAGTCATTCTTTTCAGTGAAACACAAGTGGTTGAATCTTGAAATTGAATTTCAGACTGCATTTTATACCACGGATTTACTTCAGTCTATATTTCCATATATATTTGTAATATGAGGCTTTAAAACCTAAATTTATTCTTCTTCACATAGAACCACATAGATCTTTATTATGAATGTGCTAATAAATTACTTTTGTCTCTGCGAAGATATGTTTGTGTATCTTTCTCCACGTATTTTCTAATGTGCATGTGTGTGTGTACACTTGGTCATACAAGTATCTAATTATTTGAGGTGTAATTAAAAGTCTTTAGGAGACTCTCTCAAGATCTTTTTTTTTTTTTCCTCCACTGAGAAGGTGAGGCATTGGGTAGCTGGTACAATTTCCACTATTAAAAATAAATGTCCTTCAGACAGGAATTAGATAAGCAGCTTGTTCTTCAAGAGTTGAACAGCAGCCAGTTTCACACAAATTCATTTCATAAATATTTCTCTCTTCCAAAAAAAAAAAAATTGAGAAGATAGATGGATTCAAAATTCTCCAGGAAGGTACTGAACTTTCTGCTCAGGATTATCTCAGGGGGAAGCTTCCATCTGTTCTCTCTAATAGCTTAACTTCCTCTGCTGTGCTCCATATTTCTTAAACAGGACTTTGGAGTTTTTGCATAAGATCAAATATTTTTCTGATTTTCCTGTTTTATTAAAATACCCATTTATTTGAAAAATCATTACCCTGCTCTATTGTTTACAGTATTATCTTAGGGTACAGAAACTATTTTGTCACAAAGAAAGATTTCATGCCATCTTTATGGCTACATAAATACTTATGTATCTTTGTATCTTTTTAAATGCCTTGATTGATTGATTTTTAGATTGTCTCAGATTCTACCTGATTTCTCCGCCTCCCTAACAAGCCTTCTTCAATCCCTATATAACTTCCTATTTAATCCTGCTCACTGGCCCACAAAGGTGATGTTCAAAATATTATCACCTTTATGTAATGATCACATACAAATCCTAAGTGATTTCATATGAAGCATGACCATAAACCAACGTGAATCATTTTCAATGAACAGGATTTGAAAATAGTTTTAATAAGAGGAACTCCAGAAATCTTAACATTGAATAAGCACATAAATTTTTTCTGCTGAGTCCTTTGAATACATAAGTGCTGTAATATTTATTAAAAAGCCATTTGCACTGTTTATACTTTCACTTTGTATTTGGTATTAATATGCTATACTTTGTATTCTCTTAGGAGTAAAACATTTTCTCACGTTAATATTCACATTAATAGCTCTCATTACAGAAGTGGGTAGATTTTAATTTTTAGCAGTGCTTTTTTTCTTTGATACATTCTCACATTTAAATATGAAAGACATGAAAGTGAAAGTCTTAAAGATTTTTTTAATTAAGGGAATTTCTTGTATTATATTTGTTTGCCAAAAAACTCTTGGGTCCAGTAATTCACAGTTTTAAATTATTTGTTTGGAACCTTAGGGACGTTTCTACTGTTTCAGTCTCCCAATTAAAAAAAAAAAGGAAGTAAGCAAAGTCCATATGAAGGCACTCTTAACTCCCCTGTGAAAGGTAATACTTTATAATAGTACTTTCCTTATGGACTCCTGTAATTTTCCATCACAAATTAGTATTCACATTTCTTTCAAGCAGCCACAACTTTAACATGCTCTTATACATGGCTGACTTTGAGGTAGGAATCGAAACCAGCCCAAATCACATTTGTACTCTTCCACTTTCTGCTCCGAACATTTTTATATGGGAACATCAGGTTAAAAGAAACTAACCTTAAAAGAAAGAATGAGGAAGGCCCAGAAAAGCCACACCCAGTCTAGGGAGAGGGTGTAAATAGAAGATAAGCCAGTCTTACCTGCCTGCCTTGCTGACCAAAGGTATGGCAGTAGGTTGGACAGTATATTTATGTGTAAGAAATACTGCCCCTTATGTGTGTTGAGAACATTGAGTTTTTATAGCCCTATAAGGCAGGTAGTATTATTATCCCCATATTTTACAGATGAGAAAACTATCTTTCAGGTCATTTTTAGCACCAGTTGGGGAATTGGCTAACTGCCTGAGTGAGTCATGGTCCAGATGCTCAATCCCACAACCATGAGGGCTGAAGACAATTACCCAGTGTTTTTGGCACTCCTTGCTTTAGCTGTGCCCAGCACACGCCCTGAATATTTGATAATATGTGTTTAAAAAATAACTCCATGTTGTACTGATTATCATTCAAATATCTGTGTTAATGAATACTTATTTTCAGTATTTGAATCACCAACTCCCATTTCAGTACTGACTTTCGCCTTTGACATTTGTGCCAATATAAGGAAGTGTTGGCATGGATATTGGAAGTGGGCAATTTGCCCACCCAGCAGGACCATGATCCTCAAACAAACGAGCCAAACACTGAAATTCACTGTCACCTCATCCCTTAAAATTAAAGCAAGAATTGAGGAAAGCTACCACCAGGGGGCAACAAATATCTTATCACGTGGTCAGAACCAGCAGCCATATTTCGTTAAAATGACATTGCACCATCAAGGAATATAATAATTGAGCACCAATACAGAGATCAACATAATTTTAAATGACAAAATTTTAGGTATAATTTGATATATTTTAAATTAATTCTTAACTACTTTAAATTAGCTTATTCTAACTCTGTTCTTATCCTCTAGCTGAAACAGAAATTTGAATATTCATTCTAAATCCACATCCTGAAGGAATCCGGTCTTTCCTAGAGAGGCTATATATTTTGTTACTTCAAACAAATTTGACATCCATTCATTCTCTTAGTTGCAGGTAAAAACAAGATTTGTACAGCTGCCATAAGGAACTTTTAGATGGAGTCTCCCAACTTCATACTTTTTTTGTTCTCTCTCTCTAGCAGGTGGAAGAAACTGCTGGAGGGGATAAAAAAGACAGCATCCTCTTCCTTTTTTGCCTTCTTACTTTTTTGTGAGTTCATTCACAATCAGAACAGGTAGAGAGAGAACTGATGGTCTCCAAGGTCAAGGAGGCTTTGGCTGTTATGATATTTCTCTTTCCAGACTCCTAGACTGTTCTCATTGTTCAGGGTCAAACTTTCTGGTATTGTAGAGAAATTATTATTGCTCTCTAGAGGCAGTTTGGGGTGGCAGACAGAACTCTAGCTTTGAGTGAGAAATGCTTGATTTGAGTTATCACTCTATCACTCACTGAGTATACATTACTATTTACTGTAGTCTAAGGCTAAATTTTCTGGACTGTAAGAGTGGGATAATACTATTTGATCTTACAACTTCCCTCATGTCATTCTAAAGAACCAAAACAACCCATGATATGAAAACAAAGTGTAGAACACTATATAATACAAGGTGCTATAGTTTTGAAAATTCCTGGGAGGCAAACTGACCAAAGATGGCTATTTTTATAATCCTGAGGGTTTTAGGCAAGAGTCACTGGGGAAGATGGCAGAGTAGAAAGCACAGAAATCTGTCTCCTCACCTAGGAAACAATTACACTTGCAGAATATGTCTGATGTCACCGTTTTGAAATTCCAAAGTCTATTGAAGGTTTACAACTTCCAGGGGAAGGTTTGGATGGTAAATTGTGGTGAATTTCAGACAATTTCAGCTCTTAGCACAGTAGCAGCTTCCCATCCTCCAACCATCAGACCTATGGCAGGCAGCTGTACACATGTTCTAGAACAGCTTGCATGCAGTCTGCCAGAGCCAGGGTGGGAGGAAAAAATATGACCTCCAAATATGTCGGATCTATTCCATGATTGCTGATTGATGTTTCTGACCACAGAGGCACAAAGAGCCAGTGATCATTGTTGTTACACCTCTCCCATTTTTGCAAGCCTCTCTCACTTCAGTTGAAGGGACTTCTGGGGATTTAAAGAACGGGCATCCTTTATTTCCCCTTCATTTTTTTCTTTTCCCCCTTTGGGAGCCATACACTAAAGACTAGGATATTAAAAACTATATGATATCTATATATATACTTTATATATATCTATATCTATATATATCTGTATGTTGGTCTGCCTGATGGTAAAAAAAAAACATATATATATTATATGCTATATTATATATTATATATAGCTATATTATATATAGCATATAATATATATAATATAAATATAAATATATATATGAAATTAGAAAGTCACCATACATACCCAAAGGCACAACCTCTGAAAATACCTGAAAGGACCTTAAATTTACACTTCAGACTGGTTTCCCAGCATAGAGACAGCCTACAATAAACCAAAATAGCAAATCTTGTTGGGGTGGGGGGGAAGAGGGAGAATCTTACTTTCTAGAATTACCAAATCATTACATTTAAATGTCCATTTTTCAACAAAAAAATCACAAAGTATACAAAGAAACAGGAAAGTATGGCCCATTCAAAGGAAAAATTAAACCAATAGAAACTGTCCTTGGAAAAGAGGTGATGGTGGATCTACTAGACAAAGACATTAAAACAACTGTCTTAAAGATGCTCAAAGAACTAAAGGAAGATTCCGAGAAGGTTAAGAAAGTGATGTATGATAAAATGGAAATATTAATAAAGAAATAGAAAACCTAAAAGAAACAAAAAAGAAACTCTGGAGCTGAAAAGTACAATAACTGAAAATTCACTAGAGGGATTCAAAGGCATTTTTGAGCAGGCAGAAGAATCAGCAAACTTGAAAATAAGACAATGGAAATTATTAAGCCTAAGGTACATAAAGAACAAAAAGCAAAGAAAAGTGAACAGAGTGTAAGGGACCTGTAATTTACCATCAGGCAGACCAAGATACAGAGAGTGGAAGTCCCAGAAGGAGTGGAGAGAGACAAAAGGGTAGAGAGAATACCTGAAGAAATAATGCCCCCAAACTCCCCAAATTTGATGAAAGACATGAACATAAACATCCAAGAAGTTCCAAGACCCAAGTAGGATGAATTCAAAGAGATGCTCACTGAGACACATTATAATCGGAGATTCTTGAAAGCAGCAAGAAAGAAGCAACTCATCAGAAACTCTGGAGACCAGAAGACAGTGGGCTGATATATTAAAAGTGCTAAAAACAAAAACAAAAACAACAAAAAACCTGTCAACCAAGAATATATTTGACAAAATTCCTTCAAAATTGAGGGAGAAATTAGGACATTCCTCGATAAACAAAAGCTGAAGGAGTTCATGACCACTAGACTTATCCTACAAGAAATGCTCTAGGGAATCCTGCAGATTGAAATGAATGAACACTAGATGGCAACTTGAAGCCATATGGGGAAATAAAGGTCTCAATAAAGATAAATACATGGACAATTATAAAACCTACTGCTACTGTTGCAATGATTTGTAACTCCACTTTTTTCCTACATTAAGAAACTGATACACTTTTTTTTTTAAGATTTTATTCATCTACTAGAGAGAGAGAGAGAGA
>CM052883.1:134343719-134422468 GCA_028534135.1 Potos flavus
ATATAATTTTGTGACATCAACAACTGAAAGGAGTAGGGATGGAGATGTAAAGGAGAAGAGTTATTGTATGTTATTGAAGTTAAGCTGACATAAATCCAAGTTAGAGTGTTATAACTTTAGAATATTAAATGTAATCCCTATGGTAACTACAAATAAAATGATGTAGAATATACTCGAAAGGAAATGAGGAAGGAATTTAAACATTTCATTACAAAAAATCAACTAAACACAAAAGAAGACAGTAATGCAGGAAATGGGGCACAAAAAAGCTATAAAGCATATTGAAAACAACTAGCAAAATGACACAAGTAAGTCCCTTATCAATCAGCTTTAAAAAAATTCTGACACATGCTACAACACGGATGAAACTTGGGGACACTATACTAAGTGAAATAAGCCAATCATAAAATGACAAACATTATACAATTACTTTGTTCATTTCTTTATGTGTTTATTGATATTTCTACCTCCAAACAGTGTGAGCTCTATAAGACTGTGATACACTGTGAGCTCTGTAAGAGTGGGATCTTTCTGTTTTGCTGACAGCTGTTTCCATACCACATAGAACATAATGGCATGTGATAGGGATCAAGAAAATTATTTGCTGAATGAATAAATGAAAATAATTTTTTTTTTTATTTTAGAGAGAGTGAGAGCATGTGCAAGCAAGCAGAGGATGGGGAGAGGGAGATGGAGAGACAGAATCTGAAGCAGATTCCATGCTGAGTGCAGAGTCCCACATGGCTCCATCTCAAGACCCTGAAATCATAACCTGAGCTGAAACCAAGAATTGGATGTCCAACTGACTGAGCCATCCAGACACCCCATGAAAACAAAATTTGATTTTGTTTTCAAAATGTAGTATCTCTCGATTTTATCCAAAACTTAAAGACCCAATGACTGACTTATTAGCTTGTTCTGCTGTTCTTAGTTTAGGGGGTAAAAAAAAAAAAAAAGTGTCTTATATCAAAACATATATTTTACCAAATCCCATATATTTTTATATCCAAATCCTTCGTTTATAGTCCCAGCCTCCACATAACATTTCTAATCAACTACCTCCCTCTTCCAATTTATTATATATGAACCTATAAAATACTTGAAAGAAAAATACAAAAAGCATCCATATACTCTTCATCTAGACTCAATATTTTTTAACATCTTGCCACATTTGCAGTCTCTCCCTTTCTACACACACACACACACACACACACCTCTAAATAAGTTATTACAGCAATAACTATAAAATGGTAATTTTCTTTTTCTATCATTCCTTCCATACTCATTATCTAGCATTAGTTATAACCAACAACTTCTTGACACTGGATTATATAAGGGAGATTTGTATTATAAATAAAATCTTAAAAAAAAACAAAAATATTAAAGAGAGTGACAGTTGGTGGTGCTGATAGTCTGTACTCAGTCAAGGGTCTTCTTAACAATTTTCTCACATGTACAGGATTTGAGAGTATATTTTTAAGACTTCTCGGTGTACATCTTGGGCTTATAATAAGCTATGATGATAGATTTCTTAACATGAAACTTAAGTTCTTCATCTACTTTAAGAGTATACTTCAAGAATATTTGAGATGTAACATGTTAAAACAAAATACTCATTTTTACCTTTGTATTATAACAAAAAACCCATGTTTACCTTTGTATTATAAAATTTTAAGAATCATTTTGTTGTTATTACTATTATTATATGACTCAAGAAAAATACCAAGTTTCAGTGTAAACCATGGTTGTGTATTATTTGAACAAGATTATTTTCATTTACATTGCTTCAAATCTTAAAATTTGTGGTTCTGTATAAAACAAGAAGTGGCCTAATCTTTTTAAATATAGAATGTTGACATGGAATTTAAAAGTCCATTTTTATCCAATTTTGATTTCCTCTGAAACACCTGGAAGCATTTCTCATGCTTAAAGAAAATAGCTTATGCACTCATGCTCTTAAAAATTGTGTTGTGAGCCTAAAACACAACACAACACATTGTGCGGCTGTGTTATTTTACTGAATCTAGAATCTAATAGCTTTTTGGCAAGCGAATCTAAGACATAGTATTTTTGATTCCTTACGTGTCAAAAATTATTAAAAGTTCACTGTGCAAAGCATTGTGGAATTAAGCAGATAATAGAAAAGATATTGTTTCTGCCTTCAAAGGGATAAGGTTATTTTGGCATTGAAATAGTTCTTTTCAGAACGCTGATAGCAGCAGAAATAGGGGTCAAATATGGGCAAAAATTATTGTTGATGTCTCCTGTTTTGATCTCTCTTTGCGGCACCCAATTGCTCTTCTGGTCTCTCGGAGTCCCTTTTGGCTCACCTCTGGAAATTCTCCCCTTTCCAGTCCCTTCTTTTATTATGCCCATATCAATATTAGTTGTCTATGATCTATTTTCTTAGGGATTAGCTGCCACAGTGATGACTGACTAATCTAAAAAACTAATACTAAGGTATGTTCTAGTTTTATCCCTTTTAGTAACATAGTTATGTTTTACTCTCTTTTTAGAGACATTACCTTAACGCATAAAAGTGACTCTACTGGTAGGGATTTCTACATGCGCGATGGGTCATTTGGTGTCTCTCAACATTGTTTCCCTGTCTTGAGGGTGGAGAAAAAAAAATGGGCTCTTTTTTTTTTTTTAAGATTTTATTTATTTGAGAGAGAGAGAGCATGAGTGAGGGGTGGGGGGCGGGTGGGCAAAGGGAGAGGGAGAAGCAAACTTCCTGCTGAGCAAGGAACCTGACGTGGGGCTCAATCCCAGGACCCTGAGATCATGACCTGAGCTGAAGGCAGCCGCTTAACCAACTGAGCCACCCAGGCACCCCATAAATGGACTAAGTCTTCACATTGCTTGGAAGAACTCCTAATTACATGCTTACTAAAACCCATGAGGGGCAGGTGGTTTCTTCCCTACCTTGTAGGATCCTCTGTTTCAACAAGCTCAGCCCAGTTTTCCACAATTCCTATTGGAAGAAAATATATTTCTCAAAATAAGGGTGCAAGTGGCATTCTGGGGAGGACAATTCTTTGTATTATAGAATGGTATTGTATATGGAAGGAAATTTTAGTACCCTTGGTCCCAACCTACTAGCTTCTCCCCTGCTACTCCACTTGCCCACTCTGACAACCACCATGCCTTCCACACGTTTCCAAATGTGTGGAATAACACTAGTGATGACTATGAGCCAGCCATTTTAGAGCCAGTTAGAACCATCTCTGCAGAAAGCACAACATACTCCATTAGCCACACCGTCACAGGTGGTGAGTAGCCTTGAACTTCTAGTGACCAAATCTCTATTCAGGAACATAGTGTATGAATGCAAAAAGGCAGATGTAAACTTTCCCCTCAGCGTTCTCAAATTAGTTCCAGTCAACTCTCTTACCATAAGTCAGGAATTCAGACTAAAAGGATGGGAAATTTTTCTGAAAGTAAAGGCTTTCTTCAGATGACAGCTTAATAAGGAATCATTCGGTGGTTGACACCGATCTTTCTAATATTGTGACAGTATCCCTGAAAGAAACTATTCCCTTTGGGGGTAATATAACTTCAGAATCTCACCTATTTTTGGAGTCACATTTGGTCTCATTCAAAAGATCATTTTTTAAAGAATCAGTACATAAGGAAAAATGAGAACAGAAGTCCCTTGTCTCAAATGCCATGGTAACACACTAAAATATTGATTTTTTAACAATTGTTCACTTGATATAATTTCTGGTAAGTCAATTTGTATTATTTTTATTAATTTTTCATAGCATTAGGATTAAATGGTTTAAAGATATAGGTAAGAATAAGAACTAGATAACATCATAGCAAAACAGACTTCTAGTTTATGATGAGTAGATCAAAGTTTCAGGGGCCATAAAGAATTTCATCATGGGAGTAAAGTCCTTTCATTTTCTTTTAGATAAGACATATGTATAAAAGGCTCAGGAAAGTGCTGTTTTATTAAATAATGCTCAAAGAACATGATTGATAAGAAAATTATATGAAAATAAAGTTTAAAACAATTTATTTAAAAGAAAATTGTGTGGGAAAGAAATTGTGAAACAATTTGTTTAAAAGGCTGTATTAACTTCAAGAGGATGGAAGGTAGGAAACATGACTTTTGAAAATATGAATATGTTCTTGCAATATTAATGGTTATCCCCAAAGTAAGAGTTAAGATGGGCTTCTATTTTAAATATTGAACATGTGGTACAAAATGATGCTGAGTTGGTGTTACATAGGTAGTTAAATCATTGCTTACATTGATAAGAAAGCCAATTATATTTCTTCCCTAATAGTCTATGTGTTGGTTAGATGCCAATTTAGGAAAATGGTCACTCTGCTTCAAGTTCCAGGAATGCAGGGGCCATGTTAACACTGCTCTATCTCCAGAGCCTGGCCAGAGTGCCTAGCACATGGAAAGCCCTCAAAGGAGTGGATGAGTTGAAAAACATTCACTGCTTTTTTCTAGTGTAACAGAAACACCCTAGATGATTCTCTCCCTGAGCCATTTTCAATGGCTTTTGACAGCTAATAATAACTTTTGATAGCTAATAATACTTTTGACAGCTAATAATAACTCTTATCTGTATGCATTTATTGTGAGTCCAGCAATGATGACCCTTATTTCATTTAATTATTAAATCAATTTCATGACATAAGTATTATTGTCAATATTTTCAGATAAAGGAGCTGGATCTTAAATCAGTAATTTGTTCGGGATAATATGGCACCAAAATGCAAATCCAGGTCTCCACGACCTGGGTTTATTTATTGAGTCCCTGTTGTGAGTGAGACACTGTGGTAGGAGATAGATTTCATAAGATAAGCCTCTGCCCTCTAGTGAGAAAGAAGGTCATGTAAACAAGTCATTCCATTCACTATTAAAAGGGCTAAAATAGAGAGAGGTATAAGGTAGCAACTAGTAAGATTTAAGGAAAGAGAAGTAATCACCTGAATTTAAAGATGTTGCTAATCATATGATGATAGAATGACAGGATTTAGATGTTGGCTCTCCAATTCCGGGAGGTAAGCAAGTTATGTAAGATGAGCAAAACTATCACATCTGGATATTGAACTATTCTGTCCCCAGGTCCTACTTCTTTTCAGGCAGCTCTGCATAGTGGGTAAGCCCCAGTATACCACTCTGAGCTACCTATACAATGCTTATTTCAAATGCCCCAGGGCAATTCTTAGAGCTCACACCACATAGGGACTATCAAGCAGTCCACGACCCGACCCGTGACCTACTCCTAATTCTGCCTTTACCCAGCAAAACCACGGTATGTGGGAGGAAGACCCCTCTGTTGTCCACTGGCCTCCAAGGTCCCACTCTGCTAGACCCACTGTCTCTCATGGTAGAATTTCTTCCCCTCTTTATCACCTTTAAGCCAAGTTATCTCAAACAGAAGAAGAAGCAGAAGTTTTCTGTGTATTCTCTATGCTGTTTAAATACTTCCAAGAAAAATGTTTTCTTTCCTAATTACTGAAATACAAGTAAGCACACATACATGCACACTCACCCAAGGACTTGGAAATAGAAATCTAGCTCAAAGCTACACAATTGGCCACTTCCCTTACCAAACTGGAACGCTCAATTCCCCCTTCAGATTAAGGGTAATTGCCTTATATTTGTGCAGTTAAAAGAGACCACTGTGGGGTTTTCCCCCCTAAAGTGAAGGAACAGTTTACATTAAATATGAATGAATATTTTCTTGTAGAGACCAAAACACACACAAAATTTCATGAGTTTTAAAGTCCATTCTCAGCCAAGACACCCTATTACATATAGGTGAAGAAATCGAGTCACGAAGACTGGTGGTTAAAATCATACAGGTAATAGCAGAGCCAGGGTTAGAATTTAGGTTTTACAATTCCCAGTCAAGTGCTCTTTCTTTGGGGGGGAGAGAGGGAGAGGTTAAGAGAGGTGTAGTTTGATACTTTTTCCTCTCTGGGAGAAAGAAGAATGGATTTCTCTGTTCTCCCTCAGCTAGTTTTTGGTCAGTTTTTGGTCATCTGCTAGGTATGTGTCATTTCTGGCTCTTGCATTTTCAACAGAGCCGACTCTTGTGTACTGAGCTCTGAGCTTCCGTGGTTTTATGGAATGCTCAACATGAGCCTCCTCCAAAGGGAGAATTGTGCAGCACTCCTTATTCTAAAAATATGCTGTTTTGGTTGCAATGGTTAAATTACTAAGGCTTATTTTATTATGGCTTGAATTGTGCCTACATTCCTTTCACTGTTTTCCTTTTCAAATTCTTGTCTTATAATATACCTCTGCACATTTATGTTTTTATCTTTTGAACAAGCTGATCATGATATGCTCCACATTGCCTAGAATCAGTTAACTTGTTTCCTAATAAGTTCGTTTCTCTGATTGTCATTAATGTTCAAACACTTTCCCTTAGTGTGGTTGCCTAGATATACTGCCAGGGGGCCTGGAACATATCTCACCAGGACCAGTTGTAGTATTAATATTTCTGTTCTGACTCCCTCTCCCTGGTCCAGGGAATAGCTCCTTTTCTTCATCTTCCCCAGAAAGTAGAAACCTATGCATCTGCCACATTCATAATGCTTTTGGCTTCTCTGAGTGTGATGTGGAAAAAAAAATGTTGGGGGTGAGTTTGTAGCAGCTGTTTTACCACATTCCTGTGAAAATGCCTGCAGGCCCAGACTGCTCCACTCAAGCCATAAAAAGACCTTCGGCCCTGGTAAATCTGCCTTGGGTCCCAGACTCAAGCATGCATAAGAAACACCTGGGGGTGCTGATTGATAGAATGTACCCCCAGACCCTAGGATTCTGTCCCTCTAGGGTAGGGCCCAAGAACACTTTAGCAATATTTCAGTGATTCTCATGCAGGCTGTCTGTGGAACATTCTTTGGGTTTTAGAATTAGGCTCATTTCTTTAAAAAAATCTTTTTCTTAAAATTGTAGCTGGATAGCCAGTTTTGAGGAATGCTATATAGAGGGGGTTAACAAACAGATGGGGGAGCGTGCCAGATTTCTGAAGTCCCTTCCTTCCCACTTCTTTGATTCTATGATCCTGCATTTTTTTTGGATTATATATAATACATCTGAATCCATGGAATTTAGCTCAGTACAGAGAGATTTCTTGGCATTTTTTCTCCCTACTGAAGATACTGCAAAATGAAGGGTTATGTTAAAATGTAGAAAATATGTGTGTAGAAGCTTTGGTAACTTTCTGGAGTTATTCTTTGCTAACTAAATAAAACCAATGTCCACAGCCTATGGTCTCTCCCCATTCATACCTTTTGGGCACAGTTTGCTTGGTTTTACAAAATTAGGACCAAAGTGGGTTAATTTCTGTAAATAGGAGCAAAAGAGGAATGTGCCCTGAGAATTGAGGTAAGCCTTAGAATGGGAAGGGGAGGGCTTGGAACATCGGGACACAGAAGGGCTCACTTACGGTTGGAGCAGGTAGACCTTTTGTGATGTGCCTTTAGAGGAGACAAGAGGAGACAACTAAATTTCTTTAGTGGAGTCATGGTGCCAAGGAGGACTGCCAAAGCCTCACACTCTGTAAAGATAAAACTTAAAGATATACCTGGAAGATGATTCCTTAAATTCACTCTATTACTTTTAAGGATTTCCATGAATGTTTCCTGAAAGCCGTTTCAACATATAGGGGGGAAATGGCCATAGAAAGTTGGAGTGAGGGGTGTCTTGGTGGGACAGTCAGTTAATGTTTGGGCTCAGGTCATGATCTCAACGTTGGGAGATGGATGCCCATATAGGGCTCCATGCTAAGCACAGACTCTGCTTGAGTTTCTCTCTTCCTCTCCCTCAGCCCCTCCCTTCCAAGATAGTGCTTGCTCTCTATCTCAAATAAATAAATAAATAAATAAATAAATAAATAAATAAAAAAGAAAGTTGGGAGAGAGGGGAGAAAATTATGCAAATGAGGTAGACAGCATAAAAATAGATAGTTGGCACCATGACTGTTCTTATTCCATTTATCTTATTCAATAGGCAAGACACACTACAAAGTTCTGGAGAAAAATACCTGAGTATGTGGCAACCTCAGCTAATGAAAGAATAGGAATTTTGTGTAAAGTTAAAGCACAGGGGGCCCTGACAAAGCAAATGCCACTGTGTTCTCATACTTTAGAGGGAAGGCCTTGGGTTCTCACTCAGAGGCCACCTCAGGTCTAGCTATTAAATGGTAAATATACATTTAAACACCAGCGTGGACGTCTCTCCAAGAACTTCCCTAAGAGCTGCCTTCTACATTGGGAGTTTCCAAATAGGGATAGTGTGAACGAAGATGTCAGATCAGAATGGAGAGAGGAATCTTAAAGAAAAATCAAAGTCAGATAGGAAGGAAGACTCAAAGTGGACAAAAAACTTCAGGACAGACTGTCAATCTGGATAGGCTACAGAGGTCAGATAATGCATAAGAGATGGTACCTAGCACAGCGTGTGGTACTTCGGGACATTTCATAAATTGTCATGGAAGGAAGGGAGAGAAGACATGGTTTACTAGTAAAAGCTTCCTAAGTTATTGGAAGAGGTAGTGGGCTGTGAAGTATATTTTCATGACTAAAAGGTAATGGTCTAAATCTAGAATCCAAACAGAAAGGGTATCAGTACTTCCTTTCAGAGATCTATGCAGAAGCACAACTCAGGAAACTAAAGCAGGTAGCTTGATCCATTGGTAAATGATCCAACGACAATGGACACAGGCTAGAAACAAGGTACAAAGATGTGCATGGCAGGGACATTTCTGCTGAGAGCTCAGGAGACAGAGAGCCTTGAGGAAGTACCTGTAGTTTGTAGTTGTAGTAGGGTCGTAGTAGTGACCCCTGCACTTCCTCTTTCTCAAATCCCTCTTTCTACATAAAGTTTAATTTAGCTCCAGAACCATTTGTGAATGTTGAAATGCAGTGAACAGGGTGAAAGAGAGGAAGTGAATTAAAGAGGAAGTAGAAAGAGGCCAGCATACAAAGGTCTTTTGATGGAAGCATTTTCTTTCTCTTGGTTCCTACATGTGGCTCAAGGAGGACGCCCAAATTTGACATCAGGTTGGCTGAAGTCATGTTCTTCAATTTTCCATGGGTGGTGGGGAGGGGATACAGATCTTTCACTATATCTTTGGGTGGACTTTATTGATTAGTAAATCTTGAACTCCAGCAGCAAGCATTTCCTGCATGCTTTTTCCATGTCAGACTGTGGCCATGAGAGAAGTGCCCACCGTACCTAGTCCTTAGAAACTTACAGTCTGGTAGGGAAGAAATAATCACATAGGATTACTCATTTGCTTGAAAGAAAAGAGCAGGGTGCTACGAGAGTTCTTAACAAGGAAACATATTTGAGTAGGTTACATTTAAGCTGAGACCTAAGAGTAAGATTTTGCCAGTAACAAAGAGAAAAAGTGAGGATTTTAGGCAGAGGGAACAGCATGTGCAGAAGCAGTGATGGTTTTCAAATTGCAATATAAGAGGGCCTTAAAGGCAGCAATTTAAGTGGTGGGCTAGAAGCTACTTTCACGTAGCATTTTGTATAAGATCTATAAAATATCAATTGTGCATCTCAAAGGAAAGATGGACTCAATGCATATTATAACAGATAAAGCACCCCAAATCTCCCCTTGTGCTACTACTATGCCGGAGCCATGAGAAAGGTCAGGCCTATTTGAAGACCCAAAAGAAGGCAATTGTGGCCCGAGCATAAACCTCAGTGCGAGACTGGCCTAAGAAAAAGCTACAATTTAGGTAAACCCAAGGAGCCTGTTGTGAAGGTTACAAATTGTTAATTTTATCCTAAATGTAATGGGAAGCCACTAAGGGTTTTAGGCTGGAGAGAATATGATCTCATTTTATAGTTTAAGATCATTCCAGCATGACAGAAATGAATTAGAAGGAACAAGGAGCTAACAATTGCTGAGTTTCTGTACGGACCTGTCCCTGAGAAATACATATGCATTACTCATTTAATTCTTACAACATCCCCATGAAGTGGGGGAACTGAAGCCCTTCAAGGTTATATAAATTGCCCGGCATAACACTAGAAGAAGCAAAAAAAAAAAAAAAAAAAGCGTATAATTTGTTTTCTTATTGTGCAGTTAATGCATGGGGCATACCAATAATATCTCAATGATTGTTTTGTCATAAAATTCTGTAGGTAGGTGATGATCACATCCAGAATGCAGTGATCACAAAAGGTTTTATATGTGTTTTTGCAGCAAGGAAGTTCCTGACTCTGGCTGCTCATTCAAAAGATATTGGATACAGCCATGTATGATTAAAGTTAGTATAGGATTTTGCTCTTAAAACCTTTCTTAACATTGTTAAATGTGCACAAGACCTATTTTCACTGTTTTGATCTCTTTGTCAGGTTGTTTTCCAGGCAGTGGTTGCTACGAGTGAAAGAGTTTTATTATTTAGAGCTAAGTGAAGCCTAGATATCCCATTCCCTTAGAAAGTAAAAAAAAAAAAAGAAAGAAAGAAAGAAAGAAAAAGAAAGAAAGAGAAAGAAAAAGAAAACCCTACGGTAATTGACTTGAAAATTATTTTTTTAACACCACTCATTCCTGTCCACCTGCTTTTTATTTACTTGTGGTTATCTCTTTTCGCTAATGATTCTCTGAAAGCACACACTATGGTTTGCTCCAAAATAGTGTCCTGGAGACGGTTGGAGTCTAATTGCCAGGGCTCTTCAGAGCCAACAGCTGCTTCTAATAACAGTGAGCATGCGCATGCTGAGTGACTACGGAGCCCCCTGCCATAAGCATGAGTGCCAGCGGCTGCACAATGCATGAATTACCCTTGAATATAGTTGCCTTTATAGTCTGATAATGCTTACCACTTGTGGAAACCCCACTGAGACTGAAGTTGTACCAACCAGGTTACAGAGACATTTTCCACGTCTGGGACCAGTTCCTATCCAGCCCTGAGGTTCTTGGTTGGGTATCCCTTCGCTCCTTCTCACATCACCCCTTAACGGTATCTTTGATTATTAACCTAAGAGTGTGTGTACCCTTTGTTCTTGTAAAACTGCCATGTGCTAGGCTGCTTAAAGCTTTTGTCCAGTCACTGAACTTAAAACATTGTTTAACCTTGTTTGATACTTACAATGTGTCACCTGCAATGCCTATAGTATCTGTTGGAAACAAATAGACATGAGATCCCATCAGTAAGTGTCTAATAATCTCCAGATAAAAGTTACAACTGCATATAACCTGAATCACATGCTTAGAATCACAATTCAGATCCATGTGGCACCTTTGAGATCACTTAGGCCAAGCTTCCATTTAATAGATGTGGGATCTGTGGCATTGACATGTCAAGGGATTTACCCGGGTCAACGAGCAGGGTAATGGCCAGGCTGGAGCTAGAATTCCAGTAGCTGTACTCTCAGAAAGTTCAGAAAGCCTTTAGAGATCTATATCCATTATTAAACTCCTTAATACATAAACATAAATTTAGTCCTCAGAATTGGACTTAAAATTTAGTTATTGGATCACTTACTGTACAAAGACTTGATTTTCCTCTCAACATTTGGGCAGATACTAGGGAGTACCTACATTTAAGGCACTTCCCTTGGCCCATGTCACAAATTATTGAGAACAAACCACAGTTATGAAGGAGACTAACTAAGTTTATCTTCAGAATGTCCACCCTGGTTTCCCATCCTCACTTCACTCTTTTTTCTTCGGTATTCCTAAATTTTGCTGGTATCTTAAGATTTGTATCCCAACCTATTCATTGGCCTTTGGTCTTCCATGCTTACCATTTAGGATAGACCTTTTCCTACCTCATTTCCTCCTCTGTCTACATAAACTTACTTATACAGTATATACTATCCTCTTAGTTTCTTCTCTCAGGTATGATGTTAGCAAAGCTCATAATCAACATACATGGCTCCTGTCTTTGCCTATCATGAGACGTCAAGTTATCACTATTTCAGTCACTGTCTTGGATTAAGATACTATTTCTAGAAACCTCTATTAAAATGTAAAGAATGTTAGCATGGAGGTAAAATCCATGAAGGCATCACTGTGTGAAAGCAATATACCCTGCTACACCCTTAAGCCTGTCTCTCCCCAAGTTGTAAGCATTTTCATTTGTACCATGCCTCTTTCAAATGTAGAAATGTGACAGCATCTGGTGTTCCAATACAAGTGTAGCTAATAAATACCGAGGCTGTAGGTGACTCTGGATAGTTTTTCCCTCATCTAGAACACATAGGTTAGTGACTGTGTAACTATAAGATTAATTTAAGGATGGATTATGAAGACATGTTTTTTATTTTTTTGACTCGGATTACATTTATCAACTTTGGAGTTAGTTGTGGAAATAAGAACTGCTGGTCAGAAATGGCATTCAATTGAAAAAGCATAAAATATGCTTATTTGAATTCATGGATTTAAATATTTTGGGGATATACTTTTGGGTAAATGGTCATTTATAAGTGCAACCAATATGATTAGCTTCTCTATGATCCAATGTTCTTTCTCCCACCTACCTCTCATGTTAGATGGAATAATTAGGATAGAATGTTTTGCTCTGGCAAAAATAGCCCGCGAATAGGGACCCCCGGGTGGCTCAGTCGATTGAGCATCTGTCTTCAGCTCGGGTCCTGATCTCAGGGTCCTGGGATTGAGCCCCATGTCAGGCTCTCTGCTCAGCGGGGAGTCTGTTTCTCCCTCTCACTTTCCCTCTGTGCTCTCCCTTCTCATTCTCTCAAATAAATTTTTAAAAAAAATTTTTTAAAAAATAGCCCACAAATCACAGAAGCTTAAAATGACAAGGTTTCTTTCTCTGACCTCAGAGGCAAAGGTAGGCAGAGCAGCCACCAGGTTTAAGTATTAATAGTTATAATGGCATAGAGAAAGAGACAGAAAATTATGCACTGGATTTTTAAGCTTATAACATTTCTCTGGTTAAAGCGAATTGCATGGATACATCCAACTTTGCTCTCTAGCAGAGATGTGCAATTTAACACAGGTAGATACTGGAAACACTTAGTAGAGAGTGCTAATACCACTTCAGATTACTTTTAATTCCCTGAACCTACCATTTAACTTATTTCTTTTTTGTTCTTCAAAGAACGCCCTTGTCAATCTTTATGTAACTGGATTTCTACCAGTAGCTACCTCCTTCCTAGAATATGTCATAATCTCCCTGATAGAATTCATTTCTAGATCATCTTTATCCTTTGAATATACACATATATGTAATGATTATAGCATCCAGACTAATATATTTTAATTAAGAGTTTACATTTGTCTGAGTTTCATCTACCTCTTCAAACCAAAAGACTATGTCTTCCTTACTCATCTACGTAATCTTAGCTCCCACCATGGTGGTTGGTGCCAGTAGATAGTCATTAAAAACAAGGTGTCCATAAGATCAGTTTGAATTTTTTTTTAAGATTTTATTTATTTATTTGACAGAGAGAGAGATCACAAATAGGCAGAGAGGTAGGCAGAGAGAGAGGGGGAAGCAGGCTCCCCGCTGAGCGGAGAGCCCGATGTGGGGCTCGATCCCAGGACCCTGAGATCATGACCTGAGCCGAAGGCAGAGGCTTTAACCCACTGAGCCACCCAGGCACCCCAAGTCAGTTTGAATTTTTAATAAATGTCTTCTTCTTTGTGAAATATAGTAGAGGAGGAATTTACTTAAGAGTCAAATAAAATTGTGAAAAGTTCATTTTTTCTAATATATTTCCTTTATCTTCTAGTTAACAAACTCCTATGTTACATTAATTAAGCCTCATTTCAGTTATTAAAATGATGTTATTTAAAATGGTGGTGGAGGGGCAACTGGGTGGCTCAGCTGGTTAAGCCTCTGCCTTCGACTCAGGTCATGATCCCAGGGTCAGGGATAGAGCCCCGCATCAGGCTCAGCCCTGCATCAGCCCTGCTCAGTGGGAAACCTGCTTCTACCTCTTCCTCTGCCTCTCCCCCTGCTTGTGTTCTCTCACTCTCACTTTCTCTCAAATAAATAAATAAAATTTAAAAAAAAAAGAAAATTAAAAAAAGAAAAAAAATAAAATGATGGTGGATATGTTGAGAGCAAAAAGATCTACATCCTCCTGTCTAGCTAGAAGAGAGATGCACACGAATAATTACAGCAATGCAATAAGTGAAGATACTACCAAGTAAGCCCTCGTATGGAGAGGAAGAACCCTTTAACTCTGCCTAGAGAGGTCAGGGAAGGCTTTCCAGAGGAGATGCCATTTAAGCTGAGTTCTTAGAAAAGACAAGGGATATACAGATGAGATTAGTAAGGGGCAATGGTAGTGGTAAAAGCCACAGCATCAAGACATATGTGCCACTTTTAAAGTAAGTCACTGAAATATTGAACAGATTATTTAAAATTTCTGTGTCAATTTTCTCATTTACAAAATAAGATTGTACCTACCTGCCAATCTCAAATGGCTGTTATAAGGGTAACAACTGTTATGAAGGTAAATGTGTGGTTATATAAGAAATTGGAGAGCATCATGAAGATGTAAGATGAAGACCTTGAAGGGTCAGTGGAATTTGGATGGGTAGAGGGAAAGGGGCTTAGGACATACAAGATGATAAGAATGGTGTAAGCAGACTCCAAGGAGAAAAATCACTTAGGTGAAGGAAAATTGATAATTTTGGCAAGAGTGGAGGATAGCAAGTTAAAGTTCAAACACTAACCAATAAGGCACAAGTACAGAAGTCTAGAAGAAAAGCAAAGCTGGTTGACTTAATACAGCTCAATATTTTTTGTTGGGAGACAAGAGAAGCAAATCTAGAGTTACAGAAATGATTCAGAGTCCAAACTGGGGCAAGCTTCTTAATGCTCATTGTATCTCCACCTCCATCCTTTAAATTATGCAAGGCTATCATATGTGGCACTTAAACAATATGCCAATAGGTTAAATGTAGACATATAATTTAGCGGTGTTAAAAAAATGAGAGAAAAGGGGGATGTGATAAATTGTAACTCAAGGCAAAGAAAGAGACACAGAAAGAATCTCCTACAGTGTGATTTTTGAATCAATCAGGATGTCTTAATGGAAACCAGGATTCAAGATGATTTAAGTAATAAGGAAATGTATCACATATAACAAAGGAGGCCAGGCATCAGAATTGGTTGCTCATGAATGACAGTAGTTCATGAATGTCATGGAGATTCTAGACACTCTCTCTCCACTCTGTTGGCCTTGGTATGTTGGGTTTTTCTTATGCTAGTTCCTCCCTTTGGTAGCAAGATAGCTGCAGCAAGATAGCTGCAGAAGTTTCATGGGGAATGGAATTTCCATGGCTGGCTAGGACTAATCATCTGGAGTAGAATATGTGCTGGGGAATAAAGCTTAAAGAAAGTTACATTGCTATCATCATCTGATTGCTCAGGACAGGGTTGGAAACATGGTGGCCCATGGGCCAAGTTATATTAGTCACTCGTAACTTTTGTAAAGCCTAATATAGTTTTAAGGATATTGTCTGTTGGTTGCACTCTTGATGTATATTTACAAAGAAGCTATATTACTTACTAGTTGTATCAGCCATTATTCATTAGGCAAATTTGATAAAGTTTAAAAGGAATCGTTAAAAAGTGAAAATTGGATTTGTAGTATTTTCTACAGTTAAATTGTTTGAGAAAAGAAACAGCTTTCAACATTATAATAAAGCTACTTTTACTTAATTATAAAATATTCCAAACATAGAAAAAGAGAGAGAAAATAACAAACATGTATGTATCAACTCCCCAGGTACCACATTTGCTTCAAATTTTAAAAATTATTTTTAAAAGAAATCAATCATTACAGATGCAGTTGAAGCTCTCTGTGTACATCTCTTCAATCCCATTTCTCATTATAAATACCTCAAAATAATAGCCACTGTAATGAAGTTGATGTTTATCATTCCTATGCACATTTGAAACTTTTAAATCATACATGCATAAATCTATACATAATATATTGTTTTTCATGTTATAGAATTTAATAACCATTGCATCATAATATACATATTGCAGCTGAAACTTGCTTTTTCTCAACATTGTTTCTGAGACTTACCTACTTTAATACATGATACTGTATTAGTCTTAAATAATGCATGTTACTGTTATATGCAAATATCACATTATTTTAATTCATTCTCCTACTGATAAACAGAGAATTTTTTTATATATCAGTTTGTTGTACTATTGGGGGTACATATGAATAAAGCTCTGTCTCAGAAAATACCATATGGTATTGTTACCATAAGAAGAAGCTCTATCACTAATCAAACTTTCTTTTGCAGAGTTGCTTCTCGTGACTTATAATTGGACAGAGGGAATCACAGTAACTGTAAATGTCAGATGCTTAAAAAGTATAGAAGTATTTGAAGGAACCCATGCTCTACAAAGGATAAATACTGTTTTCTTTTTACCCCAGAATGTCAAAGTACATTACTGTGGACTCAGATAGTTGTTCAAAAATGTCTGAACTTTGGATTTAGCTCCATAATTTCAGTGGAGTTCAGTAATTGGTTTCTGGATTGGTAATATGATTTACCATTGGATGAACATAAATATACAAAAACCAGGCTCATTTTTCTTTTTCAGAACTTAGAAAATGTGACAAATTTCAGATACTGAACCAACATTAGATTTCATAGCATAAAACAAATATAGCATAATGGATATAAAGCTCATACTTCAAACCACTAATTTTCCCTAATTAAATACAAGTATATATGACATATTGATATATCATTCAAACACCTCCTACCTGAACTTTGGTTTTAATCATCCCTGAAAGAGAATGCCCATTCCAGTGATACTCAGTTTCAACTGCTCTGGAGGTTGACTGCCTATCTTTTAGAGTTCTCAAATACTTTTTGAAATCCATATTCTCATGGTGGCCAAGTCATCTTAACTCAAGTTGGATGATACATCAGTTAACCTAAGTTAAGTTATTCTATGGTAATAATCCCTAAATTGAAATTACTTACAGGAAGGTTTCTTTCTCTTCATGTTATTCGTCCATTGCAGTTATCTTCAACTTTGTTTCATCATTCTGGGACCCATGTGAAGGGGCATTCCCTGTTTGGGACATGCCATT
Source organism: Potos flavus (assembly GCA_028534135.1). Lineage (NCBI taxonomy): Eukaryota > Metazoa > Chordata > Mammalia > Carnivora > Procyonidae > Potos > Potos flavus. The sequence goes on from CM052883.1 coordinate 134,360,767, forward strand.
CTTATCATACAAGGAAAAGAGAGATGTTAGAACCAAGTGATTACTATTAAAGTTCCTGGTCAATGTGGCACTCATCACTTCCTTTCATATTTCATTGAACAAATTAAGGCAAAATGCCAAGCCTGCCATTCAACAAGGTGAGGAGGTAAAGTCCTCCCACTGGAAAAGGGACATAAATATTTGGGAATAATAATTTGATTTACCATAGAGGCTGTTTTCATCCTCAAGAAGGTATCCTTTTAATTGACTTTTGGAATATTTATAAAATCATTTTTTTTTAGGTTTTTGCTAATTATACAAGCAAGACTTTCTTATCTTTGAGATAGGGTTTAGTCCAACTTAATATTTTCCATTACACTAAAAAAAAAGAACTAAAATTACTTTGAAAAATCAATAAATATCTAGAGAACCCATGCGTATAATTGTGATCTAAGTATAACCAATATTAACCTTATACACCAAACTAATTGAAATCTTTACCGTATCACTCCAAATGAAGGAAAATAACTCATTACCACCCCACTCCTGTTCCAGTCATCAGGAGACCCACAAAAAGAACTTCACGTAGTTAGTATTTCGGATGAGACCATTCAAGTAGTCTCTTCAAATCTGATGAAAATCTCGCTCACTATTTTTGTGTGATGTCACAAGGAAGAGATGTTTAATTTACATAGGTAGCAAATAATAGATTTTTAGATTTAATTATGTATGACATGCACGTTTTCTTTTTAAGCTAGCAATTCTTCTGTAGTACTTTTTAAAAGTTATTTGTAAATAGTTGGTACCTTGGGCACTGAGCCCAGCTTTGCTTAATCTTACTGTCTTTGCAGCAGTCTATTTCTATTTTAAGATACTTTGGTAATTATTGGTTTTCTAAAAATGGAGTAAATGATCTCATCTTGTGGAGTTAACTTCTTCTTAAATGATATTTTATGATTAGATGGTTTAAAACAACTCTGTCTAGCTTTTCGACAACAGATGTGACAACTAAATCACACTGCACAAAATTTATTCACTCATGGAATAATATTTATAGCTAGCATTTATAAAATGCTGCTGGTATTGTTCCATGTGGTTTACATATATATATATTGATTCATTTAGTCCTCACAACCTTGTGAGATAAGGTATTAATATTATCCCCATTGTATAGATGAAGGATCTATAATACCTACTTTAATACAGATCTAAATTCAGCTTTGGAATAATAAGTTATGTTTGACAGGATTTATCAGCAAGACTAGGAAGTTGGCCAGTTAACGCAGGAAACAAACAGAAGAAAGGGAAGTAGTAGCAGAAGCTGTTTAGAGGTTTCCTGAATCTTACTCTATTCTCTTAATAGACGAATTTCAAACAAACAAACAAAAACTTAGTCAATTCTTTTGAGCTGTTAGGCAAATTATTTTCTACTTAGCTTTAGGTCAACAAATAATCTTTTAGTTCTTGTGAAAGGCAAAATCTGGAACTTAAACATAGGTTACATTATGATCTTGAAACATTAGCCTTTTTTAATCTTCAAAGGGAACATAGGAATTGTTCTTCTAGTTAGAACAGAAACAAAGTGTGTAAATTCCAACTTTTCCTTTGGATGGTTCATTACCTTCTCAATAGCTATGGGACCACAACCTATTGTGGGATGGCTGCACTTACTTAGTAGCAAAGAGGAAGTCTACAAGTAGCTCTGACAATCCAGCCACCTGTTAATCTGGAGACCTATTTTCTATTTGCAGATATGTTGGTGGACTATTGTATGTGTATAAAATGTTTTTATAGGGATAGATTTTGTTTTATATGATGATATAATTTAACAGGCAAATAATTAATCTAATGGAAATGGTAATTAACTCCAATTCATGGTTACCCAGTTGTCTTTGATTAAAAAACATTATAAGAGAAAGGAATTAAATAAGAGTATGAATGAGTCATATTTTAATTTTATTTATAGTAGTTTTAATTTGCCATCTATAACTTTTTCATGGTTTTCGCAAAGGGATTAAATTTCATCAGACTCTTAAATTCTTCTAAATGTTAGGAGTAACTTGTGTCCATTTTTATCAGCTCATCCCTGAAAGTAGAAACTCTAGGATAAACAATCCATTACTAGGTTTGTTTTCCACATTTGTTAAGTATATTGTAAAGTATTTAAACCTTTAAACATTAGAATTTTCGTAGGAAAATTAGAGAAACTAAGAGAAAAACCAGGAGAAAAATAAGAACTGGATTTGTCAATAGCTTGGATATGGTTGAGAGAAAGGAGACAGTCAAAACTGATAACCAGTTACACCTAAGATGTCATACAGTATTCAGGTTTATGGCATTGGTAAGTCAGACTGGAAAGGTTAGACAGGGCTGGTATTTGTTACCTTTCCTCCAAAAGTTGATGTTCCTTTTCCTGAATATATTATTATTATGTTGACTCTTCAAATTTTAGTGACAGCTAACCTTAAGTAGTAATAAAAGCCTTATAAATAATTTGCAATTGTTTTAACTTTTTTTTAAGGCACTTAAGTGATTTACACATGATAGCTTTTTCCAGGTTCTTCCTGTTAAAGAGCAGACAGAAAAAATTTGAACATGGTGAGGCTCTGATATGTCAAAGGTCACATAACCTTTCGGTACAGCCAGATTTTCTATTAATCTAGTGCTATATTTTAAGATTCACTAGATTACTAAATCTGGTGATCAGTTAATGATGTACCTGACAAACACACACCCTTCCTGTTTCTTAAAAATCATCCCATTAACTTTTGTGGATCTACGCATTTCAAATCTTCTAAAACCCTTTTGTCATGTTGTGTCGGCTCAGAGAAAAACTCATAGTTTATCAGATCCTTGGCTCTTTTTCCACAGGTCCAAAAGGATAAATGGATAGAGTGATACTAAGCTGAAACGGTTTAAAGAGGCAGTATTCGGATGCTCCTATTTTAAAATAATGAAGCAGCTTTTAAAATAGAAAAGTATCCACAATTTTGCTTTCCAGCAAACTAATGTTAAGGGAATCACTGCTGTCCAAAATTATTTTTGAGATACCAGTGTACATTAAAAAAAATAATTTTTTAAAAGGAAAGCAGTCGTATTCTGGAATTTCTCCCTCTCTTCGCCCTCGCCCGATCTCCAACCCTCCAAATGGCTAAGTCGCATAGCTGAAAGGATTTTGCTCATTTTTTTCCAAAACACTTCACATCTGGGTAGTGGCCAACCATGGAAAGTTTCAAGTAAATGTAACATTTGGGAGGGAGACGAGGCTCGTCTGGGGCTGCCTTCTCTGGACCGCGGCCATCAGAGGTGTCGCCTCACGCCCTTACCGGATAGCCGCGGCCAACTGCAAGCTTGGACCAGCCGGGCTCCGGCGGCCCCGCCAGACGCCCGCTCCGGCCAACCCGGCCGACTGCGGGCCACTCTGCTTGCCCGTCAGTCTCCCCAACGGGTTCGAGGCCCCAGAGTCCAGGAGCCAATCCGCTTCGTAAATGTCGAGACCCCTGAGTCCTCATTCCCAACTAGCGCAGCCTCGCGGCTAGCAAAGCCAGAGGAAAGGGACTAAACCAGAGCCCCGCCTGGCTCCCACGCCTCACACGTCACTTTAGTTCCACTCCCCAACCCCCGCCAGTCCTCCGCCCGACTCCGCGCACCAGGCGCCGAGCAAAATTTGACTGCTCCAGTCACCAATCAGGAGAGAGGTCGAGGATATAAGCCAATCGGAGCGGGGAAAGTGGGTAGGACGCGGGCGTCCTCCCGCCCCCAAGAGGGTGAGCGCGGAATGTCTCCGGCCCTCCCCTGCGCCTCAGCCTCAGTGCGGAGTCCTCGGCGGTGTGAGGAGAAGCGGTAGGCGGCAGCCTCGGAGGAGCAGCAGAAGCTGCGAGAGCCGGAATCGAAACCACACCCACGTCGCTGTTCCTGTCCTCTTTTGCCCTCTCGGCGTCCCACCCGAGACCGCGTTCGCGGAGGAGAGCGGCCGCCCACTCCCGAGCATCCTCCTGTGTCGAGCGGGTGCTGACAGACCCAGCGGCATGATGCGACTGCGAGGCTCGGCGATGCTGCGGGACTTGCTCCTGCGGCCTCCCGCCGCCTCCTGCGCGGCTCTGAGGCGGGCACAGCCCCTCGCCACACAGTGCCGGCGTCCCCGAGGCGGGGGACAGGGGACCGCGGGCCCAGCGGCCGCCGCGCGACTCTACCCGTGGTGGGGCGGGGGCGGCCGGCCGGCGGGGCCACTCGTGCGGGGACTGTCTAGCTCCCCCTCGGAGATCCTGCAGGAGCTGGGCAAGGGGGGCCCGCAGCAGCAGCAGCAGCAGCAGCAACAACCCGGGGCGTCGCCGCCCGTGACCCCGTCGGCTCCCGGCCCCAAGGACGGCCCCGGGGAGACGGACGCGTTCGGCAACAGTGAGGGCAAGGAGCTGGTGGCCTCAGGCGAAAAGTGAGTGTCTACGCTAGGCGGAGGAGGCCTTCCCCCCGAGTGGGGCCCGGGAGGGGCCTGCGGTAGGGCGGGATGGGAGCGGAGGTTCGAGAAAGAGAAAGAAAGAGATGCCGGGCGGCCTGCGCAGTGTGCGCCATGTGATTAGGTCCGGCCCCGCCCGCGCCTTCCCTGCGGGCGCCCCTCCGCTAGGCCCCCACTTCCCTTCCCCGCCCCCGGCGCGGGCCGCCGGGCGGGAGCCGCGGAGGGGCGGGAGGGGCCGTCCTGGCCCCCGGCTTCCCCGCCCGGGAACTGCGGCTGCCTGGCCCGCGCCGCGTGCTCCGCTCCCCGGCCCCCGGCTGCAGCACCTGGCCGCCTGCCCAGCTCTCCGTGGGTGATGCCACACGAACATCTCCACCGAGTGACATTTAGGAGTCGGGTGTTGAGCATACCCTGTGCCTTCCCGACTCCTGACTCGTCCTTTTTCAGGCTCAGGTTTCCTCTCTAAGCCAGCCGTCCTTCGATCTCTGCTACCATCCTTTTAGAAACCTAGCGTGGCAGAATATTCTTAATATTTCTGGAGTGGCTCTTTCAGGCGTGGTGTGGAGCCATCTGGGGCACCGGAAATAATGTTTTCGAAACGAGATTAGGAGGAAAAGAGTCATGTGGCCGAGATGGGGCACGCAGTATGAGACTACCTGTTTGCATTGGGGACCAGCTTTGGCCTGTCCGATGTCTTTCATGAAATGGGTGAATTTTTAAAAATAAAAATCAAAATAGCCAAGATGAAATGTGACTGGTAAAACCCTATGGAAAATCCGAGTTATGTAGCTTTTGTGACTTAGTGATAGAACGTTAAGTCATCTATGCTGCACAGCAGTTTTGACTTAAAACGCAATTGGTTTTTCTTACACAATGTATGTGAGGGAGTTTCTTGGATATTTTGTGTAATATAAATGAACCCAAACTTTGTTTTCCGTGTGAGTGAAAATATAGCTGTATGCTTTCTTTATACTTTACTACTTTGCTGACATTGTACTGACATTATGCGACCTCTTTTGCCTTCCTGTGAGTTAACGTTACTATCTCCAGCCTCAGATCAGCTTAAGTCAAACTGAAAGTGTTTGATTTTTATATTTTCAATCTCAGGCCGGCTTAGCGTTTCCTGTAATTGAAGTTGGCACCTTCCTAAAACATTCCAAGCTAAAGTTTTCCCAGACTGAAAATGTTACTTAAAAAAAAAAAAACACACATTTGGTGATGGGGCAAAATTTGTGGTATTCTGTGATATGGTTTTGTGCCACAAAGTAGCCTTAGGACCATAGGCAGGTCATTTAACATCTTAGATAATTTAAATCCCTTCAAGGTCTAAAAAGCTATACATTTGTTAAATTTTGACCTCTCATGTTTCTTAGGGACTAGAATGTGTGCTTAATCTCATCTGGAACTCTCTTGTACTTTATCATCTGGTTTACCAGGCTTGGAACTAGTTTAAATACCTGAGCCCAGAGTTACAGAATTGCAAAATGCAATTGCCAGCATTTAAAACTTGTTCTTAAAGGCTATAGAATGAGAGCAGCTTTCTATTGAAAATGTCTTCCAGTCTGTGTCTCTTCAGTTGCTGTAGTGTCCCTCTTTTTTTCCTTTTTGTCAGATAGGAAATTGAGCTCCTTTTGTGATTTACATGTTTTCCAGAAGTTTCTAGCTTCATTGCCTTCTAAATAAGAGATGATCTCTTAACAGTAATTTTCAAACACTTTGGCTAATACTTACTGACAATGATACATAAAAATTGTCCTGTACTATATCCTAACCACCAAAGAAAATCGGTCTAGAGAGGGAATCTTTCAAGAATATTTGTTCAGATGCCCTGAGAGTTTGAATGACCAATAAGATAATCTTGTTTACCTTAGTAAAAAGGAGTTTATTTTTCTGCCACGGAAGTTTGGAGTAATAGCTAGACTGGCTCAGGAGCAATCCGAGTATATGATAATCCTGAGAGCTTTCAATCAAGGATTTAAAGAGTGAACCCCAGCTGCCTCCAATCCACATTTAAAGTTGAAGAGCACTGGCCTCAAGATTGCCAAAAAATTTTTAAATCTTATTAAAGATTCGATTTCCTGAATGCTCTGGTTTCCAGATGTAGCTTTCCTTCTTTGACTTCTTCGATTTTGCCTTTATGTGATAAACATTTCTCTCATTCTGGGAGGTAAGCTTCCAGTTGATCCTGTTATCCTTTCTAATGCTTAGCTTCCAAAGCATAGTTCATCCCTCAGTCAGCAAGCCATCTGGAATGCCAGCACTCAGGACTCTGCCAGGTTTTATGGGGGATTATTAAAAGAAATAACCATGTGAAAATTAAATGAGTTGACGTTTTGTAAAAGGCTTAGGACAATATTTGATGTGTGTTAAATACTACATAACTCTTTATTAAACAAGAAAATTGCTTCATTTATTTTAAAACTTGACAAGGACATTGGCCTTTGAATTTTAGGCTCACACATGAGAAATTTCTTTTGGTTTTTTAATTTCCAGAAAAAATTTCTCTTGAGAAATTATTTTACTTATATGAAACTATTTGATTTGCACTGTTTATCTTTTTGGCCAGTTTACCAGTAAGCTCAGAGTGAGTTTAATAACCATAGCACTTTTATTAATTAACATGGCTGAGATATTTCCTTTTCCTACTTGGTCTCACTATATTTTATTAACTTTACCGTATTATTTTCTGGAAAGAGGTGGGATATAAGCAAGTTAACCTACTTATCTTTTTTCCATAGTCAAATTCTTTGAACCAGTGTCATCCTAGGCTATGCCATCTCCTTCAACCAACTTCAGTCTGGTTTAGATTCCTGATTTAGCTTAAGAATTTTACTTCTATCTTATGTATCTTAGAGGGAATGTAATGATCTTTGGTCAGTTTTGACTGTAGTACACCTAATTTTTGTTGCTATCATTACATCATTTTGAAAACCACTTGGCTTGGCTCTCTTCATTTTTTGAATTGTTCTCTTTGCTTTCCTGGCTCTTTTTTGGATTTGCTCATTGAATAAACCCTGAAGGTAATAAAGCCTTTGCTTCTTTCCCACTTGCCTGCCTTCTCAACAGCATATGCTTTCTCTCAGCTTTGACTCTTATGGTAATATTTCATCTCTCATCCAAACTCTTCTCTCACATTTATCTCCACATATTTGACGGCCCAAATTTAAAATCTGTGCCCCCATATTCATTCTTCTGTCCCATTTCAATCTATTTTGCATACCGTTCTGAGATTAATTACAGAGTTTTAATTTCAAACTGCCACTCTTCCAGAATACCAATAGACTGGAGTGAGCATTATATCAAAATCACAAACCATGCTGTAGCATTCAGTATTCTTGATCAACCTTAATGCCAAATGCTTGCCCATCATGGACATTTTATCACACTGTTCTCCATCAAGCATGCCATGCTTCATTTCTGTAAAGCTCAGAAGTGGGTATCCTATCTTAGGGAAGAGTCCCTGAAAAGGGCTAGCAGGTGGGGATGAGGGACATTTTTGTTACCTTCTGTTTTGACATTTTATTATTTAATTAGAAAAGAAAAAGATGTAACAAAAGGACTAGGCTGGGAAAATATTAGCACATGTATGTTCTTTGGTAAGCATGTAATTCATTCAGAGTATAATATTGACGATACAGGAAACAGTATTCCATCAAAACAATGAGATCATTTTTACCCTATCAGATGGGCAGATGTTAAGTTAAATCAAGTGATGTAGATGGTGAGGGGAATAGGAACTCTTACATTGCTAGTGGAAGTATAAATGAGTTCAGCTATTTTGGAGGGTGGTTTGGTAGTATCTGTCAAAAACTGTATATCCGTGATGCAGCTGGTATTTGAATGTTTGCTCATCTACATGAAGTCATGGCCTTTAAAAATGTATCTTAAATATGCAGAGTTAAAAATATATTAAGGGGCACTTGGGTAGCTCAGTTGGTTAAGTGTCTGTCTTCTGCTCAGGTCATGATCTCAGGGTCCTAGGGTCAAGGCTCCCACAGCCTCTCTTCCCCGCCTCCCCCCAGCTTCAGATTGTGTGACTTATTTTGGTAGTTAATACTTATTAAGTGGAAAGTGAGGGTCAAAGAATCATTGAATCATATGCTATAAGAATTAAATCTCAGAGTAAGATTAAATGCCTAGGCATTTCAGCGAACACTGATTTGGGTCTATACACAGTACTGATAATGAAGTTGAGACAATAATTGGCAGATACAGATCATTTCAAAGTGAAAGAACCTTTCTGAAATAGGTGACAAATTCTGTCATCCTTTAATAATGTGTTTGCTTTTAATTTGTAAAAGTGAACATATATACAATTCATTAAAATCAAGATCGAAAGTATATTTAATTGGGAGCTTTCAATGAACCCCTCCGATTTTATTTGTGGTTTCCTCTATTAAAATTTTTTTAAAAATTACAGTTATCAGTGAGTTTTAGTTTACTTTTAATGGCCAGTCATAACACACCATAACATTATTTGCTATCTAATGTTTATATTAAACCACATACATCTATTTAGTCATGAATATATCTGTGATGATCTGTAATTAACAAACTATATGCTCCTTATTAATTTTTAGATGAAGTTCACTGAAAGAGCATGAATTAGATCTTGAACTTTAGTTTCTTTGAGTTTTAGCTTCTTTTCAGGCTTTACTTTTTACAAAGAAGTCTGCCTACTCAAAATCAACTAACTCAGGAAATGACTACCAAATTGAATTCAATTTTTTTTTGTGAGGCAGTAGGTAGGAAAAAGTAAAGGGTGGGAGGGGCACTGTTTTAGTCTGAAAAAGCTAAATGTCATCTTGAAGAGAACTTTGTTGAATACATTTGTGAGTTTGAGTTTTAAAAAATTATTTGAAATAAGTAAAAAGATATACCACTTCCTTGTGATTATGAAGTGAGGAAAAATTAAAGCTGTAGAACCTGAAAGTCTGATTGTAGGTTTTGCATCCTTTCGGGGGCTCAGTCTTTAAATCCTGTATAAATCAAGGAGTTGCCTGTCTGCCTTTTCACCTTTTAAGTCATTTGCTAGTAGGAGGAATGCTTGAGAAAGCTGAGTGAACAGATATGTTTGTAAAAATAGTTACTAATTGTTGATATCTCTACGTGAGTTAAATAGCTTTTAAGTGGACACTAAGATTTTATCCTGGGATCTGCTCAGGTATAAAATTTCTTTGGTTATGAGACACAGTGCATACGACTAATTATCGTACTTGGTGATTTTTCTGGCCACCTACAATGTGGTACAAGCATGTTAATGTGTTGTCTTGGCTTTCTTTGGGAAGTATTCTCTGGTTGGTATGTAACATTGCTTACTGATTTCTAAAGAAACATTTATAGTGAAAGCAATAATTTTAAAACAGGGAACTATTGATATTGCATAATGGACAATAAGTTGATAACTTTCATGATTTGCATATATATTTTTGCCTTCTAATTTCAATTACAGACCTCGAAAGATTTTTTAAGATTTATTTTGGGGGGGAGGGGCAGAAGGAGGGGAAGAAAGAGTCTCAAGCAGATTCTGCGCCGGGTGTGGATTCTGACATGGGCTCTTTGTGGGGCTCCATCTAATGACCCTGACGTCAGGACCTGAGCAGAAACCAAGAGCCAAAACACTTAACCAAGTACACACCCAGGTGCCCCTAAAAAAGATTTTATTTATTTCTTTGAGAGAGAGAGAGAGCACGCACAAGCTGGGGGTGGGGCAGAGGGAGAGGAAGAAGTAGACTCCATGCTGAGCATGGAGCCGGAGGAGCCAGAGGAGCTGGAGAAGCTGGATGCAGATGCGGATGCGGATGCAGAGCTCTATCCCAGGACCCTGGGATCATGACCTGAGCCGAAGGCAGATACTTAACCAACTGGGCCACCCAGGCGCCCCTTAAAAAATTTTTAAATTGCCATCTTCATGAGGGTATTCTGAGTGACACAGGCAGTAAGATTCTTGGTGAAAGTTCTTAAGAATATAGACTTGCTAAGAACAGTTTTTAAACTGTATGAAACTTTAAATATATTCATACATTTTTAGGAATCTAGGCTGAGTTGTAGAAAGATTTATTCACTAATATTTCTGGCACAGTATTATGCATACTAGAGAAGAATGAGAAAAATTTGTCTTCAGCATTAGTGGAATGGTTAAGTAAATGATGCTACATCCATATGAGAGTCTCTTATTCAGTCATTTAAAATGTATACAGATATTTTGGGGGTTATAAGAAAATGGTAAGGGGCGCTTGGGTGGCTCAGTTGCGTTAAAGCCTCTGCCTTCGGCTAGGTTATGATCTCAGGGTCCTGGGATTGAGCCCCGCATTGGGCTCTCTGCTCAACAGGGAGCCTGCTTCCCCCTCTCTCTCTGCCTGCCTCTCTGCCTACTTGTGATCTCTCTCTCTGTCAAAAAATTAAATAAAATCTTAAAAAAAAAAAAATGGTAAGCCAGAAGTTAGAATATAAAATTTTCTGTGTAGTATGCTCTTAAGTGATCCTTAAGCTTTAAAAAAAAAATGCTTAGAAAAAGTATCCGAGGAAAATAAACTGAAATGATATCAGCAGTTGTAGTTTGTGAGAATGGACATTGTTTTTCCCGCCTCTTTAGAGTTATTAAGATTTCTCATTATGAGTACAGTTGATCCTTGAATAATGCAGAGGTTAGAGGTGCCAGCCTCCCTTCACAGTCAAAAATCCCCTAACTTCTCCAAAACTTAACTACTAATAGCCTACTGTTGACCAGAAGCCTTACCAATAACATAAACAGTCAATTAATACATATTATGTTTTATGTATTATATGCTGTAGTCTTAAAGTAAGCAAGAGAAGAGAATGTTATTAAAATCATAAGGAAAAGAAAATACAGTACTGTATGTATTGAAAAAATCCACATATAAGTGAACCTTCATAGTTCAAACCCATGTTGTTCAAAGGTGAACTGCATATATAACTTCTATAACTTGAAGAACCACATCTGTTAAATTTTAAAATTGTAAATCTCTACTTTGCTGTCTTAGTCTGCTAACCTAATATCTTGTTTCTGGTACATATAACAGGAAGTACCTACGTTACATTAAAAAGTTAAAAAAGATTGTGGGTCTTTGTACAGATTTGTATAGCTCTTATCAGCATTATCCAGTTGTATTCACTATTTGCAAACATCAAGCTTTTTTATTTCTAAACTATTCTTGGTGTAAGTCTCCTTAGAAAATGTTGCATATTTTTTGCTACAGTAAAAGTTACAGTGAATAGAGTTTAATATTTCTTGTTCCAATTTAGAGTTTACCATAAAGGAGCATTGCTATAGTGACGCTCTCAGGCAAGTGTTAGCAAACTTTTTCTCAGAAGGGCCAAGCAGTACATATTTTTGGCTTTGCATGCTATCTGGTCTGTGTGTTAATACTATTCAAATTAGTTGTTATTAGCAAAGCTGTCATGGACAGTAGGTGAATGAATAGGCATGGCCGTCTTGCAATAAAACTTTATGTACAAAAACAGGGAGCACTGCTATAGTTTGCTGTTGGTGGCCCCAGCATTAAACTATATTTAGTTGTGTAATGTATTTTCTCATATTCTGACTGGTTGTACTTTGAATGATTTGTTCCTTTGTGGATTTTTGTATCTTGTGTCAGCTGCTACATCTTGTTCCTGATCTTCATGTCTCCACTTTGCCTATTTTCTCTTACTCTCACCTTCCATACCTAATTTGCTTTAACTTTTAAAAATTTTTCCGGTAAAATACACTTAACATAAAAATCTTTTAACCATTTTTAAATTTACAGTTCAGTGACATAAAGTACTCTCTCTTTTTAAAAAGAATTCAGACCATTAGGCTTTTTGTATAAAATGTGTGAATATAGATCATGTGTGTGTGTATGTGTGTGTATATGTGTCCTGAGTGAGTAAAGTTTATAGTCTTTAGTGTAGGAATTTAGGAGGACATCTATTTTAGCAGATCAAAAACTGAGAATTAGAATTGGAAGTGACTTTAAAAACATCTAATTCCACCTCATTTTACATATTTTATAAGTAGGCCACATAAAATGGCCTAACTAAATGACTAAAGTTCCTACAATATTAGGACTTACTTTGTTTTTTCATCTGCTATTAGATTAATAAAATGCTGTACTGAATTGATTACTTTTTTAGGTACAGGATTGGAAGAGACCTTAAAAACCCATTTCCTGGGACACCTGGGTGGCTCAGTCATTTAAGCGTCTGCCTTTGGCTAACTCAGGTCATGATCTCAGGGTTCTGGGATCCCTGTTCAGTGGGGAGTCTGTTTCTCCCTCCCCTTTTCCTTCCCCTCACTTTCTCTCTCTCTTAAATGAATAAATAAAAAATAAAATCTTAAAAAAAAAAAAGAAAACAAACCATCTCCCCAGCTGATGTTTTCTTACTCTTCTTTTATACTCTCTGAAAATTGTTACTCGTCTCTGCTTAAATACTTCCTTGACTGAAGCTAATTCCCTTAGAATATAGCACCTTCCATTTCAGAGCTGTTTTTTTGTATATCCGAAGTCTGCCTTATATTAACTTCTATTTACATATTTTAGTTATTTCAAATACATCATTTCTAGAATGGTATTAGAGTGATTACAATAACAATTCACATTATATCTGTATTTTTACAACTGGAGTGGTTTATTAAAAGATACTTGACTGAAGGAATAGGTGGTTGGAAGGAATAACAGAGTTGGACATCAGGGACTTGACCTGCCCAGGTCCTTGTCCTCCTCTCAGAGACCAGCAGACTGCCCCCCAGATTCGACTTCTAAAGTTGTACATGTGGACAAATTGCCATCAACTGACATGGACAGCCTGGCCACTTCTCATGTAAAGATTTATGGCTGTGGTGCTTCTCACTCTGCCGTGCTCTTGGTAATTTTCAGTAGAGTCCAATCAGAAGAGCAGCCCTAATCTCATCCTCACTTTGTACAGGATACAGTTTTAACAAGGTTGAACAACAGTTTAGTTATCTAACATACGTATTTCCCCTGTTAACATTTTGGTTAGAAATTCTTCAGTATGTAAGGAATCTTATCTTTCATTATTCTGAATGAACTCCAGGTGTTCCTTCTAAAATGGAGGGCTAATAACTGAGCGTAGTTGGTGTGGTATATACCAGGAAGTATCCAGGACTAGAAATCAAAGACCAGCTTTCCACGACTAATTCTGGACCAGCCACTTAAGAATTATGTGACGTTGACATGGTGCTCGGCTCTGAGATCAGAGTCTTTATCTGTAAACCTTACTTTAGCACATAGGGTTTTATGATAGTGGAAGATCCTTTCCTAACAGTAAAGCCGTAAAATATGCAAGGTTTTGTTTTTAAATCCCACCAGTAATTAGCCTTGGGGCAAAATGATTTGAAGAATAAGCAGAATTTGTCACTTTGTTAGACTGTCAGACTTACAATGATATGCGGTTAGCCCCTCATCAGTTCATAGATTAATTTAATTTTTATGGAAGTATAATTGACATACCATATTATATGGGTTCCATGTACAACATAGGTATTCCACATTTGTATGAATTGGGAACTGATCACCATAAGTCTAGTTACCATCTGTCACCATATGAAGTTGATACAATGTTATTGATGGTGTTCCCCATGCTGTAAGTTATATCCTCATAGCTTATTTATTTTATAACTGGAAGTTTGTACCTCTTGATCCCTTTCACCCATTTTGGCTCCCATTTCCCAACCCCTCTCCCTTCTGGGAACCACTACTGTTCTCCATGTCTATGAGTCTCAACTGGTTTAATCTAATTTGGTGGTGTTGATGGACAACAGATTACTTGAAATTCAAAATGATAAACTGATTTAAAAACAACTCCAATTTTTTTTTAAAGATCATCGTCTTAAGATGACGACATAAGTAAAAATACCAAAGCATTCTTTTGTATTCTCTTAGTGGACCTTTTTTTTTTTTTTTTTTTAAAGATTTTATTTATTTATTTGACACAGAGAGAGTGTCAGACAGCAAGAGAGGGAATATAAGCAGGGGGAGTGAAGGAGGGAGAAGGAGGCCTCCTGCCAAGCGGGGAGCCCTATGTGGGGCTCCATCCCAGGAGGCTTGGATCATGACCCAAGCTGAAGGCAGATGCCTAACGACTGAGCCACCCAGGTGCCCCAGACTTTTTTTTTTTAAACCTGGTTGGGGAAAAAGAGTTTCTGATTATCTGATAGGTTTACCGTACTATACTATGCATTTGAGTTACATGGAGTTGACCTCCACAAAAAAAATTAAGGAAGGTAATACACCAGTCTTGAAGGTTTATAGTTTAGAGAAATCAGGTAACATGAAATGTTATTTAACAAAATAGGACAATATAGTTGATTTCAATTTTTTTCCTCCCATTTTGCTGTTCTTAGTAAAGGCTTGCTTGTCATTTTCCTCCTTTCATTTGATACTAGAGTTTTTTAATTAATAAAATTTTGAACCGATGTGGGCGAGTTTCCGATACTGCTCCTAATTACAAATTATATTTACTTGATTTCCCCCACCCATCAAGGCAAAATTGAATGCTCACTTTGTACTTCCTAATACTTTTCTTACACTTCTGTCATAATACTTACCCCATTGCTGTAGTCTTGGCTCTCCTATATAGCATCCTTACTTTATTCATCTTTATATCCCTAATGCTTAGCACATAATAGGCTGTATAAGAGAAGTACAAAAACATGCAGCCCAGTACATGCTAAAAAGTATAGAAAATCTGGTTGGGGAAAGCCCTCTAAAATGATTGAAATGATCATTGATGCCTTAAATGATTAGAAAAAGAAGGTTATAAACAGAAGGCTTATATAGATAAAAAATTAAAGGTGCAATAGCAGGATTTATTTGCAGGTTGGTGAGTCTAATTAATTAAAAATGATAAGTTTAAGAATAGATAGTACAAAGCCAAATATAGAGAACTGAATACCAGACTGAGGAGCTTAAATTGTCCTTTGATATTGGGTAACTGATTTGATTGATCAATAAACAAGACAGTACCTCTTTTCATGTTGCAAAAATTGGCCCTAAATTTAAACTCCATATGTAAGTTTTGAGGAGGTAGTCTCGTCATTTATTGTTTATATAGATCTCTTTCAACCCTGAAAATTAAGTATTTTCACAGCTCATAGGCACCTAATTCATATATCTTATGCTTTCACTGGTATTCCTTGTAAAGACCTAGTGAATGTTTACCTTGATTGCTTTGGTGGTTCTGTTTTCTTCGCTGGAAATCACTTTCTGTTGCCATGTTTACAACTCCTACCCATCTTTCAAGTCCAGCTGAAATTCTGTGTCTTCTAAAAATGCTTTACCTTATTAGTCCACAGCGAAGTGATTTTTCAGGGTGGATCCCATAGTCTTTCTTATAATTCCTCATTATGTGCGTCTTCTATTTTCAATTTAGACTGTAAGGAACAACATAATGCTGTACATGTCATAGATGCTAAATACATGGTATTTTTCTTTTTCATTTTCTTAAAGAATGATTTTTATGTTCTAGGCAAGTATTTTGTAAGGGTATAAAGTAGAGGAAGGAAGGGATAGATGAAGGCACAAAATGATAGTGAAAGGATCTTAAGGTCAGAAATTAGAAAGGAAGGGGAAATAAAAGGGAAGGAATAAAAATCATACAAGGATTTTTCTTTGAATTTACTGATCTTCTATATATATCTTATTTTAGTTGCTGAGTGTCTTAACCATTTTATATTTTTCCATAGGGAATCTGGATGGCTCACTCAGGTTTATCAATAGCTGCTAATGTAGTGATTTGAAAGTCTCCTATAATCTATTTTTTTGCCCTTAAAACTTGAATACTCCTGAAGGGTTTTCTAATTACTATATGCTTAAAACTATAGTTCTTAGCTTTTGAATTTTAATATCAAAATACATTACTGTGAAATGTTGCCACAAAGTCGTATTAAATTTGGAGAGAGAAAAGGGGGTAATATCGAGAAAGATCTTTGGGGTAATTTCTTCCTCTTTGAAAGTTTGGGGAGAATCTTGTTACTTATTTGTTTTACCAGAGAGTTGAAGCTAACTCATTCTCAGATCAGAATCTGAGCTTTTAAATGCTGAGATAGTTAGTACATTCTTTATATCAATTTTGACCTATTTATTTTGTAAGCACATTTTTTAGAGATGACTTAAATCTCTTTTCTGTGGATAAAAATTAGTCTCATCCAAAAGCAAGTAAATATTTACCTTTTTTTGCTAGCCGTGACAATAACACATGGTCATTTAAATTTTTTTGTGCTCTGTACCATAAGCTAAAGAAGTGTATATTTTATGTTATTTGCTTAGCTTTTAGGCAAAGCAAATACCATTTACTGGTGTGGTAAATATATAGACAGCTTATTCTGCAGTTTTTTTAAGTGACAAACTACCACTATCTGAAGTTTATTTGACAAACCATTTTCTGTAAATAATTGGCCTGTTATTTTCCACTGCTGTTTTGATGGCTAGCTCAATTTTTCTTTAAATAATTAAGTCATTGGTATTGTTGAATGCTCTTAATGGTTTTGAATCAGGGTAATACCTAGAAAAATTCTACCTTATGAAAATAATAACTAGCTAGTAAGTTTGAGATCCAGTATCTGTAGTAGTGAATAATTTGGGCTCTGGATTTGGAGAAATGGGTTCTAAATCCATTTTTGTTACTGTGCAGTCTTGGGAAGCTTCTTGACCTATCTGAACTCCTGTTTCATTATATATATAGAAGTTTATATTTCCAGGATATGTCATTAAATTATGGTAATCCTATTTGTTTTTAAAAACTTTGGCATGAAATTGATACATTTTAAGGTTGAGTTTAAAACCTAAAAGTTGGTGTAACAGGTTTGAAAGCAAGTTTAAATGATATTAATATCCACATTAATGTTTCTTTTAAGGGAAATTTTATATGTGTTTGTATAACTATTTATGTTCTGTGAACCAAGTCTATATTCTGTTGTCTTTTAAGATAGAAATATATGGGCCATGAATAATAGGGATGTAATTATATTGGGAAATAATTAAGTACATATGGTCTTATTGAAAGTATGGAACTATTAAGTAATCTTCGGGCAATTCAGGAAACATTTGAATACCTAGAAAAGCTCTTTTTAACAGTATAAAAACAATTGTGACAGTTTATTTTGCAAAAGCAGTGTATACAGTTTTCCTGTGAAACTTACCATTATACCTATGGCTAGTCCAGAATTGTTCTTAATTAAGTTCTAAAATTAGGAAAATGAGTATTCCATCCTTCCCTTTTCTTTAATTTTCTCTGTTGCTTTCTTGAAATACAAAGTCTTTTCCAGAATATTCTATACAGGCCCCCCATACACGTGTATATTTCTCCCTCACGTTTTAATAGATGGGGAGGAGATCTGTTTTACCTTAGATCCGTAATCTTGTATCACTAATACAGTCATTGATGTTCAGAATATGGAACTGTGTTAATTATAGTTGCAGAGCTAAAAAAAAAAGACAGAATTTCATTATAGTTTGTTTACTTGAAAGCTTTTCAGTGGATAGGAAAAAAGTCCTTTCTTGTTTAAATGTTTGGTTAATTATAGCATCTTCTACTAGTTTATTAGTTAATTAAGATTTTAATATATTTTTTTATAGTAAAAAAATTTTATTCTAACAGTCTTCTTTGTGATTTGTGGCATTTGGTCTGTATTTGTAAGCCTAGATCACTTTAGAAATATTTACTGCAATTACCATCAATTGAGTATTTACTCTCTGCCAGTCATCATTCTATTTTTTTTTTAAAGATTTTATTTATTTATTTGACACAGAGAGAGATAGATCACAAGTAGGCAGAGGCAGGCAGAGAGAGAGGGGGAAGCAGGCTGCCTGCTGAGCGGAGAGCCGGATGCGGGGCTCGGATGCGGGGCTCGATCCCAGGACCCCAAGATCGTGACCTGAGCTGAAGGCAGAGGCTTTAACCCACTGAGCCACCCAGGCGCCCCACCAGTCATCATTCTAAATGCATTGAATATTTCCAGTCAACTGATCCTCACAACAAACAACCCTGAGAGGTAGGCACTATTGTCTCCTCTCACCTGAGGAAACTGAACCATGGAAAGGTTCTTTAATTTATCTAAGGTGACTCAGCTAGTAAGTATTATAGCTAGGATTCAAAACTGGTACACTAATCTTTATTGTCCAGTATGTAATTGCTGTCTCCCCCAGATTTTACAATCAGATTAATATTTTAATAATATATAAATATAGTCATCATATTTCTAAAAAACAGAGCAAAGTATTGACTCTTACCCGAACATTTGCTGAGCTCTGTAATTAGTATTGGGTGTTGTATTAGGCTGTACAGGAGGGTATCACCATAACAGATGACTAGGTATTAGTACCATTAGAAATGGTAATCAAGATTTTAAAACCTGGGATTAAAAAAATCTATTCATTAATAAGTCATTTTCACTTAGTGTGATTTCAGTAATAACTGGTTCGATTTTGGTAAATTAGCATTTATCACGACCGTAGTCTTGATGAGTAGATCGGCTCAGCTGTAGTGTGTTTCAATGATTATTTAATAATGGATATATCTAAAATCCATTAGAATGTTTGCACAAGGATTAATTTTGTTTTCTTTTTTCTCCTTTAGTAAAATAAAACAGGGTCTGTTACCTAGCTTGGAAGATTTGCTGTTCTATACAATTGCAGAAGGACAAGAGAAAATACCTGTTCATAAATTTATTACAGTAAGTTTTTATATTTTTCTATCTTAAACTTCTTAAAAATCAGTAATACTGAATCAATAATGCAGTAATATTGAAATGTAGTCTTAAAGCTCATCTGACATGTAGATCCTGACTGACATTGTTTCTCTTATTATGTTTTCAAATTTTCATCATGCTCATTTCAAGGTAATCAGTGAAAGAAAATGAAAGAAACAATGAGAAACTTGTCCAGAAAGTGGGTAATAGTGACACTAAAATGCCCATATACATATTCAGGTCCTGGGTAGAAGTTTTTATATACAGGAATAAAAACTTGTAGTTGGAATAAGCATATACATTATTTGCACTATGTATTTACAAACTCTTATTTTTTTAAAAACAGGCACTCAAATCTACAGGATTGCGAACGTCTGATCCCAGGTTGAAAGAGTGTATGGATATGTTAAGATTAACTCTTCAAACAACATCAGATGGTGTCATGCTAGACAAAGATCTTTTTAAAAAGTAAAAAATTCTGCCAAACCTTTAATGGTGATTTGCTATGCTATATGGTGATTTTTCTTTTAAAACAAAACTGCATCTTTGAAGGCCAGTGCTTCTTGTGTAACTGAGAAAAGGGGGGATTTATAAACATCAATTGTTTGAAGAAGGTAGTGCACATAAGATTCTATAATACTCAGGGGTATAAGAGTAGACTTTCTTTGAAACTGCTCTAAGGAAATGTAGGCATGGATGTTTCCAAGTTACAGTATCTGGAGATTGCATTCAGTTTGAATAGAGCACATTCTGTCTTGTCACAGCTTAAATTGATCTCCAATTCATCTGCATGTCTTACAGGCTTTTTCAGTATGGTCTCTGTTTATTTCCTACAAGGTGACTTAGATGACATCATAAAATGAGAAGACTTCAGACAGCATGTGTTCCTTAGATTTACATATCTCCATTGTCTGCTTCTCTTCTCTCTTCAGACATATAAATACATAGGCTTTTGACTACTTTTATTTCCCTCAAAATATTTAAAAACTGAAGACACTTTAGAGATGAATACCTTGATTTGGTTGAACATGGCTTATTTTGATTTTCCTATATTTGCCTATTTGTTTAGTATTTATCTTCATTAATGTGTTCCTACTTGTCTGATTTCTTAATGGTTTAATAGATAGCATGTTTATAATGGATCCTAAAGAGGTAAATGGTACTTTAAACTAAGAGTTAGGTAAAAACCAGTATAAAACTGTAAACACTACTGTAACACATTGACTTTTTCTAGATGATAGGGGATAGGGTAAGTTGAGATAGATCCAAAGAATTCTAGCATCTACCTTGAAAATTTATTTTTTTATGTATGTATGTATTTTTATTTAGTTTTATTTTCTTTTGGGGACTGGATGATTTGTCCTAGGTATCTCCTGGGAATATGCTAGAGTATTAAGTCATTTGAAGGTATGTGTTTAACTGAAGTCCTTCAGAGTTTCCTGGTATGCTGTGAAGCACTGCTGACAGTTTTAGATTCTTGTCTTTTTACCACAAGGTTCTTGATTCTGTTAACTCAGCTGACCTTATAAAGTATAAATTTTAGGTTCATGTTAGACTTGGTGTTAGGAATTTTGAATCTTTGAAATGTGTTTCTTTGTGGAGGGGAGGAAATAACTTCTTGTTAGCTGTGCCTTTGCAATAAGGATTATTTTTACTGTTCATGAACTGTCTGAGCAAAGTACTCTTGATTATGGTGCCTTCTGAAGAGTTATTTTGGTATATCTGAGAATGAAGTTGTCAAGAAGTCATAGGTAGATCTGTTGATAATAGGTATGAAGAATTGCTTTGGAATTTTAAATGAAAGCAGTATTTTATACGTTTTTAGTCTGTTTAGAATTTTTTTGTGCTTTATAAACATGTTCTATGTTTAAATATGAAATTAAAAGTAAACTAAACATACTGATTATGAAGCCAGGAAACATAATCATACAATTTTCTGCCTATAATTATATGAAAGAATAGCAATTACCATATTTTAAATACTAATCCAATTTTTTTTAAAAAATTGATGTTTGTAATATAGGCAGTTCCCAACTTGACAAATGCGTAGTGTTTTATATGAGCAGGCAGTGGAAAAGTCTCCCTCCATCTATAGGCATAATGATTTCTCTTTTCATCTCTAGAATGAAGTAATTCAAAACCTCTAACTATTAACCCTTTGAGGTCACCTGAAAAGGTGATTGTTCCAGAGAGTTTCTTTCTTTTTTTTTTTTTTTCTCAAAATAAGAAGTTTTCTAGTTTAGTGTTGCTTTAAATAAACTATCTCCTCTCCATGCAGGCGGGAAGGAGATATTACAGTGGAATTCATTTTCTCAGAGAAATAATTTATAAAGGTGGATAGGTTTGGTTGAAGTCAGCGTGTTGATAATTTTACCTAAAAAAACATTGTTGATTAATATATTTAGCCTTCGAGGGTAATCTGAGAAACAACTATTACATATGATTTTTTTTTTTTAAGGGAAAGTGAGTTCTAACCATACTGTTTGGAGCATAATCTGTTTCAAAGTTGGAGACTGCCTGTACCCATCTGGATAATTAAATTGTTTTTAATGCCAATAATCCTTTAAGCTGATAGAAGTGGAATATTGTGTTGAAGACAAATACCTTATTTATTTATGCATTTTTAGCTATACAGATATTAGAACTATTTTTATGTGATCATAATTTTTAGTCTTTTCTGTTTTGGAGGAAAATGAATGGTAGTCTCAGTATTTGTATGTTGATTTTTAAAAAAAAATTCATATCCATGATGTTAATGATGAAAAATGAAAAATTATGAGATACTTTCTAAACTTTCTAAACATGTGCATTACAGTTGTTAATCATAAACATTTAAGAAGAAAGATTATTATTATTCCCAGTTAACAGATGAGCAAGCTAAACAAAGCATGAGAAAGATGTGACTTGCTGAAAAGTATGAGCCCTTCCTTCTCAGAATTCATTTTTATGTAGGACTTCTAATTTTCTAGTTCCATTCATGACATGTATATTCAAATAACTCCCAATGAAAACATTTACTACCTGTAATTTTCATCAGTTTGCAGTAAACACTTTTTTTTGTGGTAAGATTGTTTGTGTTGGCCACAGTAATTCACCAGTGAAGTCAGTTACCACAGCTTTACCAGCACTTTCTGATAGAGGAAAACACAGTAACAAACCAGTTTCACTGACTATACAATTTTGTTAATTATAAAGCTTCCTTTTAAAAGTGCTGATTAATTTTAAATAGTTAAATAGTTAGTAGTAGGTTAATAATTTAAGTTTGTTTGGCAGTCCTTATATTTTTTCATGTATAACTTTTTGAAAAATTAGGATTTAAGTTTGATACAGATGTAGTGCTTTAACATCAGGAATTGTCTTAACTTTTTCTTGCTGAGAAATGTGTTCTTTAGTATATATTTCTTACAACTTTCATATGTGCAAATTGAATTGCTATTTAAAACATTAAATATTAAATCATTGGCATACTTAATTTTTAGATTAACATTGAAACTATGAGAAAGCAATTTATCAAAGTTTATTGAAATAAATATCTGTTATCTCTGGGATGTCAGTTATTTCTATGTCTGTTGGTTAATAATGGAAATTAGGACTATAATTTTTTCAGGTTGTAATTGGGGCACATCTTTGTCATTGGAAATAACCTATATTATTTTAAATCAATATTTTATTTTCATACTGACCAAGTGAGTATAATCTCTGAATTTTTTATTAATAGTTAAAAGTGAAATCTGACTTTTAATTTTAATTCGATGTTTCATTTAGAATAATTTTAATTAAAATACTGAGATATAAAAACTAAAAAAGAAATACTGAGTGTCTAGTTCTTCATTTCTGTATTTATAATTAATGCAAGTTATTTACTTGCAGGTACAGTTTTCTTACCTGTAAAGTAAGGAAATCCTCTTTCTCAAAATGTTGATCGTTTTCATGGTTGAACAAATGAAGAGTATTTGAAGCTTACTTTTTATAAAAAATGCCAATTTGGATGTTTTTTTTCTTCCCAAAGAAGCTAATATAGTATCACATCATTTACCTGTGAGGAATCAAGTTACATAACTTCCCGTAGTTAGTGGCTTAACTTTCTCTTACCAAGTTACTGAGACTCTTAACAAGATGATTTTAGAAGATGGTTCACTGTAACCTATTTAAAAAGCTCTTCTTTAAGGTTACATTAATACATTGATTTTCTGGTTTAAGTGCTTTTTAGAACAAAGCAGAATATTGGTTCAAATCATTAGATTTCATGCTCTCCCATCCACATGGTTTACCATATCTTTTTAAATAGTTTTTAACAATGAGACCTTTTATTCTATAATGTATTAAATATCTTATAGTGAATAGAATAATGTGATTTCATATTTTTGGTGATTCATATAAAGAAAGTTAATTACTGTACAACTTTATATATAATTTTATTTAAAATTATACATTATTATTACAAGTATTTTATTCTAGTCTTGACTAAAGTTTATTTTATCTCTATTTGTTAGCTTGGAATACAGATTTTTCACACTATAATTTAGAGAAGATATGTTAAAATATAAAAAGTTTAGTTTTTTGTGAAATATTACTAATAGTTATATAGGAACTAAGGGATATACCTCTGAAGTTACTTAATGGATCAATGAACAGGATCTCAACTATGACATATTAAAGTCCAATTTTTGTTAACAAAATGTCATGATGAATGCTTAACCCTGGTGGGCTTAAGAAACTTGTCTTTACATGCTCTTGATATTTAATCTCGTGGAATGCTCTGCTATTTTAATCTTTGACACAATTTTTAAGCAATCTAATTTATTTCTTTAACTTGTTCAACAGCCTACAAGCAACTTCATGAAAGACTGTTTGAAGGAAAGGAAATAATATAGAAAGTATAACTTACAGATTTTAGTTTGTTATATAAAATGATATATTTCTAAATTGTTTAAATATTTTTGTAATTAATATTGTTATTACCAACTACTAATATTTGAAAGGCACCTAGTAAATTAATTTTTTTCTTACATTCCACAGATGTGTTCAGAGCAACATTGTTTTGTTGACACAAGCCTTTAGAAGAAAGTTTGTCATTCCTGACTTTATGTCTTTTACCTCTCACATTGATGAGTTATTCGAAAGTGCTAAAAAGCAGTCTGGAGGAAAGGTAAAATTTTCAATGTGAATATTTTTCTAAACCAGTCACTTAATTCAGCTCAAGTTGAAGTATAGAAATTTAAGTTGTGGAGTTTTCTTGTCCTTTGCTAGTTAAGAAATTTATGCTTAAGAGAAGCTTAAGCATTAAATTAAATGCTTTTAAAATATTTTAAATATTCAATTTTGTTATTTGGGCTACCAAGAAATCTTAAGTTTAAGAATTCTGTTTGATTTTCAGACAATGGAAATGGCTTTTAACTCTTTAATAAAAGAGTAACTTTATTAAGAATTTCTGTAAATGTGATATCCTCGTACATTAAATTTTTAAAATTCTCTATATAAAATACCAAGGGATATTTTATTTATTCTCTGTATTGAAAGTTTTCAGGTAATGAAACCCTGCTACCATGACTTTTTTTTTTCCCCAATTACTTTTATTTTATTTTTTCAGTGTTCCAAGATTCATTGTTCATGTACCACACCCAGTGCTCCATGCAATACGTGCTACCATGACTTTGATTAAAGAAGTTCTATTTCTTTACCTTTAAAGAAAATCAAGTCTTAGTTTTTCTTTTAGACTGTGGTTCTCTAGGAATTGAGAATGCATCGGAAAACATACGGGATGAGGGAGATTGAGAGAAGTCAGTTAGACCTTACCTGTAATCCTCAAGTCTCTTCTGCCCTTAAATTTTTATGAATATTATTTTAAAAGATAAGCCACAAAGGCACTGAGTGCTATAAAATAACTCTTCATTAGTGGAAGCTAAATTAAGATGAATTTTTTGGTAGAAGAAATATTATTTGTTTGTATTCTGTTAATTTTTTCCCAATATTTTGTATAGGTTGCAGATTATATTCCTCAGCTAGCCAAGTTCAGTCCTGATTTGTGGGGTGTGTCTGTGTGTACAGTAGATGGACAGAGGTGAGTTTATTTCAAATTCATGGAAACCAACTTTAAGCTTTCAATTTTACATTACAGTGAGCATAAGGAGCATCTTCTGTGATGGAAACTAGCCATAACATGACAGCAATTCAAGAAGGAAAATAAGTTTAGATTTTAATTTAATTTTTAAAAACTCAACTAAAATAGTCTCACACTAAATTTTATGAGGTATTTCATCTCATTCACAGTTGTAGTCTTGTTATTTGAGTATTTATTTTTCAAGTACCTGCAATTACAGTTTTCTTAGGAAAAGCAGACTTGTCAAAACATGAAATTATTCACTAATGAACTGACCACTAATAAAATTGGTTCCCATTTCTTAGTTTAACATTAACAGCCTCTCACTGTCTTTGTTGCTCATGCTCCTGATATGAGCGGTGTGATAGTTAAGACAGTACAGTATTGTAATGGTCTCTTTCTGTCTGTCATTTGCAAAGTGAAAAGTCATTCGCAAACTCTCAGGATCTCATAAATCCATGAAAGCGATCTTTGGGAAGTGCTTATGCTATAGGCAGAGCCATTGACAAATGACTTTGTAGCAGAATTATAAAAAGGATAATGATGTGAAGGCACTTCAAAGAGAGTGATTGGTTTTAAAATCAATGAATTATGTGAGGCCCTTGAAAAATTGATAAAGTTCTGGAATATTTTTTCAAGAATGACTTTTTATTATGCTGTGAGTCAGATATAAGGATTTATTAGCATGTTATAATTTGGTTTTGTCAAGTCAGAAAAATTATGCCAAAAAAGAAAAGTCAATTTTTTTAATTCATTTGAAGGGTTAGCTCAGAGTTACAATCTTCGTATTCCTTTTGTTTTTTACTAAAGTATTTGTTTTTAAATTAAAATGTAACTTACATGAAATAAGGTATACATCTCCTAAGTGTATATAGCTTTATGAATTTATATCAGTGATTAATTTTATCCTAAATTTTGTTAAAACTACAAGTCGTTTAGCCTTATAATTGTCAATCTTAAATACCTTCTTTCTAAGTGATCTTTTTATTTTTTACCAACTATCTTCCTCAAGTATTTACAGTAAAAAGACATTTAACTTAGCCCATTCATTCTTAAGGTATCTGAGGCCCAAGATTCGTCTAATTCTGGCAGAGATAAAACAAATACCTGAGTCTCTTAACTTCTAGTTTGTTCTCTCCATTATGATAGGCTTTTGTTCTCATCTGGGCCAGTAAAATGTACTAACCATTAATTGTGTGTTGAATTAAATGTTGGGTGCTATAAAAGGACACAAATACATGAGAAGACATGGCTTTATTCTTATGAACCAAATTCTAGTACGAAGTGATAGCCCTGTTTTTGTATTTGGAGGAAATGGTTTATCATGTAATGGAAATTTTTATATTTGGAGGAAATGATTATAATGCAAGGCTTGTGCATGATTTTTCTCTTAAACATTCTCTGGGTGTGGAAATGATTCTTTTAGGTAAGTTGACTGTGGACAAGAACAAACGTATTTTTAAATCCAAAGGTAATAAGACAGGCTCTTGTCAGGTTTTAGAATGATTATCAAGTTGAAGTTATAGTCTGAATTAGAAATTATTCATAAACATGATAAGAATATTATATACTTTTACTGTCTATACATATGTATTTATATTCCATAATATACTTGGAAGTAAGGTGGCTGGCCCTCTGGTGTTTCTTTGCCCTTTGATGTCTCCTCTAACCCCGTTTTGCCCAGGGATGGTTATTTATAGTACACAGTTTCACTATGAATGAGTTTCACTTTGAATGAATGAGTGACTGGTTTGTGTTGGGGCATAGTTCAGGGCATCTGGGATACTGGTGAATAAAATAAAGATCTCTGCCCTTGTGAAGCTTACATTATAATAGGATCAGTCACAATTTTTCCATTTTTAAACCTGTTTTGTACTTCATGTACATCCCAGTTTAGAAACATATAAAGCTTTCTTTTTGTTCTATTGTTTAGATACATGGTAATAATGGTGCCATTAATGCCAGTTCTAATACAGTTTACAAAACTGGGTGCTGTTTATTTTAATGGGGCTGGAATTGTGAGTAGATATGGTTCACAGGATGAGGCGTTTATAGACAAGGTCTCAGAGAATGGTATTAAATCCAAACTGAGCTTTATTTAAAAACTAACCACCACAGTGTAGCCATGATTAAATCTATGGGTGAAAAAGTGGTGACTGATTTCTAAAAGGGCTAGTTCATTTTATATGCTTGAATACTGGTAGGACTAAGGAGGGCCATAGCCTCTTGGCCTCAGAGGAAAATTTTCACATTACTTATTATCTAATTCTGACCCATATTATTACCTGCATATTTTTAAGCTTTTGCCTTTTTTGCAGTATTCTTAAAATTTATATTTATTCTTTAATATCCAAGTAAACTTGTGGTCAAATTATGGGAAAACTTTTATAAATTAGAATTAACATGTAAAAATAACTCCAGTTATTCAAACATTTTTTCCAGTTGATTTTAATTATTTTTTAAATCTACTTTTAAATAGGCATTCTATTGGAGATACCAAAGTTCCATTTTGTCTTCAGTCCTGTGTAAAACCTTTGAAATACGCCATTGCTGTTAATGATCTTGGAACAGAATATGTGCATCGATATGTTGGGAAAGAGCCAAGTGGATTAAGATTCAACAAACTGTTTTTAAATGAAGATGGTAAGAATAATATAAAAGTTAGAAAAAGAAATACCCCATTTTCCTATTTAAATCTAAGAAGTTGGGACGCCTCAGTGATCAGTCGATTGAGCGTCTACATTCGGCTCAGGTCATGATCCTGGGGTCCCGGAAGTGAGTGCCACATTGGGCTCCCTGCTTCTCCTTCTGCCTGCCACCCCCTCGTTTATCCTCTCTCTGACAAATAAATAAAATCTCAAAAAAAATAAATCTAAGAAGTTATTTTTTAATGTTTTTGAAGAAAATTAAAAACATACTTTTTTCATTTCTCATGGAATTTCTGTTAAACCCATAGACATAGTTTGTTTAATCACCTTACTTTTAAATATATATATGTATATTTAGGCCTCATACCATTGGAAAATGGACTAGGGAGAAGATGGGGCAGGGAGTAAGATTTTCTTTCACTTCTAACCACATATAGGAGAATATCTTGTAGTAAAATCTCACAGTGTCTGGGATTTGCTGTAAAATAATTCAGTGAGTATAGTTGGGAGTCCTGGGTATGATTATTTCTATATGTTGGTAATTATTGAGGCTTACTTAGATGGCTACATGGGTGTTTATTCTATCTACTTTTGTATTTTATATATATTTGAAAATTTCCAACATAACAAGTTTTTATAGTGGCTGTGGTTGCAATAATGAATATGTTTGCCTTTTCTTTTACATAACATTTAATATTTGAAAGACACGAATTAAATAGTTGGATAAATAACAAATCTTACTACTTAATAGGAGTTTAAAAGCAAAGGGGGAGGACAAAGGTAGTTAGTACTTTTGATCTGATAGAGGTTTTATTTTATTTATTTATTTATTTTTAAAGATTTTAGTTATTGAAAGAGAGGGAGAGCATGAGTGGGGTGAGGGGCAGAGGGAGAGGAAGAAGCAGACTCCCCACTGTGCAGGAGCCCCACACGGAACTCCAGTCCCAGTACCTGAGATCAGGACCAGAGCCAAAGGCAGATGTTTAACCAACTTAGCCTCCCAGGCGCTCATGATAGAGGTTTTTTTGTTTGTTTGTTTGTCGTTGTTGTTTTTCTGATAGAGGTTTTAAGTCTAAACACCAACCTATATGTTGGTTTCTGTATTTTAGTCTTTCCGACATGTACTATGTTTCTTATTTTGTGATGAGTTTAGAATCAAAGAAAGAGGGGCGCCTGAGTGGCTCAGTGGGTTAAAGCCTCTGCCTTCGACTCAGGTCATGATCTCAGGGTCCTGGGATTGAGCCCCTAGTGGGGCTCCGAGTTCAGCAGGGAATGCTTGAGGTTTCTCTCCTTGTCCTCTGCTCTTCCCCACTGCACTCTTTTTCTTTAAAATAAATAAATCTTAAAAAAAAAAGTGATATTTTCTTGTGCTTCTCTATTTGTTTTGTGAGCAATTATGTTTTCTTACTTATTTTACCATAATCTTTATGTCTTGATGCTGACTTTGATTTTATGGACATTATCATAAACAATTTTAATAAGGACATCATATGCAGAAGTACATTATTTATTAAGCCCATTGACGTCCAGATTTAATATGGAAATAACTAGTATTTTTGTTCTATCAAGATTGAGCATTTTATAGGAAAAATTACTATTTTCCCATATAAGTCAAAATAGAATAAGTGGTTCTGGTGAATTGTGACTCATTTTGAGAGAAGTATTTAAAGAATAGAAGTGAACAAATACGGTAATTCAAATGCGAAGAAATATTTGAGAAACAAAAAGAAATAAAATGGGCATGGAGTAAATGAACAATACAAGTAATATATATATATTTTTTTTGCTTAAACAAAAAAATAAAATAGGCATGGAGTAAATGAACAATACAAGTAATACTTTTTTTTTGCTCTGTAGATTTATGAGTTTAGAAATTATAATTTACTGACACAGTAGTCTATAAGAAAAAAAATCATAAAAACTTAGGGATTTAGCACTGGTTTATAATAACTGAAATATGAAGTTCAACAACATGTTTTACCTGGATATTCTTTGACTTATTCGAAGCTGGTCCCTCCACGTGAGCCAATACCAGGAATCTCAGAAGTAATGGGAAAATGAAGGCCTCACTGTGCCACTTCTTCCCAAGTTCTGAATAGATTCTATGCTCTACAGTTTTGGTTTTATTTATTTTTATTTATTTATTTATTTTTTATTATTATTTTTTTAAAGATTTTATTTATTTGACAGAGAGATCACAAGTAGGCAGAGAGGCAGGCAGAGGAAGAGGGGGAAGCAGGCTCCCTGCTGAGCAGAGAGCCTGATGCAGGGCTCAACTAACCCTAACCCTGAGATCGTGACCTGAGCTGAAGGCAGAGGCTTTAACCCACTGAGGTACCCAGGAGCCCCTAAAGTTTTGGTTTTAGACTAGCCCCAGATAAAAGCAATTTATGAGTCTTCATACTTAAAACTTTAAGGGTAGATTTATGGTGAAACTATAAACTTCATATATGTACATGTGTCTGTGCATCTAGCATTACAAAATTAAAAAAAATAAATGTGTTTATATTCTCCTAGCTTTATAAGATTGTGGTAAGTTAATATGAATATAATAAAAAAAAATTACAGTACTCTTTTAACATCAGTAGTTTTACAGTGCTTTTACAGCATAAATACATTTTAGTCCTGTGGTGGAGAGTTGGCCTGACACTTTCAGTCGTTATAAATGA
Organism: Potos flavus; assembly: GCA_028534135.1. Lineage (NCBI taxonomy): Eukaryota > Metazoa > Chordata > Mammalia > Carnivora > Procyonidae > Potos > Potos flavus. Next base: position 134,391,323 of record CM052883.1, read on the forward strand.
GGAAGTAAGTTACTTGATGGAGATATCAATTTTTGGAAACAGCCGTCACCTAGTGAAGTCTTTTTCTATCTTACAGTAGAAATTAGATTAATTAACAAATACTTACATAGCCGCCTTCTACTCTATTGTTAACAGGTTGTGGAGGGTAAGTGGATGTTGGTTCTTTGAGTAACTTATCTAGCTAATACTAAAGGATATGGAAACAGTTACATACATCTAATACCTGGAGAAAAAATACAAATTCTTATAAGTGTGTAATTGACAGAAGCCAAAATATATATGTTGGTTTATATTGTGAAAGATTTGAGAAAGAAAGGAGTTGAATTAATTTACATGAAGAAGACAGGACTGAACTGTATATAGAAAGAACAAAGTTTGGGTGGTTGGGTAAGTGGGCACTGGAGGATTAAACTCGATATAGAATATACTTTAATTTTTATATAGTCCTTTAAAATTCCAGTATAATACTTAAAATATAAATATCCATATTAAACTGAAATTAATGCTTTTTAGTTCTTTAGTATATGCATTAGCAACCTTTGGCTTAGCCTCACTTATGAACCACATCTTTATAAGGTTCATATGCTTAGCTTTGAAAAGCTTTTGCTAGTATAATATGAAAGAACTTTCTGCATGTTTCATTCCTTTGGAAGAATAAATACTTGCTAAAATTAAACAGTTTTATGCATTCTAGTTAAAAGTGCCCATAAATTTCAGATGTTGCCCATGTCCATTTTGTCATTATACCAAGCTAATATATGTCATTACTTCAGATGGTAGCTTTTATTAGCTTAAGTGTTATTCTGCTGTCATGAGTATTTTTTAAATAAAAGTTCTAAATGGAACCTTTCAGTTCTCCCCTCCTACCTACAGTGGAGCAGGAAGCAAGTAGATTTTACAGTCGTAGGTTTAAGACTGAGGTTTTAGACTACAGTAATCCTCATGTTATATTATAATATCTGGTATATTTCCAAACATTGAGGTGTCTGGCTTTTTTTTTTTTTTTTTTTTAAGATTTTATTTATTCATTTGAGAGAGAGAGTGAGAGAGCACATGAGAGGAGAGAAGGTCAGAGAGAGAAGCAGACTCCCCGCGGAGCTGGGAGCCCAATGTGGGCCTCGATCCCGGGACTCTGGGATCATGACTTGAGCCGAAGGCAGTCGCCCAACCAACTGAGCCACCCAGGTGCCCGGTGTCTGGCTTTTAAGCCAAAGGCAGAGAGAGCAGTTGCTTACATCTGAAAATTGCAGTGTCATGCCATGAGATGCTTTAGTGTTCTTTGAAAGGTCTTCTTGAATGCAGCTGATGTGATATTTTCAGAATATTTATGATTTAGAAAATATTAAATGCACACATTTATGTGGTACCATTTGGAATACCCACATTAACTGCCTCCTAAAGGCCCTAGAGCCTAAACATGATAATGTTAAAAAAACATGAAAGGACAGACACATAAACATCTACACGAACACAAATATAAACTAATTTACCACAGGCTGATTTCTGTATTGTTTTCTGTCTGTATCTTTTTTTTTTTCAGGTGAATAATATTGGAAATTTTTTGTTTCTTGGCTCCCTCTTGCCACTTTTCTTTGTACTTTTCTTAGTACTTTTCTTTGACAGTAATTGCTCTCATTTTGTGTGATGTAGAGAAGGCAGACTTCTCTTAGTGAGATTTGGGATAGGCGAACTCTTGATTGTAAATACTCTGATATTATACTAAATCTTAACTTTTGGAACTAATCATCATCATGGGTAACCCAAAATGTACGGTGTTTAAACCATAGCCACTAAATCACATCGTTGATCTTATATTGAGGGGAAACTGGTAAACTTGTCAATTACATAATTTTCTGTTTTCATTTTTTAAAATAAAGAAAAATTTAACGGTGTTATTGTGAGGTACTTCACAGGCCATATAATTCATCCATTTAGAGTGTAGAGTTCAGTTGCTTTTAGTATATTAATAGAGTTGTGCAACCATTACCACAATTCATTTTGGGACACTTTTGCCACCCCAAAAAGATACCCTGTACCCATTAGCAGTGAGTATCCATTTCTCTCCTACCCCTGGCAACTAGTAATCTACTTTCTGTCTCTATAGATGTGCTTGTTCTGGGGGTTCCCGAGTGGCTCTGTCAGTTAAGCAACCAACTTTTTAAGTGCTTTTTAAAGCACTTTTTTTTAAAGATTTTATTTATTTGATGGAAAGAGCACAAATAGGCAGGCGGTAGGCAGAAGTAGAAGGTGAAGCGGCTCCCCGCCGAGCAGAGAGCCCAATGCAAGGCTTGATCCCAGGACCCCAGGATCATGACCTGAGCCGAGGGCAGATGCTTAAACGACTGAGCCACCTAGGTGTCCCCAAAATAAAGCACTTTAAAAAGCAAGAGTGGTTTCATACTAGGTGTGCTTTTTTCAAGGTTATTTTTTAATAGTAATATTATTTGAGTGCATAGGGTGTGCCATGTACATTTAAGCATTTCATGTGTTTTAGTTCATTCAAGAATTATGACTCACAATGGGGCGCCTGGGTGGCTCAGTGGGTTAAAGCCTCTGCCTTCGGCTCAGGTCATGATCTCAGGGTCCTGGGATGGAGCCCCGCATTGGGTTCTCTGCTCAGCGGGGAGCCTACTTCCCCCTCTCTCTCTGCCTGCCTCTCTGCCTTCTTGTGATCTCTCTCTCTCTGTCAAATAAATAAATAAAATCTTAAAAAAAAAAAAAAAGAATTATGACTCACTGAGGTGTTGATGCTTTTTATTACTCCCAATATACAGTGGGGAAATTGAGGCACAGTGAAGTTCAGTTACTTGCCCAAGGTCAAATAGTAGTAAATGGTAGAGTTAGGAAATTTTGATGTACTTTTATACTACTATTGACTGTCTCAATACATATGAATCTTTGTTTTCCTATATAATTGTTATAGAAGCATATTATTGGTTTGATAAGTAAATGACTTAAATGCATTCTTTCACCCTTTCTTCTCCCTGCCAAAAAAAAGACTCTAGCGATATCTTACATAAAGAAAATAGATGTATGTTCACAGAAAATACCTATGGATCATGGAAAATGATATCAAGTATTTGAAATAATGCTGTCTTTATATTTTACAGATAAGCCACACAATCCTATGGTAAATGCTGGAGCAATTGTTGTGACTTCATTAATAAAGGTAAAATGTTGACAATTCCTTTTAACCTAGTAAGTTTTTAAAAATAACTAAGGCATAGAGATGAATCTTGAATTATTTATGTAGAATTATGAAAAGTTTTTAAGAAAATCTTATGGTATAAAGCTGAAATTCTTATTTATTTAAAAATAAATAATGTAATTTCAAGGATGAAATTAAAAACAGATGACTCACTATAGGAGTTACTCAGTTACCCTTGACCTGAAGATCTGGCAAAAATTAAAAAAGAAGTCTCTGCTGAACAATAGGCACAGACGTTTTTCTTCCTAAAGTTTTGATATTTTTTCCTTCCCTCTCCTTTTGGCTCTTCTAAAATAAACAGATATAAACACAGTTAAAAGCATTTTACTGTTAACTGTTTGTCATCAGCATATGTAGGAACAAACGTTTTAGTACTTTGTGTTAAGACAAAGTACATTTACTCTTGAATATTCTGAAGTTCTACTACTCTCAGGAGCTACATTCATGATTTTCATTTGAACTTCTTTCATTTGTTTTGCTTATTATCATAACTAAAATAAGACTTATTCCAATTATTAAGTTACATTATTTTTCTTACATTTTGTTTTACATTGTGCGTTTTGATTGTTTTAGTGTCTGGTTTTCCTTAATAATTGGAAGCTCTAATGTTGTTTGGAATAAGTATTTGAAAATTATATGAGTGCGTGATACTGTTTTGATTTTTAATTTCTAATTATAAATTTCATTTATATTCAAATAAATCTCATTTATGTTTGGAACACTTACATATTTTCTTCAGTGAATCTGTGCTTATCTCTTCCAAGCATAAAAAACATAACTACATGGTTCTGTAGATGCATTAGTGAAGATGGGATACCCTGGTTACATAAAGAATGTTTGGATATAAATTATTCCTTTGGCCCAATTAATAAAAATTTACCTAATTTCTATACTAGAAATAATTTTTCATGAATTTTATATGTTCATGAGAAAAGGCTTTTTTTTTTTTTTGAGAAAAGGCTTTAAAATAGAAGGCTACTATCATAAGAATTATGTATGATTAGTTGTTAGTTTAGGGCAAATACTTGGTAAGCATTGATCCACTTAATCCTTGTAACTCTGTTGAGGTAGGTATGATAGCCAAGGCTTGTTCTTTAATGTAACTAATTTTAGTAGATTATGGAAATTTTTATTTTGCCCATTATAGTATTTAGTTATTCATGACTCTTTTACCTAAGATAAAAGTTGTCCGTTGAGGTGAAAGAATATTTGTTTATTGTAGAAAATTATAACACAAATCTGTGCTACCCACAGTCCTTCCTTCAGGCAGCTTGCTTACCTTGTTGTGTGAGATGGACACAAGTATAAATGGGTCCTTACAGTGAAATTCAGTAAACACTGCGATGAGGGAAAAGTCTTATTAATAATTGTTTAGATTTGAGCAAGTAACAAATTAGAGGTAAGGAAAGTTATGATAACACAACCTATGTATTAGTGCTTGCTTGATGAGAAAACCACTAGAATGATTCCAAACCTTTTTTGGATCTTCCCAGAAAAATATTCACATACAATGATTTTATATAAACTTTAAGGAGTTTACAGACCCTTTGAAGCTGATCTGTGAATCCAAGTTGAAGAACTCTTACATTGGAGAAAGAGTAACATAGCACATCAATCAGGAAAGGGCATATATAAATGATTAAAAAAAGCCTTCCTTAACTGCATGCACTTAAACATCTTTTGTTTAATGATTCATGGATTTCATATACTATGCTGAAATCCTGCATGTGAGAAATGCATGTCTGGTAATATCACAACATCACTTCATCAGTTTCACTTCTCATGTTCTGTCATGAGCCATAAAAGTCACATTGAGCCACATTAATATGAAACAGTGAAAAAAACACACAACATAAATGTGGTTCAGTGTCCAACAGTGCAAAAATTTAACTGAGTCATCTTGTATTTATAAATTTGATCAGTGATTTTAAATATATAAACATTTTTAATTTAATTTTAATTTACTGGCAAGGTTGAAAATGAGGCTTTGGGATATAGTTCATATTTAAGGCCACTTTCTTGGAATTTTGTTGTGTTTTTAGAAGTGTTTCACAAGTTTCTTTCTTTATCTTTAATGAAGTTCATCTAAGTCTTGGAGGGGTAAGCTTCATCTCCCTCTGTAAAACTGACTGCCCCAGAATGTAATACTTCCTTTAGATTGTTGGTTTTTTTTTTTAAGAATGCAGAACTCCTCTAAAAATCTGTATGTGATCTGTGAAGGTTGTATGATCACATATTTATGAATTGATAATGGAAATTGAGGTAACAAAACCATAGCTGAAAGGGTCTTCGAGTCCAGCCTACCTACTTTATGCAGTGAGGAAACAGACTAGACAGGGATTGACAGCAGTAGAGCCAGGCTTGAGCTAAATCTGATTTGTTTGCTCTTCATTAGAATTCACTCTGCCATATTTAATGTAAGTGTTTGCTGTTTCTCTTAATGACATCTTTGTCTTTACCTAGCATGGTTATATTGTCCAAAAAGCAGAAATTTTATTTTCTTAATTTTAACTGGCACAAAAGATAACAATTTATTGGCTTAAAAGTCACATCTGATTTTTAGTGGGTGTAATACGGTCATTCTTTGGACATTAGTCAGTACCTGGTATCTGTAAGGAACTAATCCTTTCTCAAGGAGCTTGCATTTGAGTACCCAAAGCGTGGATATTTTACAGTGGCTACTAGATGTGAATTTTGTTTTTTAGCTCTTTTAGTTGATGACGTTAAGGCTGTTTTTTCTTTCAAACTTCAACTTTATTTGGTGCTATTAAAACATTCTCATGTTAGTCTTCTCCCACCCCACCCAAAAAAATTAAGTAGAGTCTTTAGTAAGACTCTTTATTTCTTAATTTTGTAGTATTGATATTTTTTCCTTGTAGGATTGGAGATGATCCTCAGGAAATGGGGGAAGAGGCAGAGCAAATGTTCAAAAGGATTAGCAGATTGTGGAAAAAAAGGAGGATTTGGACAGAAGGAACCTGTTGCATAAATTCTTAACTACTAAACTTATAGGAAAACTCCAATATTTAAAATTTTAAACAAAGCTTATATAGGTAAATACCTTCAAAAAAAACCAAATGTCATTTTGTACTTAAAATGCACATAATTTAAACAACTATAAAATTAATATCTTTTTTTTTCCTTTGTGGTAACTACTAAGTAAAGGAATACTTTTTGATGCAGTTTGTTTTATCTGATGATGATAATATGGTTGCTTGATTTAAAAGGAAGAGTAAAAATAAATTTGAAAGGAGCACAGTTAACCCTGGATGAAATAGCAGTATACGTATGTAATTTTTTCTTTTTAATGGTAAAAACTTCACCTAGATTTAGTTTAAAAGTTAAGATCTTCAGATAACTTGAGGGTTAGGGTGGGAAAATGAGGACAAATTTCAAGATAATTGCCATAATTCTGTTTTTGTATTTTAAAGGTATAGAGTAAGTTACATTGTCTTCTGTGTTTATGTCTCTCCTTATTCTAGTGGTATTTTCCAGTTTTTGTCATTTAAAGAAGCCTGATTTTTTTTTAATCAAATATTTTTAAATTTTAAAAATCAGATTTTTTTTCTTTTTAAAAGACAATTCAATCACTCTTCATGAAAATATGATGAATTTAGTTAGTATGTATGTAGTGCTCAGTTGGTTATGTTAGCAGCAACCCGTTGGATGTGCCTGTGAGCCACACTTTTAAGGTGGTTTGTGGCTCTGGGGAGCACTGGATGATGCCTTGGATTTGGTGATTTTATTGTCATTGTTTTATTCACTCCATGTTTATATCAGTTGAATTGTTTGAAGCTTTTTTTAATGAAAGGCAGATAATTTATTGCCGACAGAACTTTTTATATTTAGGGTTAATCTAGATAATACTAGATTTAGAACATTATTTTTTACCTATAATATCTATTTTAAATCCTCCAAGTATTATTTAGCTTTAAAGCATTTGCTGTGGCAAGATTAAACTAAGAGTATTCTATAAAATCATTTTCAGTTACTTCTTTTTGCCTCTTTTATGCCTCTTTCCTCTTTGATCTCTAATTTTCCATTGGCTTTTACACCTCCATACTTTATGAATGGAATCAAGTGATTTACTTACAAAATAACTGATTAATGCATGGACTTCAAATGAATCATTTTTATATTAAATTTATTAGCATATTTCCCCGTTAACAGTAATATTTTCACCTGTGTTTTAATGTATAATACATAATTGAGTTCAGGGGTATGTTGTAAAAACAGGCTATAAAAACACTCCAACATGGTTATATTAATTTTTTCAACAGCCAGTGTTTAAAACTCTGTGCCTATTTATCACATTTTCATTCATAAAGTTTTCTTCAATGAAATGGAAATTCTTTAAGTTACTGTAGGTATGTTTATAGAGAAACTAGTTTGTATACTTTTCTAGTCTCTGGATCTGATTACTACTCTTTTCAAACAAAACATGGTTTGCTTTTTAAAAGTCATTTGATCTCCAGGTTCCTATAAGTCTTTTTTAACATATGAAAATCCCTTTAGAAACTTCATTTATCTCTATCCACAGACACAATTTAAATGTATATAATTAGTCACTCCTTACAATCACAGTGCAGCTCATTCTGCCCATGGGTCCTATCCCCTTCCTTTAATCAAAACACTTTTTCACACACACCAAAAAAAAAAAATTCATTTGGTGAATGAATTTGGTAAATATATTTTCTCCAATTTAAGTTTTCCTAATGTACTTACTATGTATCGCTATAACTTTTTCTAGAATTAAAATAACATATCTAATAATGGTTGTAGAGTGACTTAAAACTTAAAATTCCCTGTTATGGGAATTTTTTTTCAAGAGATAAAGGGGCATTAATAATTTTAAGACCATCAGTTTCCAAATCTCAGTTTTCATATGTGTCTTTCTTAAAATTAGTCTGCCTTTGGTCCAGATTTCCTTCCAGTTTTCATAAGAAGGCATACTTCTCATATGTCCCAAATTTTACTATGGTGCACTGCTTCAGGTTGTAAAAACCTCTCGGGCACCAACAAAAAAGAACATTTTGAAATATGAGTCAATGGTATTGAGGATATGAATCATTGTAAAGAGTGGGAACAACCCTTTGTATACTAGGTTGTTTCTAGGTCTTTGGTTTCAACAAAATGGACTAATCAAGTTGTTAGTAAGAGCATTAAGTATAATTTTTAAGGATAGATTGCTGTTTGACTTTTATATGTAAAGAACCGAGTGGTATTGCTATAACAAAATCTTTTCCATTTCTATCTACTCCTCTGTTGTCAGCAAGATTTCTCAACTCATACATCTGTAAAAATTTTAAATAGGAAGATTTAATTTCTTTATTTTATCTGTAGAAAGTAACAGTTGTAAATTAAGATGGGACATTATTAACAAATAAACATTTTTTTCTTTAACTTTTTTATGAAAAATTTCAAACATATGCAAAATAAACATGATAGTGTAATTAGCCCCTGTGTACCCATTCCCGGCTTCTGATTTTCATAACATCTCTTCTTCCACCTCTCTGTACCCTACTACTAGATAATGATGATGGATTTTTTTTACAGTTTACATTTTTGCTTTTGGGGGTTTACTGTAGTTTAACCAACTGAGCCACCCAGGTGCCCGGGTTTACTCTACTTTATTTTGTATGTGTATGTGTGCTTTTCCTTCAGATCTTTGCAAATAAACTATCCAGTTATTTTTTTAGAAATTAACTTAACATTTTGTAATGAAATATATCCCTGGGATACACAGAATCTTCCCAAGAGATATAGGGGCAAATGTATTTTATTGACTTAAATGAAATACTATTTTCAGAGTAGATAGTAAGAACAAACATTAATCTAGTGCTTTTACATTTAAATGGGGAAGTTTTGGGGACAGACTTTCTTGGGTCAACAAAAATCAGTGAGACGCTTTATTTTGCTTGTTTATATAATCTGCCTAGGAAATTTCAAATAGCTTATCCAAAATGTTATATAATGTTTGACATTGGTAAATATCAGTTGTTTTTTAAAAACAGCATAGAAGCAAAACTCAGTTGTGCTTTAATTTAGTAAACTACAAAGTAGACCAAAATGTGACCATAGTCTAGAGTTGAAAAGTTTTTTTTTCTTTTTATTAAACATGACAGCTAAATAAAGAAAATTTGTATTTGTTCTGTAGAGCACAGTTTAGATCAGAGAATGAAAGTTCAGTATAACCTGTCTATTTTACATTGATTAATTGTATAATGGTAATTACCATGTAACATCCCAATGCAACTGCTGACATCCTTTTCCAAAAGAGTTGTTTTTTTTTTTTTTGTTTTTTTTTTTTTGTGCTTTTTCAAAGGTTAAAAAGGTTTTTGTGGTTTAAATGTTGTTACATATTTTACAGCATTAGGATCTATGGAATATTTTGACAACTGCAACAGTTCAATGAAGTTGGTAATTTCTTCTTTTAATTATTTTTCATTGAACAGCTTTGGACTTACATTTCTACATTTTGAATTCTGGTGTATTAAAAGGAAAGAAAACTTAAGATATATCAAAAGGCACTTTAGAGAAAATACATAGATAGTGATTACTATATGGCTGTAGCTAAATTATCCTTGTTTAAGCTTTGTTAATACCTAATTTTGATGAAATAGTGTGTTCTTTTCAGCTACTGATTGTATATGTGATTGACATCCTTTCTTAAATAAGTTGATTTGTAAGGTTTCACAGATTATCAGCCACATCCTTAGTCCACTTGTAAAGTGGAGAATGAACCTGGCTTTATTCAGTTAAATGATTCTCTGGTACAGGTTTTCCCCCTCATAATAAAATTTTAAAGTGTAATGTTTTGGAGTTTTTGAGGGTAAAGTTAAGAAATTTGTTTTTAAATTTTTAGTTGTCAAATTATTTTAAACCTGTTTTAAAAATTAGAGATGTATTGTTTCTGTTGGGTGCACATCACCAATTAATACGTTTGATTTCAGATCTACATCTTACTGCTTTGTAAACTTCGCCGAGGTAAAATGAAACCATTTGGCTACTTGAACTGATCTACATTACATAGGTTTTTCCTATTGACATTGCAGTAGCTAACATATCAGAAATAGCCATGATGAAACAATACATCTTCCATGCTCTGAACTGGCATAATGCTAAATTCAAATGTAGCTAATTTTTTTAGAGACTATGGAATATATATTTTTTTAGTTCAAGTATTGTTAAAACATGTGAGATGTTAAAGGTAGAGTTTTCTTTACACTAGCAAAATGTATTCAGAATGTTTGCATATACTAGAATTATAAAAGATTAGTTAGTTTTGCAACATAACTCATTTTTCTAACTCTAATACTGGTTTAAGGTTATTTTAAAAATATAAGTAGATTGTTCTTAATTGAAAACCATAATTTATACATACTCAATTCTTTTCTAAGGGTGAAACTTTATTTTAAGTTTTTTTAAAATATGAAATCAAATAACATACGTTCTAGAATATTATGTGTTGTCCTGAAAGTTAAGGGACTTGGGGTAACTAAAATTCTGTAACTTTGGGTTGGGTAAAGATATACTTAAAATAAAGCATTCCCTTTGTAATTCAGACCCATTTTCAACATATTGGTGTTAATAAAAGAACATGTAAAAAGTTTATGTAAATATTAAATTATTTTAGAGTATTTCCTAGTCTTAAAAGTACTAATGCACAGTATATTAATCATAATGATAGCAGTTTGAAATTTTGATACTATATTCACTTAAAACTTAACTGTGGGGTGATGCCCTTATTAACATTTATGTCTCATTTCTTTGCAGCAAGGAGTGAATAATGCTGAAAAATTTGACTATGTAAGTGCAATATGGAATTCAGTTTTCATGCTATATTTATATTCCTTATGTATTTGTTTTTTGACTACTAATACTTTCTAATTTTGGTTTATAGGTGATGCAGTTTTTGAATAAGATGGCTGGCAATGAATATGTTGGATTCAGTAATGCAACGTGAGTCTGATTTATGACTTAAGTTTTTTATAATAGGCCAGGCCTCTTTAAATTAACAAAAGTAACTAGATTATAGAATTCTATTTTAAATATTGTCTTGTCCCGCCTCTCTCTCTCCTTCTCCCCCCTCTCTCCATATTATAATACCCAGTGTATTTAGAATTAATCTGTTTTCCCTCATTGGTCCTAGGGTTTACTTCAGTGAATAAATAAATGCTTTAAACAGTTTTGATAAACTTCTTGTGGGTAATTATAGAATTAGAAGGGAACCCAACTTTACCTTAAATTACTGATAGTTAGGGATACCTGGGTGGCTCATTCAGGTCAGGTCATGATCCCAGGGTCCTGGGATTGAGTCCCGCATCCCGTTCCTTGTTCAGCAGGGAGCCTGCTTCTCTCTCTGCCTGCCACTCCCCCTGCTTGTGTGTTCTCTCTATCTCTGACAAATAAATAAAATCTTTAAAAAAAAATTACTGGTAGTTATTCAGTTTTCTTTTTACCTGTAATACATGTTTTATCTCTCTCTTTTTTAAAAAGATTTTATTTATTTATTTATTTTGAGAGTGAGAGAGCATGTGTGAGCTGGGGTGGGAGCAGGGGAGCAGAGGGAGAGGGACAAGCTGACTCCGGGCTAAATGAGGAGCCTATCTCTGAATGAGGTCAATTCCCATGACCCTGAGGTCATGACCTGAGCAGAAACTAAGAGTTGGACACTTAACTGCCTGAGCCACCCAGGTGCCCCTGTCTTACCTCTCTTAATTTCTCTGCCTGGGTAACTTAACTTTGACCCCAATTTTTTCTTTTGAAATTTGCCAGTCTACAGAAAAGTTGCAAGAATAAACAATGAATATCTGGATATTTTCACCTATATTTTCTGATTAATATTTTGTCTCATTTGCTTTTTCTCAACCTCTTTCTTTAAATAGAGGCATTTAAAAACATGTGTATCTCTCTATATATGTACATATATGTAAATATACATGTATATGATGGGATTTTTTTCCTGAACTAATAGAAATAAAGTTATAGATATCACAACATTTCACCCTTAAATAACTCAATGTGTGTATTCCAAGAATAAGGGCAGTCTCCTACATAATCACAATACCATCAACATATTTAAGATCACTAACAATAATTTAAAAATATCTTTAATATGTAAATGTCTCCAACTGTCCCCTAAATGCCTATTACAGCCTTTAATCAAGGTTCATGCAAGACATTTATGTCTCTTTTGCTTTATTGAAATAGAAGAGTCCCCCTGCCCTACACCCTTGCTTCATAAAATTTTATTAAATGGCTTTCTTTGAGGAGTGCCAATCACTTGTTTTACCAAGTAGGAATTAACTAACTTTCTCTGTGAAGGATCAGATAGTAAATATTTCAGATTCGTGGGCCATGTAACTCTGTTTCAACTACTCATTTCTACTGTTTTGATAAGAAAGTAGCCATAGACAATATGAAGTGGTGTTCCAAGAAACTTTATAAAAATAGGCAGCAGGATACATCTGGCCCATGGGCTATAGTGGATATTCTCCCTTCTGAATAGGTCTGGTTGTTTCCTGTGGTTAGATAAAGCTGAAACAGTTTTGGCTTGACTACTAACTAGGTGATATTTTGTACTACATGTTTCAGGATGCAAAAATTTTCAGGTTGTCTGCTGTACCAACTTTTATTCATCAGCTTAAGTATCTTTTCCAGGAAGTTTTTCATGAATCGCATCTCACCTCTCTTCTGTGGTCTCATATTACCATATTTAATTGAGTTTACTCTATGTCTCTCTGCCTTATCACCGCTATTAGACTCTGATCTCCATTAGACCTGGATAGAATATCTTCCAATTCATTTTGTATTGGAATATCTTCCAATTCATTTTGTATCCTGTTACCTCGCAGATAATAGGCACTTGATTTAGTGTTTGTTGAACAGAGCTATATGCTAGGCATTGTGATAATTGCTGAGTAGTTAGTACACTATGTTGATTTTTTTTAAAGGTATGGCAGGTTGACAAGTTTATTTTCAAGAGCTTTTCCACATTCAGCATTGTTTTTCTGACCACAGAAACATTAAATTGTATATTTAGAAGGGACTGCCACCCCCCACTCCATGATTGATAATACAAAGTGTGTCACCCATGGTTCCTCTTTTGTCAGCAGCCTTCTGGACACTTGGAGGTTGATTTCTCAAATGTACTGCAAATTAAATCTGTCTAAATTAAAACTCATTCTCTTTCTCCTCAAACTGCTCTTTGCTCCAGGGTTCCCATCAGTTGATATCAATGATCCTTTCAGTAGACTGCATTAGAAATCTAGACTTTTGTACCAGACTTCATTCACCCTGTTTCTCCTCTTTCCCATCAGGTTGGAAGATTTGCTGAACTGCTCTCATGTTTGATCATACCTCTCCTTCCATTCCTATCACCACTACCTAAGTTCAGGCTTTCAGTGGCCCTTACCACTCCAGTCTCCTAATAACATCAGTCATCCTTTCTTTTTCCCCTTTCCCAAACTGATGTCAGAGTTATCCTTCCAAAATGTAGATAAGACACAGTAATTTGATTGGAAGCCTTTAAGCTTTCATTTTGTTGGCAATCAGGAGCCATTTTTAGCATTTATCAGTCTTGATAATGTTCCTAGTCTCCTTTGTTAGTTTGATGTTTCTCCACTCTTTTCCATGAACTCTGTTTCCCAGATACATCAGAATATGTGCCATTCTTCAGTGAAGTCCTGTCTTTGATATTTTTTAACTTTGTGCTACATAGAATTTGCCACTGCCTCAGCTTCTCCCTGAAATCTGTTAATCCAACAAATGCTGAAAGGCCCATTTCATGTGTCCCTCTCTCAGTGAAATTTCCATGTATTCCCTAGGTCGGAATTGATTATTGTACTTTTGGGGGATCCAGAAGATTCTGCAACTTTTTAGTATATTTTTTAATGGTGGAATATTTGATAATTTTAAAATTAGCTTCTTTATTCACAAAATATGGAGATTAGAAAGGGCATACCTCATTTCAGTCCTTTTACAGCTGAGGAAGTTAAGGCTAAAAGAATTGTTGCTTAAATGACTTCCCTAAGACACATAGCTAGCCTATGACAGAACTGGGACTGGAACCTAGCAGTTTTGACTCTTAGGTCAATGTTCTTTATACTATACTTTGCTATACAAATTAAACTACAGAACAATCATACTCTTACAGGAAATAAGTAAATAGAGAAATTTTCTTTTCTTCTCAGGTTTCAGTCTGAAAGAGAAAGTGGAGATCGAAATTTCGCAATAGGATATTACCTAAAAGAAAAAAAGGTTTTTGAATTTTTGTTTCTATTTCAAATTATTTTATTTAATAAAATACATTAAGATGTATGCTAAGAACTCAGCAACAGCTTATAAGCAACTACCTATTACTATTTAAGTGCAGAAGTTTTTGCAAAACACTCTTGAGTTAATGGTATCAAAATGTTAATATTAAACCGATTTAATATCTGGCAGTATTCAAATATTTGACTAGTTTTATTAATGCAACTTTTGCTTAAGGATTAGCCCATTTTTCCAAAAGTGTAATGCCAGACTATTGTTGATTACATTTGATTTTTGAATTTTAAGAGAGTGGTCCAATAGTTTATGAATTATGAATCAGTTTATCATTGTTAAACTAGTATTTAGAAATCTATATGTGATGTAGTTCTATATTATTGTTCTTCATTATTTCATGTTTATAAGTTATGTGCTGTTTTCTCAAGATGAAACATTTGTGTACACTTTAAATTTAATCTTTATGCGTCTTTTACTTATGTGCATATATTCTTGTTTTTAATTGCCTTTCTGTTTTTTCAGTGTTTTCCAGAAGGCACAGACATGGTTGGTATATTAGACTTCTATTTCCAGGTAATTTACTTTAACCATATGAATTGTATGGGTGTGTCACATTTTGCAGAATATAGAGGTCTGTAAAATCATGACTCCAGGTTAAGATAAAATACATTTACCATGTATTTTATGGTAAAAATTTTTTTAAAAGACAAAAGATAGTTTCATATCTTTTTCTCCTAAATGTCATGCCTCTGAATGTAATAGGGAGTTTTTTTTTTCTGTAAAAACATTATATTTAAGAAGTGTCAAAAATGATGAATAACCCTAGAAATTGGCTTGTCCTTATTTAAACTAAGCTGATTTCTTAGCTTTTCAATTTTGTTTGGAGAATTTGTTTATTTCTTTATCAGAGGGTTTGTATTCAGCATCTTAAAGAGGCAGTTTCTTGGTTGGTTTAATTCATTTTTGCAGTGTCATATGATAGGTTTTTTCTAAGTTAAAGTAGCTCTCCACATTCATGAAGGAGGTAGGCCACGTACATAATCTGCTGTGGTTATAGAACTCAGTTTTAAATAGCCTTCCTGGACCTCTCTCTTTTCTCCCTGTGTTTTCAGTTCATTTCATTCCTACAGATATAATAACATTGGTTCCTCTGATGGTCTATAATATCAATCTACATAGTAACAAATTACTTTTTATTAATTTCTAGTTAACCTTACATTTGTCTGTTTGTACTTTTGAAGAAGTGCTTGAATTTCAAATTCGCGGTAATCTTCAAGAATATATAAGGGAGGTTGATAGTGAAGTAGATTTTGATAGCAGTTTGTCACCTGCCAATGTGTAGAACTGTGAATCGAGAAGCCAGACTATCAATATAAAGTCAAGGTCTAATCTGGCCACTTTTTGGCCATGTGACCTAATTTCAGTTACTTAGACCTAGTTTCATTACGTGTAGCACATGCTTACCCCAACTTTCTGCATTACACTGAAGATAATATGAGATATGTGTGAAATTCCTTTGAAGCCAAAAGGTATTATATAAAGTATAGCATTATATTTACTTTTATCCAGTAGCCCTATTTTTTGTCCTAGCCCATATGAATTTCTTCCATACATTTATCTTCTTTTCCTTTGGTATACATACTTTACTTCGGCTATTACAACCTAGGTGCTACTCATCTACTGTGATATGTCTGTACTTCTGGGCAAAAATTAAGAGAAAGCCTTAGAAGCCTTACTTTTTTTGGAGAAGGGCTACATGTAATTGAACATCCGTCAGGGTATCAGGAAAGTACTTTCAGATTGAGATTTGTAAAATTAGTAGTATATCTTACGACAAACAAAATTCCAATTAATACCAAGTATAAATTGGGAAATGATCATTGGAATTTAAATTTTATTTATTTTAGAAAGACTTTCATGATTAAATCTGCTATAAGTCTTTGCTGCTTGAGTCAGAATAGTTAAGTAGGTTTTCTAGTTTTGAAGAAATAGAGAAAAGATTTTAATACAAATAAACAAAAGTAAAAGTCAGACAAAAAGTGATTCCCAATCAGTTTCCTAATGCATTGTAGCTAGTTTTCCTTCTTGCTGTTCCAAACCCCTTTTGTGCCTCTTGTAGAATCTTGAACTATGAATAAGGAAAGCTTGCAAGTTGAGAACCTAGTCTTTTCCTCCTGCTCCCTCTTCCCATCCTATTTCTCCTCTACTTCCTCCCCTCCCCCTCACAGTTTTGGTTGCTGTTAAGGAAAAATGAAATGGAGCATATTTATCGTTTCCATTTTACGGGTAAATTTGGGTTTGCTATGATAAACTATTTCCATTATTTTGACTATATTTAAATGTAAAAATTCCAAACAATACTGCACCTGGACGTTGCCTTTTTTTATTGATCATAATTTATTCAGCATCCTTAATAAATATCAAATAAATATTTGAATATTAATAAGTTTAAAAGGTAGCATTTTGATTTAGGCACACAGAATATCCAGGCTAGAGCAGTCTTAGAGTTTTCTTCCCTTAGTTTTTTGCATGGTGCTACATAGGGATGCTGAACTTTGCTGTAGTGAAATGTCAGGCATTTTAGCATTTTTTCCCTGAGTGGTAATTTCTCATGTAGATGCTATCATACTATTGATGTATATTGCTTTATCTTAAAAATATATCATGGCTCCTTTTTCTCTCGATTTAAAAATAATTGTTAGTGTATCCTACGAAAGTATTAATATTTAAACAACTTTTAATATCATTTGGGGCAATCGTAAATCTTAGTGCTTAGGGGCTGGCTCATCCTATCTTGATTTCGCTGTTAGAAGACTAGATAACTGAGCAAATCGGGATAAACCTTAAATGGGCTTGAATTTCGTTCAAATTAAAATCTTTGGAATGTTATTAAGTTATATTAAAATAATCCCCTTAGAAGAAAGATTTCAGATCTGTATAAAATACCAGATGAGACAGATTACCTTAGAAGTCAGCTGCAGTACAAAAAATAACGTGAACCTAGATTTTCAGACAGTTTTTTCCTTCTTTTTAGCTATGCTCCATTGAAGTAACTTGTGAATCAGCCAGTGTGATGGCTGCAACACTGGCTAATGGTGGTTTCTGTCCAATTACTGGTGAGAGAGTACTGAGTCCTGAAGCAGTTCGAAATACACTGAGTTTGATGCATTCCTGTGGCATGTATGATTTCTCAGGGCAGTTTGCTTTCCATGTAAGTAATTGTTTAATCTTAATTTTCTACTGCAAGAAACTAGTCTAGACTAGTTCTTTTAAAAATACAGTTTGATCTTTGGTTCTAAAGCTGAACAAAAAACAAGAGAGACTTGTTTTCAAGGTTAATTTGTTACAGACTTGGTAAGGAATAGAGTTAAGCAGTATCCTAGATACTCTTGAGAACTTGAAGTTTAATTTATAGAACCTCATCACTTCTACTTATAAGGCATTCCAATGTACAAGGTTAGTATAGACTTTCTCTGCTTTTTCTTGTTAGTATTTAGCATTATGGTGGTTACATACCTCAAGAATTCCTTAAGTTCAAAAGGTGCACATAATTGTGATGATTAACATCTTTGGTTATTGTCGTAGATGTTTTAAAGCACTTAAAGTATATTTAACAAAAATATACTGCTTTAAGCTCTGTTGTGCCCTTGTGAACATTTGTGTACACTTGTGAAATGTATAGACTTTCTTACTCATTTTGCTTATATGAAGACATAATGCCCTAAAAAAAATTTTACTTGAAAATTTTAAAACAGAAAAATAGAGAAATGCATTTAATGTGTTATCCACTACTCAACTTCAGTAATTATCAGTACATGACCAATATTGTTTATCTTTATTCCATACCCTTGCTGTAGTTTAATATGTAATTCTAAATGATAAGGATATTTTTGAAAGACCATAGCAGCATTATTACATTTAAAAAGATAAAAACAGCTTGATCTTTAATAGCATCAAAATATTTAGTGTTCAGATGATCTGGATTGTCCTATAAATTATTTTATTTTATTTTTTAAAAGATTTTATTTATTTATTTGACAGAGAGAAAGAGATCACAATTAGGCAGAGAGGCAGGCAGAGGGAGAGGGGGAAGCAGGCTCCCTGCTGAGCAGAGAGCCCGATGTGGGGCTTGATCCCAGGACCTCGAGATCATGACCTGAGCCGAAGGCAGAGACTTAAAACCACTGAGTCACCCAGGCGCTCCTGTAAATTATTTTCTAGTTTGACTTGGGATGCAAATAAGGGCCATTCACTGTGATTGGTTGTATCTCCCTTTATTATTATTTTTAAAATCTGTGTTTTCCCCTTTGACCTCTCTTTTTTCTTTTCTTGTTATTTTTAGTTGAAAAAAACTGGGTCATTTATCCTGTACAGTTCCTCACAGTCTAGATTTTGTTTATTGCATCCATACCATTGTCCTTTGTATCTTGCATTCCTGGTAAATTGGTATATCCCATTCAGGTGATTTTTTTTTTCCTGAGGTTTTGTGTGAGATTACTTCTAGCAATAGATACTCAATATCGGAATGTTAGTAAGCCGTTAGTGAATACTGCCCTGATGATATTAATATTGTCTTTTATCACAGTTATTGCCAAGTATTGCGTAATGCAAACATAAGTTTTGAAGAGGATTAATTTAAATTACCATCTTATCGCTCTTTCTCAGACAATTCTCTGACAGTATATCAGAGAATCTTTTTTTAAATTTTTAAAATTTTTTTAATTTTTAAAGATCTTATTTATTTATTTGACAGAGAGACACAGCGAGAGAGGGAATACAAACAGAAGGTAGAAAGGGAATACAAGCAGGGGGACTGGGAGAGGGAGAAGCAGGCTCCCCCACCGCACCCCCGAGCAGGGAGCCCGATGTGGGGCTCCATCTTAGGACCCTGGGATCGTGACCTGAGCTGAAGGCAGACACTTAATGACTGAGCCACCCCCCACAGAGAATCTTTTAAGAAGCTATAATTTCTCATTCTTCTCTAATCATAGAATATTTTTTTCAAAGTAACTTTTTATACTTGAATACATATTTATTATAGAATTAAAAAATATAGACCAAAAGACTAAAATAAAAACATGCATAGCCCCACAATTTATGATGTAATCGACTTTAATCCTTAGAGTATATCTTTTCAAATTTTTCTATATTCAAATATATCTCAGCTCTTTAATAGTGTTTTCTCATTTATTGTTTATAAACATGTTGAAAAAGACTTTTCTACAACATTTGTAATGTTAGAATTCTGTGTGTATGTAAACCATAATTTTTAAACCAATTCCCTTATATTTGGACATAACCTTTCTTTTTTTAAAATGTTAACATGAATATCTTTTTCTTCAAATTATTTTCAGGTTGGTCTTCCTGCAAAATCTGGAGTTGCTGGGGGCATTCTTTTAGTTGTCCCTAATGTCATGGGCATGATGTGCTGGTCTCCTCCTCTGGACAAGATGGGCAACAGTGTTAAGGGAATTCATTTCTGTCATGTAAGCATATTTTCTTAATGAAAATCGTGGTCATATAAGTGGAACATCCAATGATTCAATTTTTTCGATTTTATTTGCACTATAGTTAACATACGATGATATATGAGTTTCAGGTGTACAACATAGTGATTGAACAATTCTATACATTACCCACTGTTCATCATGATAAGTGTACTCTTAATCCCCTTCACCTATTTCACCCATTCCCCTACCCACCTCTCTGGTAACCAGCAGTTCTCTATAGTTGAGTCTGTTTTTTGTTTATCTTTTTTCCCTCTTTGTTTTGTTTCTTAAATTCTACATACAAGTCAAATCATATGGTATTTTTTTTTCTCTGATTGGCTTACTTCACTTAGCATTATATTCTGGATCCATCCATGTTGTAGCCAAATGGCAAGATTTCATTCTTCTTTATGGCTGAATAATGTTCCATTATGTATATATATACACCACTTCTTTATCCATGCGTCTGTCAATGGGCACTTGGGCTGTTTCTGTAGTTTGGCAATTGTAAATAATGCTCCAGTAAACATAGGGGTGCATATATCCCTTCAAATTAGTGTTTTCATATTTTTTCAGTAAATGCCGAATAGTGTGATTACTGAATATAGGATAGTTGTTTTTTAATATTTTTTATAATAAAAATAGTGTGATTACTGAATATAGGATAGTTGTTTTTTAATATTTTTTTTAATATAAAAATATTTTTTAAGGAACCTTCATACTGTTTTCCATAGTGGCTGCACCAGCTTACATTCCCATCAACAGTGCACAAAGGTTCCTTTTTCTCCACATCCTCATCAACACTTGTTCTTTCTTGAGTTTCTGATTTTAGCCATTCTGAGAAGTGTGAAGTAATATCTCATTGTGGTTTTGATTTGCATTACCCTGATGATGAGTGATGTTGAACATCTTTTCATGCGTCTATTGACCATCTGCCTGTCTTTGGAGAAATGTCTGTTCATGTCTTCTGCCCATTTAGCAATCAGATAATTTGATTTTGAGGTGTTCGGTTATATCAGTTCCTTATATATTTTAGATACTAATCCTTTATTAGATAGATCATTTGCAAGTATCTTCTCCCATTTAATAGGTTGTTTTAGTTTGGTTGATTGTTTCCTTTGCTGTGCAGAAGCTCTTTATTTTGATGTAGTCCCAATACTTTATTTTTGCTTTTGTTTTCCTTGCTTCAGGAGACATAGCTAGAAAGATGTTGGCTACAGCCAACATCAGAGAAATTATTGCCTGTGATCTCTTCTGGGATTTTTATCATTTAGGTCTCACATTTAGTTCCTTAATCCATTTTGAGTTGATTTTGTGTATGGTGTAAGAAAATGGTCTGCTTTCATTATTTTGCATGTAGCTGTCTAGTTTCCCCAACACAACTTATTGAAGAGTTTATCTTTTTAAACCATTGCATATTCTTTCCTACTTTGTCAAATATTAATTGGCCATATAATTATGGGTTTATTTCCAGATGTTCTGTTCTGTTTCATTGATCTGTGTGTCTATTTTTGTGTCTATTTTATGCTGTTTTGATTATTACGGCTTTGTAATACAACTTGAAGTCTGGAATTGTGATACCTCGGTTTTGTTTTTCTTTTTAAGATTGCTTTGGCTATTAAGAGTCTTTTGTGGTTTTTTGCAAATTTTAGGCTTGTTTGTTCTAGTTCTGTGAAAAATGCTTTTGGTATTTTGATAGAATTGCATTGAATCTGTAGATTCCTTTCGGTAGTGTAGACATTTCAACAATATTTGTTCTTCCAATCCATGAGCGTGGAATGTCTTTTCCATTGCTTTGTGTCATCTTCATCAGTGTTTTAGAGTTCAGAGTACAGGTCTTTCACCTAGTTTTTTCCTAGGTATTTTATTATTTTTGGTGCAATTATAAATGGGATTGTTTTCTTACTTTCTGTGGTTTCATTATTAGTGTGTAAAAATGCATTGGACTTCTGTACATTGATATTGTATCCTGTGACTTTACTGAATTCATTTATCAGTTCCAGTAGTTTTTTGGCAGCGTCTTTAGGGTTTTTTGGATAGAGTATCATTTCATCTGCAAATAGTGGAAGTTTTACTTCTTCGTTACCAATTCGGATGCCTTTTATTTCCTTTATTGTCTGATTGCTTTGGCTAGGACTTCCAATACTATGTTGAATAAAAGTGGTGAGAGTGGACCTCTTGTTCTTAAACTTAAAGGAAAAGCTCTCAAGTTTTTTTTTTCCCCTATTGAGTATGATGTTAGTTGTGGGTTTTTCATATAAGGCTCTTTATTATGAGGTATATTCCCTCTAAACCTACTTTGTTGAAGGTTTTTTATCATGAATGGATGTTGTGTGATAATGATCATATAAGTGGAACCATCCAGTGATACTATTTTTTTTACTCATTTCAGTGGTTTATTGATTGTTGGCATTCTGCCTGCCTATCTGCCAGTTACTGGGGTAGCTGTGGAAATACTCATAGAGGAGCTTTAAATTGCTTCCATCAGACAGTTCCCATATATTCATTCCCACAGAAAATTATGTTTGAAGCTGATGTTTTAATTGTCATGGTTTTAAACAGTTTTCAGTTTCTAAAAGCTCAAGTAAAGTTATTAAACTTAGAAAGGTTTAAATTTAAAGCCCAACATAAATTAAGATTATTGTAGTTTATTATATCATCATTAATCTTCATGTTTGAATATCTTTATCCATAAATTACCTTGAAAAATCTATTTCGAGGACATAAGCCCTGCAAAATAAAATCGTTACTACTGTTGATTAGTTCAGTATTTTATGTTGTTATCCCAAGTTTGCTAATATTTCAGCTTCTGGTTTTATGTACATTTACTGCTGCATAAACTCTATATTGAGTACCATAATTTTTCTGCAAACTTTCTTAATTAAAATTCTGATTTATTTTTCAGTTTTTTATATTTTACAAAAGCTAGAGGATGACAGTGGATTGCTTATAGATTATAATAGATTATAACCAGAATATTGATTTATATTTTTGTGGTACTTTATGGTTATTTGATAGAATAGTTCTTTCATATGGCCTGCTACTATAGTGCCCATTTTATAAGAAAAAAAAGTTAAACAATTTGATGGTTGAGTCCTAGGGTCATGCTAGTAAGCAGTGTTCTCAAAATTTTTGTCCATGTCTTCTCATTATGATTTCAGTTCTCTTCTTGATTCATCAGGCTGCTTTATTAACATGCAGTGGTATTTTCTGTGAGATAGTAGTTAAGTTGGACAGTACTAGTGTGATTTTTTAAAATATGAAAAAACAATGGCCGGTGAATAGCCAATTTCTTATATCTGTTTTGTTTATTTACAGGATCTTGTTTCTCTCTGTAATTTCCATAACTATGATAATCTGAGACACTTTGCAAAAAAACTTGATCCTCGAAGAGAAGGTGGTGATCAAAGGGTAAGCAAAATTCTTAGATTATTATGTAATATTTTTCTAAGAGAGAAATAATGAGATTCTCCTTTTTGAATAGAACTTAGTTTGTTAGTGGCCTCATTATTTGCTAATCACAAATGAATGTACACAAGTTGTTGACATTTTACCCTGGACATGGTAGTATATAGATATTGCTGTTTTATTTAAATTTAAAGTAGTTAGCCTAGCAGCAGAGTTTCTCTACCACCCATTTTCCTGCTATTTTAAGCAATATTTTTAAGAACTGATTCTGTTAAAAAGAAAAAGAATTGATTCTGTTCCAAGAAAACAACATTGGAAAGGGCTACTATGCTATAAAAGAAAGCCTTGTTTTTACTCTTAATATTTGTCAGTTATAGTCTTAAAGTTTATTTTGCTGTGGATGGATATATAAATGGGAAAGGGATTATAGTGTTAGTGAAAAACCTTTCAAATCCTCATAGTTTTAGTGGCCATTACAGATGAAATACTTTCTATAAAAAGTGTTTGATACAGAATTCTTCACACTTATTTTAAAGTAATACTTGTTTATTTATCAGTGTATTTGGCTTCATATTATTGCACATATGTACTTTTTTAGAGCTAATATTTAAGAGTCAGAACTTAAATTTCAGGAACAAGATTTTTTGTCTTCATAGTTACTCACTGGAACAAGGACTTGTTTTGAGTTTTAATTAAATTCCTTTATATCCTATCTAGAAAATGTTTATAGTAAATAACTAATTAGACTTGAAGCTAATATGAAGCACTTATAGGTAGAAATTATTTTTATGAATAGTAAGAAAATTTTCCTATTGTTCGTTCCAAAGTAACTTATATATGAGAATTATGCAAAGCCAACAGAATAGAAACTCCCATGAGAGTCAACATGAGTAACATGGAACAAAGCATCAAATGGTGGTGGGTGAAAATGTTAACAGATTTTAATAACATTCATTGAAAAATACCGTTTTATAGCTTGGACCTTTCTTCACTCAAGTGCACTAATAAATTATGTATGTTGCTTGAACAACTAGCATTCCTTTGGACCATTGGACTATGAAAGTCTCCAACAAGAACTTGCTTTAAAAGAGACAGTATGGAAAAAAGTGTCACCTGAGTCAAATGAGGACATCTCTACAACTGTAGTATATAGAATGGAAAGTCTGGGAGAGAAAAGCTAAAGAAATGGGTTCTAGTTTCAGAATGTTCTTCATTTAACCTCTCAAACATCTTTAGCTTTTTTGCATACTATAAATATTTATTTGAGTTTTTTTGTGTTCTCAACCTTGGGTGCTGGAGCCATAAAGCTTTTTTCCTTTTAATCTTTGTATAAAGATAAGAGATTAAAAAGTGGATTTGTTGGTCTTTAAAAAAGTATTTATAAATAAGTAAAGCAAATTTGCTTTATTTTTAAAGATGGCAAAAAGGAAAAATTCCTTTAAATTTTTTCATGGTATAATTAAAAATTTAAATTAATCCTCATTTTAAAATAGTAACAAATATTTAATTTTTTGGTTCTAAAACCCACACATTGAGCTCATAAATTTCTTTACATTTTGCTTTTTTCCCAGTTTTAAAATTTACATGATGTCTATAGGGGCAGTAGAAAGTTATTTCTATGCTAAATACAAAACTAAAAAGGCAAAATTAATGAATCCCAAATTATTTAATATAGCAGTAGATTATAAAATTAGCTTAAGTTTACATTTTATGCCATTTTTAGTGATAGATTGGCTTTAAATTTTTAAAACTTCATTTTAAATTTTATCAAACACTTTAAAATATAAGTCATGTCTTTGCTTTTTTATTTTGCAATTCCTCTATGTTCTGTCAAAATTGTCATGTACAGGAGTGTCTTATGTTACTAAAACATTCCAGCCAAAGAATTTCAGAAGTAAGATAATGACATTTCACTGTTAAAAAGCTATAATGGTTACTCAGAAGGAGCAACAGTGAGTGTCTTCAAGTGAGATGTTTACCTGAACAATTTTATTTTCGTATTATCCACGTTACTTTTACTATGTTATATTTAAGTATGAGTGGTGAAGTCTCGGGTTTTAGCTTTTAATATTTTTATTATCCTAATAATTTCACAAATGCTAATGAATCTTAAATGATAAATTATAATAACATCTTATAAAGTTTGTTTTATTTGAACTCTTCTAGAGTACTTAGGAAATGAATTCAGTCTGATGGTAGTAAGTATGCTACTAAAATGTTAGATCTCAATCCTTTGGTTATAAAAATGCAATATTGAGAATCAAAACTTGTTTTTAAGAAAAGGATTTTTGAATAATTTACAATGTTTAAAGTCTGTCTTGGCAAAGTGATTGTAAAATTCTGTAGGACCTATTCACACTTCTTCCTTCTTCCAAATATCTCTTTGGTTTTCTCCATAGTTTCGCATACCTGCAAGGTGTTTTTTGTTTTTGTTTTATTCATTCTTAAACTTATGTATTTTGGAGGGGCAGTGATGGGGTCTTGGGTCTAGAAGGAGAACTTGATAGTTGTTGTTGTTGTTGTTGTTTTTCTAGTCTCATGGCGTATATGTGGTAGATAATGTCTATGAAAGTAAATAATAGTGTAGTAAAAAAGGTTTCACTGAGTAATTTAGATACTGGTGTAAATATAAATACAAAAAACCTGATCATACAATGTCTGGAGCTTGGGAACTATAATAATAGAAAAAGAAGTTCCCTTCCAAGGGTGTTGGTCAAAAGCTTTTTTGAGCTAACTTAAGTATTAAACTTAAATATTTAAATAATTATATGTTAATTTTTAGAGGATTTTATGGTTACTTGAATATTTCTCTAATGTACAAATGCGTATCTCACTGGATGCTTCTGGTTTGGCCATTTACCAGGGAGTGAGGTTTTTTTTGAAGCCCTCATCTCTGCAACACCTTTAAATAGCATCATTTGTACTATGAGTTCCACCAAAGCCATTTGCAGTTCGGGGAATGTCTTGATAGATTGGGAAAAAAGCTTTATTTTTTCCCCTATGCTCTAAATTGTTACATTTTGCTATTTCATTTGGAGATTGGTTTTACTTTATAAAATGAAAATTTAATGTTTCCTATTGTGTCCATATGTATAGATTTCAAAATTATGTTGTTAATTTATGGCACTTATGTTGGTAAGGAATAAATGCACACTTACCAGTGAAGTAATGTTATCTAAGCTGTTTAAAAAATCTTGTTGAGGGTGAGTATCCAGAAATTTTTGTAGGAACGTATCCAAATGGAAGAAGAGGGAAGATACTGTGAATAGGCCCCCAAACTTTAAGAGAAAAAAAAAAGAAGGAAAATCTTTGCCAGATTTAAGGACATTCTTTAAATCGATTCCTTCAGTATTTTTAATACCTTATCAAATAAAGTTCTTGAAAAGTACCCAGTATTGTGGATTTAATGTTTCATGCCATTACAGATTCTTGATATTCAAGCATTTAGAAGTTAGCACATTTGTTTTTCTTTTTTTTT
This sequence comes from Potos flavus, assembly GCA_028534135.1. NCBI lineage: Eukaryota > Metazoa > Chordata > Mammalia > Carnivora > Procyonidae > Potos > Potos flavus. The sequence goes on from CM052883.1 coordinate 134,418,177, forward strand.
TCATTATTAACATTTCGTTTGAAATGCATATCCTTCCTGAAATACTTTATTTTTAGCATAAATGTTGTGCATTTTATCTTAGTGTTTGGATTAAAACATTTGTGTTATTTAGCTTTCTTTCATTTGCTTTGTATATTTAATAATGTACCTTTTATTTTCCAGTATGCCTACTTTTTGTATTGTACAATAAATTTATTTTAAGCTGATTTTATTGGGTTTTTTTTTGATGAAAGCAACTCTAGCATTTTAAGTACAAGTAGTTGAAATTTTAACTTACAAAATTTCTTTTATGAAGATACTATTAAAATGTTTTATATTTTTAATTCTGAGGCTGTTGTGAAGAGATACTGGAAATACTCAAAAGGACTTTGTTTGATTTTTTTTATTTTTAAGCAAAGTATAGAGTTGGTGGGGTTTTTTGATGGAGAGGACGTTTTCCTATTGGTTGTACTAGAAGTATTTGAATAAAGACTTTTCTCCCAATTTTTTTTTGTTGTTTTTCCATTTGACAACTTAAAAAAAAAAGTCTACCCTATATGCTGTTTCTGCTTTCTGAGGAAGAGTATCACTGATGTTATTCACTTGTCACTGTTGTTTTATCTGTTGTCTAGTGTAGGAAAAACATATTGCTAAATCAAATGAAGAGTATCATAATACTGCTTTAGAGTCGTCATTCACAGTAGAATTTATATTGAGTGAAATAACTATAATATAGAATTCATCTTAACTACTTTTTGAGGAATTTAGTTTTCAGAAGGAACCTACCTGTACTTTAAATATTCCTGTTCGATCAGATCTATTATTTGTATCCACAGAAGATGTCCCAAATATATTGTAGAATTTTAAAACTATTTGAAAGGGAAATACCATTGTTTATAAGAATTTGTATTTATCTTTGGGATTTTTGATAAAGTTCTTTGAGGACTAGTAAATAATGGAGTTCAAGTGTCATGATATATTCAAAATGTAATGTTTATGATTCCTTACTTTTAAAGATACATTTGGAATTTTTAATCCATTTACAGGAAAAGGAGAGGTGAGTCAAAGAGCTTGGTGGTCTTGGTGTGACAGTGTAGAGTTTTATAGGCATGTATGTATGTGGAAACAAACACTGATATATACTGATATGTCGGTCTATATCCTGATAATTTATATAATGTGTGCATGTTATATATATATGTGTTTGTGAGTACATCTATGTCTTTTTATCTGTGCATCTGTCCATTCACCCATCCATCAGTCCATGTTCTGAAAGTCAGCAGCAATCCTTTCCACATAGTATGTTATGTGTAAATGGTTCTTTGCTTTATTTCTATTCGAAGTTTTATCATAGAAGAACTCTTAATATTGTTGCTGCCCCCAGGATTTATAAAACATAACATATTTTACTTGTTCAATTTAACTCTAAAGATTGTGCTTTCTTTTTTTGTGCCTATTCACTACCTGCGCTGTCAGAGTAAGAAAGTACAGTATTAGGGAACTCCATAAAAGGGAAAGCAGGAACATCAAATTTCATGTGGAAAGTTGACTTCATGGCAGTTTCCAAAATTTATTATATGGAAGGATTATATTCAACTTAAAGTAAATAATGTACTTCTCATTTTGAACAGCTTATGGAATAGTTTTATTCCAAAAATTGTGTACAATTTTTATTTTAAGAATGTGCTTTGCTATAAAAAAGAAAAAAAAAAAGAATGTGCTTTACTATTCATTTGTGAAAATTTGGGTATTTCTCCTAATCAATCTTGAAAATGCTAGAATGCAATTTTTTCAAAAAATAACATGATTTCTGCTCAGTTCCTTTACTATTTTATATTAAATGTAGTACTTACATTGTGTAATAAAACCAAAACTGGATGTTGGAGATACAGCTGTTATGATGCATCATGACCCACCCTTCAGATTTGCACTTAGATTTATTCAGGATAGACTTTACCTTAGTCCATTCTCTGTCATGGAATTCAAAGGCAAAATTAAACAGGAAAATATATTCAAGTAAATTAAGTTCAACCACTTTTCTTTTATTTCAAATTGTAATATAGTTAAAACATTTTTTTACACTGCATAGAAATGGAAGGAATCTGATTGGACTGGGAGAGATTTTTTTATCCTTCTTTTCTTCCTCTACCCAAGTAATTCATCAAAGTGAATTCCATACAGACTTGAAGAAATTTAGAGTTACACTTAGTCTGTTTCAGTTAAGTTTTTAAAACTATTATAAAGGCATCTAGAGCAAAATCTATCCAACATAAAACAGCTGGCAAAACTTGATGTTAAAGAGTCTTTGGTTTCTTAAATAGTGATAGGAAGGGTGCTTACTTTTTAAATAGAAGATGTTAAGGAGACTGATCATAAATATTTGTATTTAATGAAGTGATTCTATTATACTATACTTTTAAAATGTACTTTTTTATTTATGTTTTGAAATCTGAAAGGTCATTAATTTTAAGGTTGACTTTACCATTTGTTTTGTAGATTGTAGATCTACTATAGTGATTTTTAGAAGTTGTAGCTGTAGAGATTTTTAAGATATGCAAATATGTAAAGCCTGTGTTGATTAAACTTCAGTAATGGCTTTCTAATCAGTTACATTAACATTTGACTAAAATGAATGGCACAAATTAGCACTTGAGTGTATTGTTTTTTTTGGTAGTATCTGTGTATTTTTTTGCATAAATTACTTTTTATTGAGAACTGTTATGTATGGAGTAAAAAAAAAAAAAGAACAAATTATGATTTTTGGTGCCAAATGCTGCGATGAACGCCATAGAAAGAGTAATGAAGTGACAAATTTTGGCAATTGATATCATAACACCATTAGACTTTCAACTCTAAATCACGTTTACTAACTCGGAAATATTAAATCTCAGTGATAAAGAACAACTTGGTATGTCTATTTTTAAGCCAAATTTTAGTATCTGAGGATATGATTTTTCTGGATATAGTATTATTAAAAATAATGATTTTTTTTCATTAAGTATTTACCTTGCTGTAATACTTTCAATGCTAATACCTCAGATTATTGAAATTTTCTATCTGGAAGGCTTAGCTTTTAAAAGGAAAAGTTCTTACCTGAAATAGACTGGTAATTTTTGTTTATATAATGAAAATCTCCTCTGTCCAGTAATTCCACTTGGAGTCCTGAGTTATAATTTTAGTTCATATTCTGTAAGCAGCTGAAGAATTTGTTTTATTTTTAAGACATATTTCTACCTTCGTAATTCTTTGATGTTCTTTCATTTACCATAATCTTGTAATTTATTAGAATTTCATAATTGAGGGGCGCCAGGGTGGCTCAGTCAGTTAAGCATCCGACTCTTGATTTCAGCTCAGGTCATGATCTTGGGGTTGTGAAATCGAGCCCCGAGTCAGGCACTGCACTGGGCCTAGAGTCTGCCTAAGATTCTCTCTTCCCCCAGTCGCATGCACATATGCTGTCTCTCTAAAAAAATAAAATAGATAAGAATCCCATAATTGCTCTTGAAAATAATCTTAAAGTTTATCTGGTGCAAACTCCCACTTTAGCCGACCCCCTTTTCCAGGTTTCTTAACACCTTGCTTTCTCAGTTAACATAAGTGCAATATTTTTTTCTCTGCTTTGATGGAGTTGGTCTGTTTCGTGTTTTGTTACGACAGCCTTTTGTTTATTGGTTATTTGTAATGAAAAGCATAATTGACAATAGTTAATACGACTGTAAGTTATTTGGCAAACTGTCCCATCAGTGTTTATACTATAACTACTTAATTGTATTTTCTAGTAAATAGTCTTATGCCACAGTTTATAAAGACTAGTAAAGTTAGAAGTGAATGTTAACAGTTATACAGTAGTTCTAAAGATAAAGCACTGCCCTGAAACTTTTGAAAGAAAGTAAGTGTAGCAAAAATGTGACTCTAAAAAGAAATGTTGCACCATTTGCTTTTTAAAATAAGTTCCTTTGGGTTTAGGTTAAATATATAAGTAAAAAGATTAAATAAGCGAAAGGTTATTGGCGTTCTAAACAAATATTTTCTAGAAGAAATATTTTTTTCTTTGCAAGTTAGTTTTCCCCAGCACAATGCTATGCAAAATATCTAGCTAATTTCCTTTGTTTTTATTTTACATATTTGGATCTCTGGGTGGCTTCAGAATAAGACACCTCATTTGTCAGTATACTGTTCTATCATGTATATTGTCCTTAGCACCAATGTCCATTTAATAGTTCTGGGATTTTTATTTTTTCTTTATGAAGGAAATTTATATTGCTGTTCTTGAAAAGCATTACTTTTTTTTTTTAGATTTTATTTATTTTTTT
>CM052883.1:134422568-134515531 GCA_028534135.1 Potos flavus
TATACTTACTAAAATTAGAATGGTCTTGAAGTACTCCGATCAGTTATACTAGCTTACTATTCATATTTGGACCAATCCATTGGAAAATTCAAATTGAAATTATGATCTTTAGCCTCTTGCTAAACTTTTCTTTCTAATTACTAGTTTTCATTATTTTGTATGCGCCTTTCACAAATCATCACTAAGGGGCAATTACAATTATCCTTTGAGGGTTCATTTAATTCCATTATATGAGATTAATTATGTTGTATAAAACCATGGTATAAATTATTCACTGGACTCTATCCACATTTTGTTTTGTTCTTTCTCACAGTCACTCACAATTAAAGATCCTAATTGAAAAATTCAAAATAAATTCATTTCAAGTATTCTTTCTCTTTAAACTTTTTCCTATCATAACTTATTTTTGGCTGAAAATGAGGTAACATAAAAATTATATCAAAGTTACTCATAAAATGGGTTTTCATTTTCAAGCCTTCGTATTGTGATATGTTCATTTCCAAATCTTTTAGTATTGTTGACATTTGCCATTCTATAATTATTTTCTTGAAAAAGTTAAAAACATGAGTGTTAAAATTCATGCTTTTTTTCATTATTATAGAGTCTACTGTTGATAATTTATTATTTTACCTTCAACTTTGAACACAAAATCTGTGGGTCCAGGTCTCTGCACAAGATTTACAGTATAAATAAAGAAATAAACTAAATAATATTGTTTCTACTTTGAATTGAAGTGAATGTTACATTTTTTGCACAATGAAACTATTAACATCTCTTGATGAAATTATAGAACAAGTGATTTTGTTAAGATTCTATGGGGACTAATACAATTAACCCTTTTAAATCATACCAATAAAATATTCCTGCCTTAATGTCTCTTCTTTTTCCCTGAAAGAGAAACTTTAGAGAATGGTTTTAAGGAGGTGGGGGAGTAGAGCTTAACTTTCTACTTATGTGTTTGTCAAGTGTTTCAACTAAAACATGGTATTACAACAAAACTTAGAATATGTATGATTTTTTTTTTCATCTGAAGGAGAAACAAAGAAAACGAAAACTAATTTGCTGTGTTTTTAGTGTAATAAAAACTTGAGAAGCTTTAATTTTTATTTTGTCTCTGTTGTGCACTTTTATTTTACATCCACCATATATGTCTGCCACAGAATCAGCACTGCTGTTTATTTGGTATCCCTTACATGTTGGGCTTTGTCATGTAATGGTCATGTAATGGTCTCATGTATTAGTGCATTTACCTCATATTTAGGGACTCTGGATAGAGGGCTGTTGCTATGGTTGCACATTGAGTTTTGTAGTTTTTGCTTTGCAAAAATCCTGCTTCAGTGCTATTGTGAATTTTAGAATTTTTAGTTAAGAATTTAGAATCTTCTGCAAAACTTCTCAAAAGATTGAAACTTGTGGTTTACCTAGTGGTTTTTAGACTTAAAGAGGATCAGTGAATGCTGGGAAGTTGGGCATAGGATCTGGGTAGGTAACCTAATGTGATATAAGGCATGAACTTTTTTTTTTTTGGCATGAACTTCTGAGTCTTGTTTTCTACCTTAAAAATTTATATAAATTTTATTCTCTTTTACCTGTTCTAATATTTTTTAAAACACAGTATTTACTACAAGTTCTGTGACCTAACCTTTTCTCCAGAGTTGGAGTACAATTGGCTTCAGGGAGATGTACCATTCTCATTCATTCTGACATAGGTAATGGTTAATCTATAAACAGTCTTAATCATGGGTTTGAAGTTACCATTTGTACCTAAAAGTGGCAGTGATTTTAATTAGAATAATTGCGCCTCGGATAAACCTCATTGGCTACGATACTGCCGATACTGCCACTGCGCAAAGCTAGTGGCAGTGATTTTAAAAAGAATGTCTCATTTATGCTGCTGCCTGTACCCAAAGATCTTAGAAGTCTAGAGTTCCTTTCCCAGTCCCTTATCACAAGAAGCTTAACAGTGTACAGACTAGAATTGAATATACAGTGATCAGTCCTCAAAGGTGTGGGCCAAGATGTAGGTGATCTCAGTTTGCTCAGGCAGTCCAGTTTGCTAACCTAGGAATCTTGCAGTTTTCTGTAGATTTCTTCTGTTTTCAGTGTCAGTAATTTCAGTCAACTCTAGCAACAGTGTCTGCTCAGTACACCATCAGCAGAAACCTGATAACATCAAAATTTGAATAGCATGACTTTTAGCACTTACTGTGACTTACTATGGGTTAACCAGGGCAATGTTTTGAGAAGTTTTTAATCCTCTTAAAGTCTATGAAGTAGGTACCTCTTATATAGATCTTGTAAGTTCCCTGAAATCACAGAACTCTTAGGTCTATAGAGCCAGGATTTGCACCCAGGCAGGTTTGGTTCCAGAGCCCATTGTTTTGACCATAGACTATATTATTTCCCATTGCAAAATGTAAGCAGAGCAACTTATGTCTCCTTTTTAATAAAGTTGGGATATTCCATGAAAATTTAAGGACAATAACAATTTCAGAGTGCCTTGACAGAACAAAAAGGGAAATTTCATATTGAACAAGATTATTCCTGTGATAATTTCAATTTTCACTGTAACATATATAATGCAGGAGGTGTCTCCATCACATGTCACCAATATCCTATAATTGATTTTCAAATGTGCATGTATTTATTTCACTCATAGAAAAGAAGTTCATATCTCCAGAGATACTTTTACTAAAAATTTAATGTGATGGGAAATTACTGGGGGGCTTTCAGCAGACAGCACATTTATGTTCTAAAATGTTTATCTAAGTGAGAAAGTTAATTCCAATATAATTTGACCATAGTAGATAACAAGTCAGCCCCAACGATTACAGTGAAATAATTTTTGAGCTTAGCTTTCTTTTCCTTAAGAAAAGAAACTTTTCTTAAAGAGTTTCCTTATTGTATGTTCCTACAGCATTAAATATAAATTAGTATATTAGCACTAAAAGCTGACATTTATTATAACTCTTTAAAACTTAGAAGATTCATTTTTAAATCTTTTTGTGTGTCTCCTCTAAGGGGGTGTTAGCTAACCTCAATTTATTAAAACCTTGATAAACCCTGATTCCATAAAGCTTTTCATAGAACTCAATTGTAGTGGTTTTCATTAATCTTATATATAAGAGTTCTGTGATCTGAAACCTTAATATCCAAAAACAAATTCATCTTTGTTCACATCTGCACTTATTTTTAGAATAAAATTTTTTAGATACAAACTAGAATGATTCAGTGATAAAAACAAATTTTGTATTCTCATCTACAGCCATTTATAGTTCTTGTATATGTGTTTTATTTTAATAATGTTTGATACAAACAATCACAAAACATGCCATGTGTACTGGACTATGAAGAAACACAATTCTGCTATTAAATTATATCTAAAAAATAACTTCTACATATCCCAAGGCCTTAAGGAAGCTGGTAGTAAATGTACCCATTTTCCAATTAAATTGTTCTTCCAGTATTGCTTTTATAATAATGTAGTAGGGTATAAGAGTGGTCAAATACTTCATTCTTTTTATGAAGTTTCTTTTCCACTAAAGTGGCTCTAAGAAAGTGGCCAGGACTCTTCTGATTTCTTGGTTTCTAGGTCTCTAATTCAGTATTATTAGTCCCTGTTTACTTAGTTATCAAACAACTTTTCATATATATACCAAGAATTTTGTTTTCCTCTTCTTTTTTTCCTCTTCATTTCTGGCATTACATATAGATCCTCTACCAATGTCTAAGATTAGATCCAACTATATAATTGCAAATGTATAACTTTTCAAATTATTTTTTTCCTTTTTTCCTACAAAGAACCAGTTATCTCTCAGTATTTCACTAGTTTTTGTTTAAGCAGCACACAATTAGTTTTAGATATTTAGCCAATTTAATTTGATGGAGTAGTTCAGATTTTATGTAAATTAGTTTTAGCATTATCCTATTGTTCATTCACTAATTGCTTCTTCATTCAATCAATATTTGTCTCTTGCCTGATACATGCTAGATGCTGCAGAGTACTTAGGATATGTGATAGTTAATGAGTATGGTCAAGCCCTTGCCTGTTTGCAATCTAGAAGGGGATGCAGATATTGAATGAATAATTAATACAATAGTTAAAATGGTGATAAGTGATTTGTTCATACTGATACATGTAGATCTAGTACATTTTAACTTACTACGGAGGTGAAATGGTATATACTAAATGACAGTTTTTATACACCTATACAACAGACTTTATGAGATAGATGTACAATGTAGTTCAAGTGTAAGAACATGCACACCAGTCTTCACTAAAACTTAACTCTGGGAAGGAGGGGAATGAATGCAGGGAGAATACTTAGCTATATCTATAACATTTTATTTCTTTAAGAAATAAGCAAACATAATAAATGATAGAAATGTACAGACTGCCAGCAGAGGGTATAGCAAAAAACAAAACAGAAACAAAAACAAACAAAAAAAACCCCAACATTTTGTCGGTTGAGTAGATATGGTTGGTTTTTCCTGAAAGGTGATAGTTAGGTTTTGAATAAGTTAGAGAAAGGGTGCAGATTAATAGGATAGTCTGCCTTGAAGGCCCAGGGACAGGAAGGAGCACATTGTGAAGGTGAAAGAAAGCAAAAATGATGGGAGAAAGGTGAGGCAAAGTGATTGGAGATTGGCCCTGGATGAGTCTCCAAAGACCGCATGATGTAGGGTAGGCCTTGTATCTTAATGTACATTTGAACTGTTAGTGTGTCGTAATTTTAAGATGCAAAATCCTAGGGCACAACCTCGGAGAATGGTTTAATATCTACATTTTTAATAAGCACCCCAGGTGTTTTCTGCTGCAGATTGTTCTCTCAATACAGTTTGGGAAATACTTATGTACGATCTTACATGCCACATTCAGAGTTTTGGACTATTTAAGGTGCAGTGGGAAACTTCAGGGCTTATAAGAAGGGGAATGACATGATTTGGCTTTAAAACCTTGCTTCGTAGAGAATGGATTAGAGGCAGACAAAAGTTGAAGTTCTGGGCCTGAGATGATGAGATGTGATAGTGGCTTAGAAGGGGGAAATAGATGTGAGAAACGTAGACAGTTATGAGATGTGTTTAAGAGATGAAGCTTGGCAGCACTTGGTGATAGTATTTGGTGGATGAAAAGAATGAAATGTCAAGTGGACAACCAGGTTATGGTTGTCCTGTCCAACCACCACAGATGGTGCTGTGTTACTAAGATGGAGAACACTGGAGAGGCAAACCTTGGGAGTACAGGGAGAAATGAATTTTGGTTATGGCAACAATTAAGGATCTGTTTGACTAGATATCAAGAGTATGATTAGTAGGGGTTTGGATGAGTGGGGTTATTTTTCTAATATAACAAGAAGCCTGGGGGTAGAAAATCCAGGATGTGCACCGTCTAAGATATACTCCAACCAACCTTAGTGTATTGGCTTCAGACTTCCTGCCTGTCACCTTATAGTTGCAAGATAACTTCCCCCTTTAGCCTCACTTATATGGTCAAAGTGGAAGAAGAAAAGAAAGAGGGATACCTAAGTCAGATAAGTTCCCAGAAACTCCTCTAACACTTACTAGGCTAGCTACAAGGGAATCTAGGGAAGAATTTTTATTTGGCACATTGCTATCCTTAACTAGTAGAGATTCTCTTAGCATGGATGGGGTAGGGAATAGATCATAGGTAGGCAATTGGCAGTGCAAGAAAACTAACTTCCATTTGCCATGTTTACATTTGTGAGATACCCAAGTAGTGATGTTGAGTATCATATATAGGCCTAAATACTTAGGAGGGTGGTCTGAGTTGGAGATACAATTCTGTGAGTTGTTAGCATGGAGAGAGTAGATTTGAAACTGTCAAGCTGTGTGAGATTGCTCCAGAAGACAGTACAGAATGAGAAGGAACCTTCGGAAACTCCCATTTTAAAAGTAGTACAGTACACAAGTCTCCCGCTAGGGAAAAATGTCCCATTAGAAGAAAATCCAGCATAACATAGTAGAAGTCAAGGAAAGACTATTTTAAGAAATTTGGAACAGTCAACTGTACCAAAGCAGATAAGCGTTAAGTAAAATGAGGGAAATCCATTTACATTACATCTTTCCTAATTTTCTTTTGGTGTTAAAATGCCCTTTTATTTAGTAAACGATATCCGTAGATGGTAGGGTTATTTTACTCTATGTGCTCAGAAAATAAAAGAATTGGCAGCCAATATTGGTAATCTCCTCCCCACAGTTAAGAAAATTTTCTTGGCTTTGAGATTTAAAGGTCAGAGAACTATTGGGGTAGAGCAGGCTCGGCTGCTGATTGAAAAAACCCAGGAAAGAAGGAGACTTTGAAAGAGATACAGGAGAGTGGAAATGACCAACAAAGTGATGTCTCTAGAAAGAAATGGAGCTCTCAGCGCAAGTGAAGGATAAGGTTTGGTGGGAGGAAAAGCATCTCTTCCAATAAAATAGGACATTGAGAGGCTGGTAAGTAGGTTTGCAGACATGATAGGGAGAAGTTGGAAGTTTCTGCCCACTGGCTTCCATTTTCCTGACGAGTATGAAGAATCTGCTGAGAATAATTTGTGGAGTTGGAGGGAGGCTGTGTAGTTTCAGGGCATAAAGAAGATAGGAAATGTTTATTCTTGAAGAGTGGGGCAGTGCTGAGGAAAATACAACATTGTCAGAATACTATTGAAGTTGGTAACCTTGGATTTGCAGTGATGCTAATCTGTTTTGTTGCCACCCGCCTCCCTCCCCCCATTATCCTATAGCTGCATTCCAAATTAAGGTTCAGGAGCTGCAGAAGATCAAGCAAGAGATTTAGAGCATTTAGCAGATAGTGATTTTAAAAGTAGGCTTTGGAATCTACTTTAGACCCTCCCTACATAGAAGACATACATTTAGGCTTTTTTCTTTTAGAATTTGATTCTACTTAAAGGTTTTTCAACTACTATAGATTACACTAACAGATGAGTTCTGTGTATAATTTTGCCATGTCCATCCTCCTTTCTTCACATAAAATATTACTGATAAGAATTATGAATGTTAAAATACAGATATATGCTAAGCAGTCTCATAAGGCCCTGAGAATGGTGCTGGAGTGACTTTTTGGGAGGGGGTTATTTATATATTTTTTTCACACAGTGTTACATTGCATTATTTTTAAGGGTCTTAAAAATATCCTATTCTCCAGCAGCTTCTTGTATTATGTGCTGGAGGAACCTGGTAGCATAATTTGATGATATTACAATGTCTATGAAAGTGCTTTGAAAAGTGCACAGCACTAGAAAAACAGATGTTTTTGTGCCTGTTCTGTGTGTTGTCCATAAAGCTGGCATGTCAGACTTTCCACAGTAGAACTGTAAAATAAACATTAAAGAATGTAGAGAATTAAGTATGCCTCTCTGGAGACAAGCTATTTCTTTCTAAAATCAAAGCAGTCAGAATGTATTGTGGTTGGAATAACTATAGAATATTCATGTCCCTGTGCCTTGCTTTGTTGTAGCAACATTTAGGGTAGCAAAGGAGAGATAGGTCCTTTAAATTGAAGACATAATTCTGTCTCTACTGCTGCCAAATCTTTGTTTTGTTTCTTGGCAGAAAGAGAACCCTATCTCTTTTGAGGGATCTTGTGTATATTTATCTTTAATTTCTACTAGACAGTGTGAGAATCTTTTAATTCTATTTGCCCTGACCCTGTTTTGTTTGTTTTAAAGTATTATGTACAAGCATTTGGTGAGCATTTTCTTCTCTTTCTGTCTTATTCTTTGCTTTTAGTTTATTTGACTCTTTGGGGTTTTACGTACTTTTTTTTAGTTAATAATAATTGTAAATGAATATGACACTTTATCATGCCAGAAGTGTGGCACCTTGTCCTCTATCTGAACACACTAATGTTAACCAATCTTCATGGAGTTTTACAAATATTTGTATAAGAGAGAAAGAGAGCCAGGAAAATAGTGAATATGAAACTTTGGTAGTTGTCCATGCCACATAAATACTCTTAGGTTTGCCATATGGAAAATGCACTTGTGTTCTTCAGGGAAACCTCTGCCTTTGCCCTTGCTCATTTCAATTTTCTTCCTATTTGTGCTGAATTCTTAATTAGGAATTCTGTTTGTCATGCCACACAAAGATATGTTGTTAGCTACTTTTATGCTTGGATATAAAAGGAGAGTTGCTTATGGGCCCATTGGTATTTTTTTAGGCCATTCATTGGCATTTACCAGAATAACATGAGCCACTGAAATAAGAAGTTATTTATTTGCTGCTAATGCTGTAGCAATCATATTTGCTGTGTTCACATTGATCCAAAACTCGTATTTCACTTTTAAAGACTTAAATGCAGGGGCGCCTGGGTGGCTCAGTGGGTTCAAGCCTCTGCCTTTGGCTCAGGTCATGATCTCAGGGTCCTGGGATGGAGCCCCACATCGGGCTCTCTGCTCAGCGGGGAGCCTGCTTCCCCCTCTCTCTCTGCCTGCCTCTCTGCCTACTTGTGATCTCTCTCTCTGTCAAATAAATAAATAAAATCTTTTAAAAAAATAAATAAAGACTTAAATGCGGAGACTGAAGACATCTTTAACTTTTTTCCTTTTGTGGCATTCGTATGCCAAGTTGAATGATTTGTTTTGTTCTCTATTTTCTTTTCAATTAAAAACAAAATACCTTTGGTTAGCACCTCAATAGAAAATTAGTATCTCTGATTTCCCTGTGAACTTCCTTAGTTGCTATTTTCTGATTTTAGTCTGGGTATTGTATTGGGTGAGGAAATCTCATCTCAGGTTTTGTTAGGTAATCTGGTAGCTCAGTAGATACTGCATAGTGGTTGTGAACAGCTGACCCGAGAGCATCAGTCAGACTGGGCATGAGCTCTCACTCTGCCACCTGCCAGCATTATTACTTTGCTTACGTTAATTTAAATGCATTAGCCTTCAGTTTCCTGTCCTTTGAATAAGAACAGATAGTAATACTTAAAGCACTTAGCTGAGTCCAGAGAGAGTTGGTGCTTCATATTAGCTATTTTTTTTCTAAATAATGTATAATCTGAATTTCTGTCTTCACGGGTTGTCAGATTTCTTTGATATAGTCACGACTTCCTAATTTAAGAATAAGTAAAATTATTTCAGGTTAACCTATTCACTGAGAAATTTTGAAAATGGTATGCTTAGGAGGGTTTGTTCTTTAACCAAGCAGAATGCAGTGTTTGGAGCTGCCATTTTGAAGTTATATTTTGTAAGTGAAATTTCTATGCTCCTCTTTAGAGTAAAATTTACTATTCAATTTATTCCTCTCTATTACGATTATTGTATGAGCACCTCCTGCATTAAGAATTTGGAAGTGTCATGAAATTGCTGGATTGTTATTCCCTTTAAAGGTTTTCACTAATCCTCTGATCATGTCAGTTTGGATTAATTTTGTCTATATATAGCAGATTAATAGTTGTGTCTGAGTAAGTCAGTGGAAAAGCTTAGGAGCATGTAGCCTCAAACTCATCTTCCATTTTCTAATCACAAAAGTACTATAATTTTGTTTTTACATGTCCATATGATATTAAAGAAGGTAATATTAAATACTTATATGAATATTAGAAAAGGGAAGGAGGTAATATCTTTGTTCACATACACATTGTGCAGGTTTATATTTCTACCCTTGTTGGTAAGAGATTAATTTACATTGGCAGACAACTTAAAATTTTTCTTTAGCCATACTATGATAGGTTTGTATTTCTTAATCTGACCTTAAGAAAAATATTTATGAGAGAAGGCTGAAAACTTATTTTCATTTAAAGGCTCTAAAAGGCCAAGTTGGCATGAAGCTTTTAAAACAAAATTGGATCTGGAGTGATGATGGTTTATTTAACAGATGAAGAAGAGTATCTGTCCCATGGTCACAGATACTGTAGTGAGCTGGAAATGAGAGAGCGGCTTACGTCAAACTAGAAGTGGTAGGAACGGAAGGATGCTTTTTCAGTTATCTGCTTTTTTTTTTTTTCATTAAAGCCTTTTCAAAAGGGCTGCATTAGTCTTTGTATGAAGACAGAAACTAATGAGGAAAAACAAGGGTAGCCACAGTGTTGCAGTTGGTAGCAGAGTTGGAAATAAAATACTTGGAGTAAAGCTAATGAATCAATCCTCCCTTCCTTCTTCCCTCTTTGTCTCTCTTCCCCAACCTTTCCCTCCCAGCCTCTCCTCTTTTCTTCCGATCTTTAGCAAAGGACCTTTATGGATTAGAGCTAAATTGCCATTTCATCCCTCGGTTTTCTTCTGTCCTTTGGATAACAGTGTGAGGTCTATTAAGGACTCACATTACCATGGTCTAGTTGTACAGAGTTAAGAAAGTAGCCCAGCTACATTACTAATTCATATGCTATATGACCTTGAGCCAAGGCCCTTAACCTCAATGGTAGTAATAAATAAAATATACGTATAATTTTATTTTACAACCAGCCTATCAGAAATGTTTAAAAACAATTACAACTTTCTAAAATGTTGAATTTTTCAAGGTGGTTCATTATATAAATGTAAAGTGATATTATGTAATTCTAATTTCTACTTGTACAGAATTAAGGCATTTGGGAAAAGGAGACAAAAGCCACACAATTCAACTTTTGTACAGGCTTAAAATGAATAGACTGATAGGATTGGAGAGTTGGGAATGTTTTGTTTTAGAATTGTAAAGTTGATAGAATCTCCGACTGCTTCTAGCTGTTTTGGAAAAAAAAGTACAATTTTGATATGCCAAGCATGCCAGTGTTAAAGGAACGCATGTGAACTGTAACATTTTTGTCCTACTGTTGTCATGACTTTGTATAAATAAACTAAGATAAGGTTGTT
This sequence comes from Potos flavus, assembly GCA_028534135.1. NCBI lineage: Eukaryota > Metazoa > Chordata > Mammalia > Carnivora > Procyonidae > Potos > Potos flavus. The sequence continues at coordinate 134,433,374 of CM052883.1, forward strand.
TGGTTCTGGCAGGTTCTGACACAGAGATTTGATAAGGAAAATGTAGTAGTACTGGAAAATATGCAGTAAGAAGGGAACGCTGGTTAACAATTTATAAATTTTTAGTGGCTACATGCCCAAGTGAAGTTTCTCTTTACCATAGAGAAGCATACATTAAACATCAGAGCCCTTCATTTATATAGGCTACTGTTGAACTACGTATGTTCCGCTGCTTTGTACCCAGGAGTGACTCATCACAACAGATGAATCTGTCTCAACAGTTAATGTTAACTTACTGTTTTCTACATTGGCCTTCTTGACAAGTATTTTAAAAGTAACATAACCCAAGTATCCACTGGGGAGTTAGGGGATTGAGCCTTGATCAATGGTTAGCACACCCACATCCTTTGCAAGAGTTGGCTTGGAGTTGCACGAGTCATCTCATAGGGTGTCCTCATCCTTCAGTTTGATTTACAATGCTCGTCATTCCAGAGAGTGTGCCAATTTAGCTGGGGATACTTGTGGAACTCTTTTAACAAGACCAGGAAGTGGACCGTCCCTAAATGAAATAACACTCCATCTGCTGTCTCAGAACTGTTAAACTGTTCCATTTTCTTTCTTGGCGTTCTGCTTATAGCTCATTTCATGATTTATGCAAATCTTAAAAATATAGGTGGCTATTTGCTGGAGTAAATGTGGTTTTAAATGGTGCCAGTGCCTGTGCTCCCCCCTAGTGTTTTTCTGTCTAGAAGAGAATGGCACTCATTTTGTGATCAAGCTCCTTCTTGTCTTGATCTATGACTTGGACTAAATTCAGCCCTGCAGCTAGCTTTTTGTTTTCACGGGAAGAATACTAAGCTTCCATGTTACCCTTTAATAATTTTTTTTTTAAGGCAAGCTAGAATTTTTGTCCCCTGATAAATCACAGAGCCTTTGTACATCACGGTTTCCTGATTTTTTTTTTCTCGTTTTGTGTTTCTCTCTGAGCTGAAAGATGCTTGTGAATAAAGTATTACTATATTCTCAGTGAACCGATTATATTCTAAAACCAGCCATTCTTGGGCCTTATTTAATAAGGAGTTTTAGAACTTTGGAAATATTGAATAATTAAGTGATACATACAGTATATAAAAAATCTCTTCAAACTAGCTTGGTCTAAATTCAGAATTTTAAAAAGGGGATGTAGTTCGTGCATGCAGTCACTGAAAATCATCAAGGATTTATTGCTCAGAAGGACTAATATAGTTTAAAGAATAAGAACTATGGGTGGTTAATATATTAGTGGTATCCATGTTGGAACTCTGGATTTCTCTTGAGTGGTAGAGGAGATAAGTAAGATACATAAGTAAATCTACTATATGTGATAGTGCCGTAGTGAGGGAAATGTCAGAGAAAGAGATGACTTCTGATTGAAGAGATTGGAGTAGAGCTCAAAGAGAGGGGCTATGAATAACACTGCCGTGGAAAATGGGTGGAGAAAAGATGCTTTCAGGCAATAAAAAGTGTGTACTATGGCTTAGTAGGAGCAAAAGGTACATTCAAGGTTGTAGTGGGAGATACAGGGTCTGATTGATGACCGTTGGCACATGCTGTCACAAAACACTACGCAGGCGACTGGCAACAAGTTACACGGAGAGTAAATGCTGGATGAGATGCTGGAGGAAGTGTGGTAGCAAAGAGGGGGCTTTCAAAGGTTTTCTGGCTAGCCCTTGAAGGAACAGAAGGGTTTGACTCTAGAGGTTCCCAAAAGGAGAAAAAGGAGCATAGTCACAAAGGTAAAAACAAGAGCAGTAAGAAAGACCAGTTTTGCTCTGTTGAGGTTGAGAGAGAAAAGTGAGTTAGCCAGAGTGAAGAATCTTGAATGCAAGGCTGAAGAATTTAAATTTTACCAAAAATGATTTGGGGATTTTTTTGGCACTCCCATGCTGAGAAGCCTTTAATGATCAGAACAATATTTTGAGATGAGTAGAAATATATGGGAAAGTTTTGGTGGGCGGAAGGACCAGAAGCAGAGGTACCAGTTAGGATTGAACAAATTTAGTTATGATATTTGAAGTAAAAGTTAAAGGAGGTAGAAGAATTAATAATGATTACAATTTAGTCCCCCAAGTGGTGGTGGTAACAATTTGAATATTTGATGCTTTGGGAGAGAATATTGATTTAGTCAGTAAACACATTCTTTTAATTGCGGTATAATTGGTGTATAACACTATGTGATCTAAGGTGTACGATGTGTTGATTGGTGCCAATGCATATTTAATGACACCTATTACGTGCGGTAGGCACTGGGGTTATAATGGGGTAAAAATAAGGTCTGCCCCACATGGAGCTTACATTTAATGGGGGAAAGAGACAAGATACAAATTTAAATATATATTTATATAAAATCAGACCTATAATGTGAAATATAATATATATGATGTCAGATAATGATTAGTGCTCTGAAGAGAAAAAGCAAGGTAAGAGATAAGGAATGAAGAAAAAGTGGTCAGTATTTTAGAATCTGTGAGATAACATTTGAGTAGAGACCTGAAAAATGAGGGCAGGAGCCTCACTATCTGGGGAAAGCGCATCCCCGCAGCATGGCAAGGGTAGGCCCGAAGACGGCAAGGAGCCCACCTGGCTGGCGGAGAGCTGCAAGGGGCGGAGTGATAGGGAATGAGATGCACAATGTAACTGGGGAGCAAGGTATTTAGTGTTCTGAAAGCCATGGTAAAGAGTTTGAATTTTATTCTAGTATGATGGGGCATCATTGGGAGTGCTATGACCTCTGTTTTCAGAAGATCCCCAAGGCAGCAGAGTTGATGGAGAAGAGTTAGGAGGCGATGGCAGTCCTCCCAGTGAGGTAAGGTGAGCCTAGGATGGTCTTACTGGAGGTGGTGAGAAGTTGTGGGATTCCAAAAATGCTTTGGAGGTAGAGCTAGACGTGGGTTGTGAGAAACAGAATCAAGGAGTATCACTAGGTCTCTACAGTAGGTTTGTGTGAATTAGAAAAAAGCTAGCTCTGCCTTTGCATAAGCAGACCCTGTCAGCACGTTCGTATGAAGAAAGCTCCCTTCTTTCTGTCAGGTGTACCACTTGGGTGCTGGACACCACAGTGAGGTGAGAGGAGCATGGGCTGGTTACCCCTACTTGGCCAGGCATCCTTGAGGAGGGCTCAGCCAGTGCAATACATGCAGCAGCCCTGGATGATAATTCGGCTTTTGGCCTGAGCAACTGGGTGAATTTTAGTGTCATCCCCAAATGAAGGAGACCAGAAGAGGAACTAACTGGGGTCGGGAGGTGGAAATCAAGTTCAATCTTATGTGTAAGTCTGAGATGCCTGTTGAGCATTCTGGAGGCAATGTCAAGTAGGCAGATGGGTATGGATTTTTTGTGGGGAGCCATCAAAGCTGCAGAGAGGCTTGCTATTTTTGAGTTTGAAATGGCAGCATGACAAGCAAGTGGAGCTGTTGAGTTAAGGCTTAGGAACAAAGATTTAGATTAAAGATGTAGATTGGGAAATCATTCTGGCAAAAGGAATGTGAGACCTTTGAGGAAAATTATACTGCAAAAGGATGGAGACTGCCTTTGGTGTATTCTTAGGCAGTGGCAAGTGGGAGATAATTCTGCACAGCAAACCAGAGGAAGATCTGGGTAATCAGCACTGTGGAAGACAAGGAGTAAGAGGGCAGGGCTTGGCGGGGAGGTCATTGAGAAGCAAGGCTTGGGAAGGCTGCTGGAGCTTTTGAGAGTAGAGGTAATAGTGGGTGAGGAGGCAATTTGCAGGAAATTAAAAGTACAAGCTACTTTCAGAAAATATGCACCGAGGGGGTAGCAGTAGGGTTATATGTTGGTTTTTCAAAACAGGTTGAAGTTGTGTCTGTATTGAGGCAGAAATAAGGGTACCAGTGAAGGAGGGAAAGGTTGAAGGTGCTGGAAACAAGAAGGATAAATGAGGGAGCAAGTTTAGGTGATTGGGAGGATATATGTTTAAAGGAATAGGTAAAGAAGTTAGTCTCTGAAGTGAAAAAGGTTATATCTGTTTTGCTTTGAGGTTTGGAGAGAAAGAAGGGAGAATAGATATTAGAAGCAGATGTTTTGTGTAATAGAGGAGGGAGAAGTGAGAACAGTTATCTAAGTACAGCTGTGGTCAGGGTCATCTGCTTTAGGGGACACCACTGGTATTAAAAGGCCTGAAGACAGAGTGAAAGGGAATCAATCAGAAAAAAAAAAAAAAATTGTCAAGCAATGATGAGAGACCAGCTGGAAATTTGAAGAATAATTTGTAATAGCCCATCAGTATTTTTTCCGTGGGCCGAAGACCACAAAGGGAATTGGAGATTCCAATTGGATCCAATTAAAAAAAAAAAAAAAAGGGCACTTGGAACAGTGGTTTATAACCAAGAAGAGTGCCTATTAAAGTCACCTGGAGACTTTTTTCAAAAGGCTGTTTTTCCTACAATGTATCAAATTGAGGTGTGGGAATAGGACAGTTAGGAATGAGAAGGGAGATGCTTCTGTATCCTTTTAGAACATTCTCTGTGATTCCGTGAAGCTTTTCCCGCCACCTCCAGTGAGAATACTGTCCCGGATTTAGGATTAGCAGTAGACTCACTACAGAGCACAGGCTGGGCAGGAGCAGTAAAGGGTGGCGTGGAAGGGAAGCTAATGGAATGAAGGAATAAGAGTAAGGTTTTCTGGAGTAATGTCAACTATACCAGTAAAATTTGGGGAGTGTGTTCAGCTAGTTAGGTTCCTGTACTGCAGAACTTTACAGAGCCTTTCATATACCCATGAATCTCCAAGAAGGGGATTTAATATTTTAAGAAAATACCTGACTATAGGACCCTTTTTTCTTTCCAGAGCATCTGTGCAGTCTCTACAGAACACATTGTGAAAATGCTGACCTAGAGAAGTCCAACAATGGCTAGTTCCAGTTGGATTTAAAAGGAAAGCCACAGGGAGAGGGAAGCCATTGTGGAAAGGGGGAAGGTCCAAGTTAAGCTCTTAAAAGCGCACCTCCCAGGCCCATGGCTTTGTTGGTGGATAGCTGGGTTGCTTTCCATCCCTCTAATTCAACTCCTGTTTTCAGCCATTGAGCCCACTGTCAGTTGGATCATCAATATGAATATTGAAGTTGCCAAAGATGAAAGTGGGACTTTATGAAGTATTACATTGTGTGTTCAATAGTTTCTCAAAACGGCTGGATAAAGTCTTTGAAGGAAGGCCAAAATCTAATGACCTTTTAGGATAACCAGTCTTTTCCTTAATTGCAAGGACAAGCAAGTGGATAACTGCAAAAGAAGAGACACTTTGAAGTCTTGGAGCACTCATTAGCAGTGACTTAAAATCTGGGGAGTTTACCCACCTTTTAAGCAGAGGCAGTGTCACAGGCTCTGAGAATGCCCCAGTTTATACTACCTGGGCATCGACTTGAAGACTGTCTTTCCAGGGGAGTATAGTCCTTAAGTTTAAGGTGATTAATACTGAACGCTGTCTCCTAGGATTTCCAGAGAAGCCAGTGATTGGTGATTGGTGAGGACAGTGATTGCTGGCAGGGATTAGACATATATATAGCATGATTTAGTTTTTTAACAAAGATGTGATGTGAATTTTATGAGTATAAAAAGTCCACTCATGGTACTGAGACAAACTAAATTAGAACGGTTCTAGACAATTTTCACTTGCCCCAACTATATGTGTTTCACAGGTCCCAAATTTCCGCTTTTGTGCCAATATTATTCCACTCCCTCTTTCACGTAGCTTATCTTTATTGATGAATTTTCTCTCCTAACCCTCTATTTCAAAAAGAGTCCACACACGTGTCCTTTTTGGTGACAGAAGTGTACTTGTGGTAACTTTGTGCGTGTGACCCAGCTGAAGAGTTCAGAGCACATGGAGATCACTTACCGGTGACAGTAGCACAGTCTATTTATTTTCCCCCCATGGATGCCTGAACTCTCTTTTCTTCACAGGTGAAGTCAGTGATAAACCTTTTGTTTGCCGCGTATACTGGAGATGTGTCTGCACTTCGAAGGTGTGTTAACAGGGTGGCATATGGCTCAGCATATGGTTTGCAGGAATTTATGAAGTTGCTTCGGGGCAGATGGCCATTTTTTAAGGCTAAAGTCTCACTTCCATTTCTAATAAAAATGACCCAAACAAATTTATACTAAATCCCATTTCCAGTGCCTCAGGCTTCCTGTGCAGTCTTGTCCTTTTCTATCTCCTAAAAAGCCCAGACCTCTGTTGTCTCAAGTGTAACTGTTCAACTAATCTGGCTCATTAGTGTTTTATTGGAGTTGAATGAAATTTTCTCAGACCCCATCTCCCTTCCCTTCCCACATTTGGAGGTGAAGGGAGAGTGAAAATAGGGGCATTTAGTGTTCGGTAGATCCCAGGGTTAGAAGGGTTGTGGGCTGCACACTTAACATAAGATCTCTTGTACAGAGTCACAACTGAAATTTAATATGGGAAAATATCTATGCTTAATTTCTACCTTTGTCTTAAAGTCCAATTAGTATTTATATCAACAGTATTGTATTATAAACTTAAAATTGCTTGGCAACTAGATCTTAATTGTTCTCACCAGAAAAAAGAAATAATTACATGATGTGATAGAAGGGTTAGCTAACATTACTGTGGTAATCATATTGCAGTATATAAATATATCAAATCCAACATGTTTTGCTTTAAACTTCCATAATGTTCTATGTAATTTTATCTCAATAAAACAATGTGCACTTTAAAAATTCTTTTTAAAGTTTCCTGATTAGTACTTTATAGTACACTATAAAATGTTAGTTTACAGAATGGGAGCCTCAGTAAAAACATTAACTTTAGTAATAGGTATTAGTTTCTTGCCGTTCTGAGGCACAAACTTTAGTATGCTACTATTCTTGAGTTTTGAACGATTAACGTAATGAAGCTGAATTCTGGGAGAGTTGGTGAAGATTTCCTTTTACCCAAAAAGAACAAAGCTAAGGAAAAGAGGGAAGGTGGCATTTACCCAAGAGGCTCTCAAGTTCCCATTAGTGAGCCTCACAAGACCTTAGACTGATGGGGTAAATGTTCCAAGTGTGAATTACATTTTACAGACCATGAATAGCTATTCTTACACGTTTTCAGATTTGCTCTGTCAGCCATGGACATGGAACAGCGAGACTATGACTCTAGAACAGCCCTTCATGTAGCTGCTGCAGAGGGTAATATATGAATCATTCTTTTTCTTTTCTTTTTTCCAGATGTAACTTCTACTTAATACTAAAATCTGCCTATTTTGTTTTGGATACAGGTCATGTTGAAGTTGTTAAATTTTTGCTGGAAGCGTGCAAAGTAAACCCTTTCCCCAAGGACAGGTGAGCACTTATATTACCTTCTACAATGTAATTGGCAAGTCAGTGTTTTATTATACAGGGCTATAATATTTAACTTGATGGTATATTTAAATCCACTATGTATATATTGGAGACATTCTTCAACTTGCTATGGTGCCTTACAAAGGCAGCAAACAAAACCTTGTTTCTGCTAGGTTGATCATTCTTTCTCCCATATCCTATCTCATCTAAGGATGGTTCTCTTATTCAGAATTTTTTGGGTTAGTCTGTCAGTACACTGTATGAAGAAAACATATCAGAAAAGAAAAAATAGGAATTCTGTCCTTGTGGGGCTTTTAACTTCATAGGGTAGACAAGATAAACATTTATAGGAGCATATTAAAAATGTGTAAGAAAGTTACTGTCACAGAACGTTAAAATGAATTTAGGCTTTCTTGAAATTCCTAGATTTGGTTGGTGTCAGTTTTAAAAGGCTCTATGGAGTTGAATTTTAATCTGTGCTTTGGGAAGAGATAAGATTTGAAGGCACGGAAAGGAGAGAAGGGTGCTGTCAGCAGTGGGAGAAATCTGCCCAGAATATACTTTGCTCCTCTCCGCTCTCTCTCCTGGTCCACATGGTAAACCGCCTTTCATCTTGAAGTGATTGCCGTCCACAAAGCGGATGGTCACAGGAGGCTTGAGAGTGTTGCTATATTACATATATAAATATATGAAGTCAACTCTGTGCTCATAGACTTACACATCACGTGACTGGAGTTATGTAACTGATGAGTCAGTGATGAGAATAAAGGTTAAGAATTGAAGGAAAAAATACTTGAGAGGTTTAAGTTTCATTAGGAGTTTTGGATTGGATATTTGAGGACTGTATCAATAAGTAGGGGGCAAGTTGATTATTCTGGCCATTAGATCTTTGTTTCACTGTTTTTTTAAATTATAAGTTTTTATAAACAAATTTTTTTAAATTATAAGTTTTATTAATTCCAGCTGCTTGCAAGAAATGCAGAAAAGTTATTGTGTCTGAAAATTGTTAGTAGTGATATAAGTATGGTAACACTTTGGTTATCTCATCATGACCTTTACTGGCAATATTCTAAAACCTCATGTTAGAGGGGACAATCCTCCCTTTTATCCCCCAATGTAATATTCATACCAGCTCTTTGTAGAGCAAGAAACTGATGAGAGTGTTTCCCCCATCCAACCTTGTGCCCTGTGTTTATAATGCCAACTAAAACATTATTTAATACATGGTGGAAACAATTACTGTGCTTTATATTTATATTTTATCCTTTATATCTAAAGGTTGAAACGTTTTGGTTTTTGCCCTACATTGGCCTCTAGGAATGTGGAAGTAGATGTACCCATCTGATAGGAAGGAGTTAGCTAAATAACTTGGTAACTGGATATTTAACTACTCTAGAATATAACCTAAACCAAGACAACTCTTCTTCATTTCATAGAATCAGTGTTCCCTCAAACTGTAAAATAGGCTTGAGTGAATGTAGTGTATTCTTTAAAGCTGACAGTTTGTATTATTTCATGGAAGAAGAGTTGTCAAAAAGGTTACTTGCAGGTAACAGGCAATTGTTCCAGAAAGATAGATAGTTATATGCTGTAGATGCCTGAACAGTACCCCCACCTCCCGGTTTAGGGCCACTGACTCACTAAATTAATGAAGGCCAGTGTGGAAAAGGAGCTGTTTTTGGAGAAACATGAAGATATCTGTAAAATATTACTTACCTGATTTGAAAAATGAAGACTACCAAATTTTATCCAACAATATTTTCTGAGACTATTCAAAAAACCTTTCAGTTCCCTACTGTGACCCAATTAAGGAGGTAAAAGGTTGAAGACAGAGCTGGAAAGGAAAGAAGAAATGGCAAGAAGGAAAACCAGAAGGTTGGGAGAGTAGCACATGAAAAAGTGGGAGTCTGGGCGCCTGGCAGCCATGGAGAAGTTCAGTGGAGAGAGAGGAAGACAGGCTCAATAGTTTGTCAAGTATTAGGGAACTGATTCTCACACTCTTATCTACCTGCATTGTGAGTTCACAGTATTAGCTCTTCTTTCCAAAGGCAGTTTAGCTGGTTAATCGCTGCTGGCAACTCTTTCTCTTATCTTCGGTCTTCACCTCTGTCACTGAGGAGCACACCCCAGAAACACACTTACAGTGGAAAGCGTCCTTACTGTTCTGGTGGTGCAGTGGTCCATTCGAGCCCCTGGGTTCCCATCCTTACCAGAGATGAGGACAATGTCAATCCCTCTGGGGCCGATGCCCGCTCCTCCAGTGTGTGTCTGGGCCCTCATGAGGTCACAGTTATTTCCAGACTTCTGAGATTGGTCGGAATTTTTGAATTACAGGAACACAAATTTTCAATCAAAGGATAGGGTGATGGGTGTTATACACCTGACTTTCTTTTCCTTGAACATTTTATTTAGGGAGCGATCCTGTGGGCTTTTCATGAAATTAAAATTCAGGAATCCCAGAGGAGTCCATTGTATCTGTCAACACTAGAACTTTCCCTCCATACGCACTTAGATACATGAACAAGATCCATTTCTAGACGATCGTTTGTTTCCTCTTCCTCCCCATATCTCAAGTGGCCTGTAAGACCACTTTTTGAATTACGAATCCCTTTCTGTACCTTAATTAATTTATACTTGTAACATTGCTAAAATAGCAGAATTTGAATGGCCCTTAAGCCTGCTAAATTTAGCATCTCAGGACGCTGGATTATAATCTTTGTACGGAGATTATCTAACGACCCAGTCCATGTTGTGCTACTTATTTAGGTGGAATAACACGCCCATGGATGAAGCGCTGCACTTTGGACACCACGATGTATTTAAAATCCTCCAGGAATACCAAGTCCAGTACACGCCTCAAGGAGATTCCGACAATGGAAAAGAAAATCAAACAGTCCATAAGAATCTTGATGGATTGTTATAACGGTCTGAAACCCCAAATATAAATCACTTACCTATTTAATTGTGGAAAATGATTATGAAGAACATGTGTATTTCTATCTGGTAGTGATGTATATTTTACAACATTTGTCATTTCAGTGTTACTGGAGTTTTCTTCATTGTACACACAGGACAAATCTGATCTCTTTGGGAAAAAATAGAAATAAAACAATCTCCCTCCATAATGTGAGCAATATTTACCTCGTGCATTGTATAATTTGATGTAAAAGAAATAGTTACCAATGCTAGCTTAACTGTGTGTTCTGTGAATTTTCAGTTTGTATGATGAACTTAGGCATTTATAAATTAAGTTCTGTTGTACAGTCTGTCCAGATGGGTCAAGGCTGCCTTTAGGAGCAAACAGAGTGTGATTTTCAGGACTTCAGATGTAGATTTAGTTTGAGTGTCTGAACAACTATATGCACTTAGGGTTATGTGTTTTAAATGTCTCCCAACACCCTAGCTTCCTGGTGTGACTCTTTAAAAATTAAAATAGTTAACAACTGTTAGTAGCATAGACCAATTCTGATTAGACTTTATCAGGGAATCTGTTTAAGATATGTTTGGTGACCAAAATATATATGTGAATGTAGTTCTATAATACTTATGAAAAAAATTTCCTTTTTCTATATCCCCCTTAGTCCAGCCTCTCTTCCCAGACATTTAGCTATTTGCCTCTTCGCTTTAGCTGGGAATGTGGGTGCTGGCACTCTATGCAGTTTTCATGTTTTCCACCGTAAGTCAGAAAATATCTCACATATCTGGCATCCGAGCTACAACTATGCCATTTGTCTACAGGTGATGAACCAGAGACAAATTACTAAGCTAAGTACAAATCAGTCAAATTCATCAACCTAAAAAAAGAAGGGATGAGCTACCACAGCTCTTTAAGGTATGTTTCAGTTTCCAGGATAAGGATGAGGATAAATGCAGATCAACGCTCTAAGCTACCAAAGTTATTACGATGGTATGGGAATTGTTACAGTTATCATTTATTTTTAAACCCATAATTAAAGGCATCAAGATATTTGTTCTGCTTGGGGGACCATTAGATCACTCCAGTTTTCTCCTGATTCTCTACTGTATAATTGGTGGTGGACTCTAATAAGAAAAGGCCATCTCATTTCAAATTGAGACCCACTGTTTGTCTTGGGGAGGAACTGCACCTATGCTTTATCCTATCATACCTCAGAGGTAAAGGGGTTTGCTAATGAGGACTTCTAATGTTGAGCACACACACAGGCACATACACATACAAGTGGACTTTTTCAAAGCCTTGTTTAGTGAAATGAGCAAAATCCTCAACTCCCAGAATGCTGGCTGTTATATTGTAGCAAATTCAGCAAGTTCCTTTTTTTTTTTTTTCCCTTTTCTATCAGCACACACTGTTGCTTCCAACCTTTATCATGCCTAAGGGCCCTTTCCCCCTCTAGCACCCTCCAAATGTTTCCATTTTTGCTTCCAGTTGAAGTGAGTGGCCTCAGCCATTGCCCTTCTATTACCTAGACAGCACCTCCTTTGGAGGAACTGTGGCCAGTGCTCCTTAACTGAGCTGCATCAGGCACGAAGCTGTGCCCACGTGTGTGCTCCTATGGGAATACGGGGGCCGGGCTTCTAGCCCTGCCGCTGTGTTCCTGCCCCACGGATCTATCAAGCCATGCAGACAGGGAGTATTTGCAAACTGCTGTAGAGGAACAGCATTCTCCCCACAGACATTACAGGGTAGGATGTTCTTTAACTGAAATAACTTTGCTCAAACAGCAGCTTGCTTTGCGGTGATGCAAATGAAACATTAAGATGATTCCATTGTGTGGCTTAAAGGTTACCAACAATTTTGAGGCTTTAATGAAAAGAGGTTCTAACTGTTGTTTGTAAACAAAGGGAGTTTTCATCTTTTTTCAGATCAAAAGTATTTTGTAAAATCTTTGTCGTTTAGTCAAATGTGTCCTTATCTACCCATGAGGTTATTTGTGACTCTGCTGGTTCCTGCTCTGGCTGTTTGCTGTTGGCTGGTAATAACAAGTACACTTGGCTTCAATGCTTTGGACTGTGCTCTTAACTGCTGCCATCAGTATACTCCAAAGATCCTTTTGTTTTGGCTTTAGGATCGTAAATGCTTTTTCTGTACCATGAGAGCTCTCTAAGGTCATGTTTATTTAAAGCTTCGTATACATCGTTGTTTTTGGTGGTCTCAATTCTAATGATCTCATTTTCGGGTGTAATGTGCTGTATCCCACTACTGCCCCACACTGCCCTCTAGCTGCAGAGCTGGATTAGCTATCCACCATTTGATGCTGTTGTCTGTCTGGCGGGGACTGAATGACCTGATGTGGGATTTAGATTCTTCCTGGGGACTGTACAGCTATGAATGTATTTGCTTCCAGAACCTCCCAAAGTGAATCTAATCTTAAAACTATAACTTGTAAGTATTCTGAAATTGGGAAATATTTATTTTAAATGACATCAGGTAGTGTTGCTTTTTACAGCATAATAAATACATGTATCAAAAAATACCTGTAAAAAATGAATTTTTTAAAACCACTAAGGGTCTCTTACATCACTGGGTTAGGAACTCTGCTGAGAATACAGACTGTATCTAGTTGGTTCAAATCAATTTCTAATGCCGACTCTGAGCCAGGTACTACGCAAGGCGGCAGCTGGGGTGATCACAATGATTAAGATGACGACCCTGTAAGCTGTTCAGCCTTGAGGGGGGGAGGATGGACAGGCACGTTTCCAGTGCTCTAGAAGCTAACACGACCAATCTGCAGTTAGGACACACTCGGTATGTATCTGTAGAATTCAATCATTAAACATGTCCTTCACTAGGAGGGGTTCTAACCTCCTTTAGTGAGAAGAGGGGTGGTTTTCACAAAGCCTTGCCATCTACTGAGGGAACTGAATCCAGTCCTGCCACACTAGGGTCTGAGCAGGACGAGCTGGCAAACTGCAGCATCTTATCCTGGTTCATGGGGATATGGAATGGCATTCGCTTCTAAGGCCGGAAACCCCCGGTCTATAGGGTTAGGGTTAGTGTGTGGTTTTCTACCCATACAGACGGTATGAGAATACCACGGCTGCCATTTTCAACTCTGAGAGTTGTCACAAAGTAATTTGCTTTGCAATAGTAGTCAGACGGTGTGAATCATCTGCATTACTGACATTTCAGGACTGAACGAGACATCAGACGTCTCTAATCTAATCCCACTCTCACGGATGAAGCTCAGACCCAAGAGTGGGCTGTGATACAAAACTTTTCTCATGTTCTTTCTCTACATCCTACCACACTGTGCCCACTATGGACAGAAAACTTGGTTACTTGAAAATTAGCTAAAAGCTCTCTGTGGAGTTTTAAAGACAAGTGTAAGTGCTACAGTGCTCAGCCTTGCAGCACGTGGTCGCCAGGAGCTGTGTGTACACACATCCCCACACAGAGGCAGCACACCAGGGCAGGGGAAACAGATGAGCAACACCAAATACAGAAAAATTAAATTACGCTTATCCTTGATACAACAGGAGCATCTTACCTTTGTGGGACTGTTTTTAAGGGCTGGGTAATCTTCCTAATTTTACTTGCTAACCTTCATAGTAAAATGAGTAAATTCATGACTCACAGACCAGACAGCAAAGGGAAGCAGCCCATGAACGTGTTAGGTCGCACTTTAAAAAGGGGCTTTGGGGGGAAGGGGTATTTTATAGTTATATAAAGAAAGGATGTGATTACTAGAAGATCAGGGAAGGTATGTGTGTTTTGGGATGGAAAGGATTAGAAAATTACAAAGCAGCAAAGATGGGGCATTTTATTTCTATTCTGGAGCCTGGACCTGATTCCAGGCCTCCATGCACTCCAGCCTTGCCCCTAGCTGCCTCTGCACGTCTTTTTTTTTTTTTTTTTTAGATTTATTTATTTGAAAGAGAGAGAGAGTGACAGGGAACACACAAGCAGGGGGAGCAGCAGGCAGGGGGAGAGGAAGAAGCAGACTCCCCACTGAGCAGGGAGCCCAATGCGGGCCTTGATCCCAGGACCCCAGGATCATGACCTGAGCCAAAGGCAGACACTCAACCGACTGAGCCACCCAGGCGCCCCTCTCCACATGTCTTAAAGAGTCTACTAGAATTGAGTCCAACAAGCAGTCATAACAACAAAAAGAAACTGCTTCATTCATGTACAAAAAAACAGGGAAAGGCTGCCAACACACCAACACCAGGGTATCAAAGTGGGGGGATGGCACTAAGAAACAGAAGTTACATAGTATGAGAATACGAAACTGATTATAAGCTTTCTGTCAAAAGTACTATTGAGGTACCTCTACATTTGTATGCCCAATATAAATTTAATACGTTTAAAACTGCTTAAGTGTGGTACATTTTTTCAACTGGCCAAGTAAGATGTTTAATTCCTCAGTATAGCATACATATAAACCTGAGGTTAGTTTACCAAAACTTGGAAGCTGAGTATGATTATATCTTTTAAGAGCTATAAAATTCATCTTAGAAGGTTCTAAAAACCGTATTATCTTTAGCCTTCCTAAAACTGTTTTAAATGCCATTTCCTTGGAATTGTGCATATTTTTATATAACAATTTAAGTTATCTGTAGCTTTTGGCTATGTCTCACAAAATCTTATGTTTTCATAAGTAAGGCAGTTAGAACCTATGATCCAGTATCTCACATCATCTTAGGCTCCAAAAGAGCAGGGCTCTTTGTTTTTGTTTACCAATATTTCCCAAACATCTAGAACAGTGCCTGGCTCACTGCAGGTGCTCAATATATATTTGATGAACTAGTATAGTGAGTGAGTCTTAACCAAAAGAAGCCACTCAAGCAAATACCCCTTGCTTTGGGAAGAGCATCCCAGTCCGAACAGTAGGTACATACCACAGTTTTCAAAACAATTTCCAGTTTTTTTCCTGTTTTCCCTGGGACGGTCAGAGGTGAAAGGAGTGCTCTGTTTATTGAGACTTAATATTCCATTTTAGCTTACAGGCAATAAATAGATTTTGGTCATTTAATGCTGAATAAATAGCTCAATCATTTATTGCCATCTCAAGAATCTCTTTCTTATTTGATAAGGAGAAATTTTTCTCAGGTGGTACATAAAAGCTCTGTGCTTATCAAGCCCTCTACAAAACCACACCAGAAGCACTCTTAAAACTCGCGAACATCCCTAAGCCAGGATCAATGTGGTGACTCATGATAATGATTAATTATAGATGAATACAAACTTAGGGCTAGGCAGGGCCTTATCTACTGGAGAAATACAGTTCTCCAGGTTTATTATAAAGAAACTGTGTTATTTCCTAGATGTAGATACTGCAGATGCAGAGATGAGAAAGATGGTATTTGTTACAATGCCAGCATTCAAGCCTACACCACTATTCCCTGACGACTCTTCAAACAATAGGTAAGTCTAGCCTGCCAGATTTATGTCTAACTGGTGATTGTCTTTCATTACACTTTTTTTTTTTTTTTCCAGCACAGGGTGCCTTTTACTCTGAGAAGGCCATGGCTTTCTAGCTTACAACATCTTTGGAGAAAAATGGCCCCTTTTGGCGTGGGCGCAGTGACTCCTCAGGAAGAGCCCCTCTAATCTTGGGATGTGGGTCTGAGATGTGGCTTTGGAGACAAGAGTCCCACTTGCCATGTATTTCTAAATTAGAAACTTATATTAGCAGTACCAAAATACATTTCAAACATACTGCCCAATTATTTGTGCACTCAGAGGCAGCTGTAGTCATCAAGACCACAGCACTTTTTTTGTTTGTTTGCTTTTCATGGCACTCCTGCAGCTCGCTGCAATACTGCTTCCTGCCTGCTCTCTTCCACTGACCCATCTGCCACAGCAGTTCGGGCTGCTGGCAGGGTAAGAAGGGCCAGTGCTCCTAGGAACGTAGTGTTATCAGCCTTACTCAAAAACAAGGACTCACACATTTGTATGTTTGATCATAAGAAGAAAATGAGAAAAACATCAAACCTACACATAATGCCAGTAACTTTTAAAATCTTTATGCCAAATTTGTTTGTAAGAGACAAACATTAGAGTTTCAATACTTCTCAAAAGTCACCAAAATCTCTTGGCTGGCATGGTAAAATGAAGCCACGCCGGGTTGTTCTCAAAGGGCCCAAACATACCAAACGGTTAAAATGCTGACAATTGGAAACAATATATTTTTTTAACGTTCTGTTCTTTGTCCCTTCTTCATTTCAATCTAAAAAGTCAATCCAAAGCCGGTCAGGTTCATGTGGTCTTACGTAAAAACTGAGAGGAGGGGAGTACCACGTGCAGATTATATTTCATGCGATACAGACAGTTTAAATTTTAAAATAGACTTTGAGAAAAGTTTATCCCCACAAGACAAATATGGCGTTTACGTAGTAATACAACTGTGGTGGTGCCGGTGGGGAAATGAAGGTGCAGCTACAGAGACAGCAGTCTGTGAGAGTTCTGTGGAAGAATGCTGCCAAACCCACCCCGCTAAGCCACATGTGTGCTGTCAGTGCTAGTGAAGGAGGATGGTAAGTAAGAGAATACGATTCACGAAACAATCAGAAAGCAGTCTAGAAAAAGCACAGGAGAGATAATGGAACCATTTGCAAATGTATTTGTGAGAGACACACATCACTGAAAAACATGGAAATCTCAATGCAGTTACATAGGATGAGTTTTCAAATTGTTTGATTCTCATATGATCTCTGGTTAATTACTTGTCACTCTTTTTCTTCTCAATTTGAAAATTTTATGACTAAGACTAAATACCAGCTAATAACAATAAAGACACATTAACCCATTTAAGAAACATGAATTAAATTTCTGAGTTAGGGAGTAACAGGATTTTTGTCTCAAGAGAGTGGTTGTTAATAGCCTGGTTCCTTTGACAGAAATGTGAAGATAATTTCATTTACTAGTGACTGTGATGAAGGTGGAATATATTCAGCTTTGGACATTAAGGCTTAAACAGAAAAAAAAACAACTCAAGAGTCTGGAAAACGTATTTCCTTCTACTGATATTAGCCATATAGCTATAACAAACAGAAAGGCTAAGTCTCCCAAGAGAGAGAATTTGCTTTTAGCTTTAAATGGCCAGTGTGGAAAACGTAATAAAGAACACAACTTTTACCCCCTGCCCAGATACAGAGTGGCTACTTTTGATAAACAGCTGATGTAATTCTGTGTGACTCAGCTTTGAACGATTTCATAAGTAACCCATCGGAAAACCTCCAGCCATATTTAGAGCGGAGGGAAAAAGTAAGAATTCTCTAGAATAGAAATTTGCCAATCCTCCATCAAGAAGTTCCCTAAATAACCGTGTGATCTATCCAACAGCCTGTAACAGCAGCGAGGCACTGACTTTGTGCACAGCATTTTACGTGCTGCTCAACTTCTCTCACCTTTCCTAAAGGATTCTCATTCTAGCCCTGACGTTTTCAGTGTATCTGGATATTTTTCATTTGTAAAACCCACTCTACGGAGAGAGCCTTCCAATTTTACCTTTCATAAGATGCATGAAGCCCTTCAGAGTAACAAATGTTTCTGAACTAGGGGGAAATCCACTTGCTATCAACAGGTTGCAGCAAATTTGTTCGTCTTTGTTTCATTTCCCTAGAAACATAGGATGTGAAGGACCAGACTAGCAGGAGGGAATCACAGATGAGAAGGAAAAATGTCGCCAGAGAAGATGAGAAAAATTCATGCTCTATACTGCATTCATCTGTAAAAAGATAAAATGTGGTTAAGTTTATTACACAGCTCTTGTGAAATGCAGATCCACATATTTTAACACAGTTTGTCAGTTCTACAATGGGGTAGTAGGAAGACACTTCCACAGCAAATAACCACCATGGAATTAGAGGGCCTTCAGCATGTGCTATTTATCCTTTTTCCTGGACTAATCGAGATCTTTTATATCATCTAAGTGGATGGATTATTCCTCTGCAGCCTGCCGGCTTAATTCTGTCAATTCATCCCAGCCGCACAAAGCTTTTTGCTGTTATGCAAGTCTGGGTCAGAGCAACGCGGCAAATCTGCTCCCGCAAAACAAGGTCGAGGCAGTGCTGAGCTGTGTGCCCGAGGGAGGACGGGATGGAGGGAGATGATGACTTTTCCTTAAAGGCCACGCAGTGGGAACAATAAATGCATGTTTTTCAGGTACAGACTAGAGACACAGAATTTGGAGGAAGCCCTTTCCCTCCCCCTGCAGAGCCTCCTGCCCAGCTGCCTGGAGCGGGGCACCTTGTGGGCAGTAAATTACACGTCCAAAGAATCCCAGCCTGCCACTGACTTCCTAGCTCCCTTCCCTGCCGGGCTCTGCCCTCGGGCCAGGTGCTCTTCACCATGGCTGGGTCTGGTCTCCAGCAACATCTAGAGACATGTTTGATGTCATGACTGGGTTTGGGTATAGGGGTGCTAGTGGCATCCAGTGGGCAGAGGCCAGGGGTGCTGCTAAATATTCTACAACACAGAGAACAGCCCTCTGAAACAGAAAATTACTCGGGTCCCAGAATACCAATAGAAACACAGGACCAGAATGTAAGCCTCTTGGGAACTGCCCTTTACTTTAAGGTTTTGGAGAATTCCTTTAATACCTACTTAGGAAGCCACAGAGTGACAAAACAATTGAGTCAGAATTTGTAAGAATTTATAGTTGTTTCTATAATGAGTCCATTATTTTTAATCCTAAGTGTTCAATGGTGGGTAGGACACTGGGCTTTTATGAACATTATTTTGGATTAAAAGCACAATGAAGGTTTTGCCCCTATGTTTCAGTGTGTGGCTGAAATGCGTAGTTAAGAGAGTAGACTTTTGGAGAGAGGAAAAGAGAGAGAGAGAGAGAAGGACAGAAAGACTGGATCCATATCCTGTCAGCGTCTCTTACTGGCATGTGGCATATCACCCAATCTCTCTGAATCTCAAGGTCTTGTCCTTCCAAAGCAGGCTAACAGTACCTGGCAGAAGGATGTGATGGAAGGAGTAAATGAGATACCGTGTACAATGCCTAGTGTAGCAGATGGAAAGAGAGGATGGTTAATAAATGTTCCTGTTGTTATCATCAGCTTTGCCAAAGGCCGGCAGGAGAGTAGACTGGTTCTCCCGTAGTCCCTGAGGAAGAAGTTTATTGTACAGGAAACCCAGACTAAACAAATATTCAAGTCATCCTGCAGAAAACACTGGTGCTCTGTCTCTCTTGGACAATTTCCTCAGGGGCCTGCGGTCCCTCCTGGCCCTGACCCTAGTCCAGAGCTGCAACCTGCAGACGTGGCTGAAACAGCCAGCTCCGGGAGAGGCTGCTCCATTTCACAGCATATGCTCTCCCGCCAGGAGCAGATGCTGACTGGAAGTCATGGCCAAGGTCAGGGACAGAGCACCTGAGATAAAGAAGAGTCCACCCAATTTGGGGACTGATCCAACTTTTATTTTGTCCAGCCCGTGCCTTGTCCATATTATCACCTCTTCTAGCTCTTTCAGTCTTCTAAAGGTTTAACCAGGAGAGGTGTGTGTGCGTGCATGTGTGTGTGTGTAAAACAGACTTCTTTTGCCCTACAAATGAAATGAATGAAGTCATCTGGAATGGAATGGCTATGGGGGGGGTGGTGTCCATTTTCTGGCGTTGATTTAGAGAATTTAAATCTCTCTCCCAGTATCATTGCAAGAGCACAGAGAAAGTCAGTCACACGCTTGCACAGATGGAGGCAACTAACCCATCTTATTTTTTTAAGGTCAAGGGGAATAATGGTGATGACAGAGTTGGAACTCTGACTTCCGAACCCCAAACACAGGCTTCTCACCCGAAGGCCACGCTGCCTTTGTCCTAATAAACTGGAATGAGACCTGGTGAGTCCTGTGCAAACAGTTTCCCTGTGGTGGATGTCTGGAATGAAACAAAGCTCTTGCTGTTCTGGGAGGCATTCCAGGAGAGTGGACAGCATGCAGGCTAGAGACCCACCGGGTGGATTCCAATACTCACTCCACCGTTCACTAGCTGTTTGATCTTAGTCAAGTTGTACGATTTGGGATGGGGGGCTCCTTTTCCACACTGTAAAACTGAGAAGAACAGTAACAGCTAACTCAGAAGGCGGTTGTGAAGACTAATGAAGTCACTACTGGTGGAGTGCCGGGTACAGGGTAAGTCTCCCCTCCTCATGGTCTGGAGCTGATTGTGATGATAATATAACTTGCTTAGGGACAACAAAGAAGGCACAAAAGAAGGTCAGCCATTTTGTGGTTCCATCAACAGATCTTACACTCCTGGAAGAGGGCTTTGTACCTGTTCTATTTTTTCGTGGGGCTTATAAAGCACTTTATAGCAGCCCCAGGGGCTACATTCCAACAGAGGATGAGTCCTTGCCCATAGAAAAGGTTCATTTTACACTTGCCAACAGGAACAGAAGCGACTTTTTCCATTCTCAACAATCAGGAAGGTGTAAGAAATTACGGTCTCTAAAGATCTGAGCCTGGGCTTCCTCGGGTGAGAAAAAGGGACCAAGAAAAAAGTTACATACCAGAAAACTGACTCTCAACAGATGTTACTGATGTCACATGCACACACAGCTACATGAGCCCAGGCATGTGAAGGGCGGCACCCCCTCTCAACCTCTCTCCTCCCTTCCCTGCCCTCCCGCCTCACCCTTGGTCTGTGCCCTGCACCAGTTACAAGAGACTGATGAAGAAAGGACAGTAATAACTCAGGCAGGACTTTTTTAAAGGAGTAAACACATTTTAACAAATAAACTGGGACAGCTTCACATGGAAAAGAGCTCAAAATTAAACAATGTCAGCAAAATTCCAGCCAACCAAAAAAAGTCTTCAAGAGGAAGGATTTTACCTGACAGGAAAACAATACTATTTGACTTACTGAAAAACATTCTCTCGAAGGCAATAGATTCTCTCTTTTGTGGACAACCCTGTTCCTATTCTGGTCGCGACACTCATAACTCTTTCACTCCTAGAACCTGCTTCTCTTGGCAAGCACCCGACCACCGCAGGTGCGAGCAGCACGAATCAGTCCTCACAAAGCAGGGGGAACGATTCCACTGTCGTTAGTGCAGCCTCTGTAAGGATTGCTAACTGCCAAGCATCAGTCCTCTCTCTCCCTAAAAATAACACTCCTGCACCCAGACACAGTGCTGAAATAACAGGCCGCAGGAAAACATATTTTTATCAGAGAAACGGTAGTTCCTTAACATATGAAATTTCGGCAAGGACAACTTCAAAGGGCAGAGGCGGAACTCTGAAATATCTGTAATGTCATTTAGTTTCTGGAAGGTGCCGAGTGCCAGGAATAAAGCATCCTGGCGATGAGGGAGCTTGCTGAAGTACAGTAGGCTCCGACTTGTCAGGGCTGACCTAAAACACACCCTCAATGGCTTGGCCAGAGGCTCCTTCCGATACCCCGATACCCTGTGGCTGAGCCGAGCGGCCTTGGGCACCCTCCCGGCCTCAGAGACACCTGCTGGGCGAGAGCCGACACCGTCACCACCGGGTACTCACCATACTGTCGAACTCAACAGAACCCACTATCCGCGACACCTCGTCAAACTCCTCGGGAGACATGGGGAGCAGGTTGTCTGTGCTCTGAAGTCGAGAGGGGTGACTAAAATGGAGAGAGAGGAAAAGGAAATGTTAGCACCGAGATCGTGAACGTGGCAGTGCCAACGTCGACATTTCGTCTTTGGCCTGTGATGGAATTATCACTGGAGATCTTTATTTTGGCTCAGTGCATCCGCTTGTGCAGGACATTTGGAAAAGTACAGATCGCAGGAGGTTCCTGTCCCCAGCCCAGCCCCTTGGGAAACGTCCAGGACTCTAGAGACGTGAGTGAGGAGTAGCCAGACCTGGGCCGCTCCCGCCTGGTTAAACGTGCGGGCGAGCGCAGGCAGCGCGTCACCCTGAGAGGCCGATGCCTCGGGGCTGAGCCTGGCCCGAGAAGCTCCGGAGAAATGTCTGGGGAGTCCCTCGTCCCTACCTTGAGGTTTGTATGCAGATAAAGCTGCTCCAGAGTGTTTTTACATGAAGGCTACATCCATTCACCCCAAGACAGTGCTGCAGGCCAAATAACTGACAATGACTTTTCCAAATTTTTTTCTACCTTTTATAAAATGAAACAACAAAATAAAAGCAAGCGAAAAAAATGTATCTCAATCATCACTTTGGCCTTTCCTTGATTGAAAAGAACTACTTTCCCACTGTGATCCATTTTTGTTCATTTTATTTATACTTTTTCAAAGTATCAGTTTGAGGGGGGGACTTAAATACAACCTTGGGTGGTGGTGGTGGTGTTTAGGGTTTGTTTTTGTTTTTGTTTTTTTTGTTTGTTTGTTTGTTTTTATAAAGGCAGTAAAATTCTGATAGGCAGTGGCACCAGGATCTCTAGTTAGGATCTTTCCAACAAGTCCAACTGTGGCGGCAGCAGCAGCAATTACAATGAGAAAGCAAAGTACAAGCATCTTCAACAGGCTCCAGCCAGGAGCGGGGCTGGCCTGTGGTTTTTAAACATGGCTCTCTTCTGTGTTCACTTACACTTCAGACACAGAAATCAACTCAGTCTTGATGTATCCAGTTCCTTTAGGGCCATCGAGTTCCATTGGTTCTGGGGCTAGAAACAAACACATCAGGTACAATTTTCTGTTAGCAGACCTTATCCAAGGACAGAAAATCAACGTTCTCTTTCATCAAAATCTTACTGTTTTCCCTGACAGGGTAGGGTCCTGTAGCTCTACGGGGCTGTGACTTCCCTGCCTGGGTTACCTCAAATTCCGGTGGGAATGCAGAAACAACTCAGAGGGAAGGGCGAGGAGCTCAGGACAGAAGTCAAGCTGCGGGCTCTCTCCTTCCCAGGCTTGAAATCCTACAGAAGCTGGAGCACAAAATGTGCAAAGCTGTATCTGGGTTAGTGGTCCTAGCCTGACCGGTATGATAGACACAGCTGTCGAGGTAAAGCTGCGGGCATCTTCTTCCCAAAGCAACTGTGCGGATATTGAGATTTCTGGTTCTGGAACGTAATAAACTTTGTTGGTATGTTCCAAACCAGAGCAGCCTCATGTGAACGTTCTCAAATGCAGTTCGGTAGAGATGAAGAAGCGGGAGACCTGGCTCTAAGCCCAGGTCTGCTCTTAACAACAATCACTAGGAATAATATGATCTTGTAAACTAATCAGATCATCCTAAATGAACAGTTTTGCTTCTCCCAGGCCTTAGTTCTCCCAATTTTAACAGGAACAGGCTGGTATAAATCAGTTGGCTGTGCTGTTCCTGCCTTTTACCACTCTGCATGTGGAAAATAATGTAGTAAATACTCAAGACCAGAAATGGACTTTTTCAACACTCCTAAAATACCAAATTCTTTGTTCATTTCTTACTGTCTGTATCTGGCCAAATAACATGTTATATTTCAACTACGCTGGTTTATACCATCTTTGGAAAGCCTGCTTACAGCAATTCGAAAGAAAGTGGTGAGTTAATGACGCAGCAGGAGTGAAGCTTGTGCAGGCACAGTGCACTTACAGGAAGCCAAGGGCAGTGTGTGCTATTAAACCCCGGCTCCGGCGAACCTTTGGACAGTGAGGAAGTGAGAACCTCATCACGCCAGGAATGACTGAACTGTACTATTACTCATCAGGGCGGTGATCATTCACTCTCCCCGCCTACCTTCCTTTGGCCTGGAGTAGTATTTCCCAAAGGCATGGTCTTTATCGATATTCGGATACAGATACTTCAGGGGATTCTCTGGAATATTTTCAGCAGCCATGACTTTGTAATTGCGAATAATATCAGGGAAAGTAACAGCAGAAAGTTCTTTCTTCGTGTAGGGTTCAACGGCATGGAAGTAAGGTTCTAAAAAAGAAGAAGATCTAAGTGAGTCTCATGGTCTATCCCAAAACTACAGAGGAGAGAAGCAAAACATTGAGGAGTTTATGGATTTGAGTGAACCCGGTAAGAACTAATCACGATATAGGACTTACAACACAGCGTGCTGCTTCATTTCTAAATAAATCATAATCCTGAGAAACAGGAAACAGGAAAAATAAAGGCAATGCAACAATACTGCACTTGTCATTATTTGCTGAGATTGGTAAACCTGGCAAGAAGAGGTTTATTAAACATCTTCAGTAGCCTGCATATTTAATGATGTCCCCAGCCATGGGCAGCTAGAGAAATACTAACTGGATCTTCTTGGCTCAAGGCACAGATTAAGTCAATAAAAAATAAGCAGACTTTCCGGTTGCTTTTCTTTTCAGATGGAAGAATGTAATTTTTTATTAAAATAATTAATGCAATACATGGAAAGCAATTTTTTAAACAAACAAAAAAAAAGATCCTACTTGCTACTTTTTTCTTCTAATCTTTAATGCAATAAATCCGTTTAATTTGCTCATGGTCTTACTCCCAGACTTCATTTGAATCCTGCATCCCGATTGACTCAGAAGCTCACTTTTGGGTGCACACATTCCAGAGGCTGCCGTTTGGGTGCTCTGGGGACTCTGTCCTACAAGGGGAGGCTGCCTCCCAGAGGCCTGGAGCTGGTGCTGCCCCACCTAAGCTTTCTGGATGCCAAGGACCTCCCTGGCTCTGCCTCCTGCTTGGCTAGCTCCATCTCTCAGCTCAGGAAAGGCATGGGGGGCGAGGGGGGTATGAAAAGGACGTTTCTAACATCCACTGCCTACCCTGGGCCCTAATCCCAGCTTTCCTCAATTTTCATTAGGAGAAAAATAAAAATAGAACAAGTATGCCGCGTTTTTGCACCTCTCCCCTGAAAGCAGGAAAGTCACTGGATTCCTTCAGCCCCTCAAAAAGCGCAAACTGTAAGCAACTGCGAAAAGGAACATGTCTATTATTTTCTCATCTCTGCTGTTCGGCCTCCTCCCCAGAAACCTGTTTCAGGGTGCGGAGGTGCTGGGAGCCTTTCCGCCATAAATTCATTTGGTGAAACGGAAACCCAAGGGAGATCAAAGTCAGACTTGCCACTACTCACTACTCGGTTCGCAGGCAGGGTGGGGGACGAGGGCAGCGCGGGGGCGCGCAAGACCCCTCTCCCGGAGCGTGCCTAGGGCCGCGCGCCTCCAGGGGCGGGCCTCCCCACTGGGGAGCTGGAAGCACAGGCCTCCACAAAGTGGGTTTACTCCCCAAAACTGCTTGGCAGCCACGCTGATGCACATCCTCGCTCTACAGATAACAAGCCTGACAGAAAGAGCAGCATTTGGCCTTGTCTTTTAAAAAACTGTCATTTCCACCGTACGTTCTGGGCAGTGACTCACAAATATTCCTGGCAATGTATTAGACCCTCTCTGCGAGGCTGGGCCCGGGGGTGGGGTTTACACCCGCTGGGCTGGGGCCCCTGGCTCCGCGGGGGGTGGGGGGGGCGCATGCGCGCGGGCTTACCGCCTCCGTTCTGGGGGCGCTCCACCCACGTGAACGTGATGGCCCCTTCGCGGCAGCTCTCGCTGAAGCGCAGCAGAAACGTCCCCGGCTGCTGGTCCTTCAGCAGCGCGCGCTCCCGCTCCTTGCTGATAAAGCCCACGATACACCTGCGTGGGGAAAGAGACCCAAGAGGTACGCTGAGCGTGGGCCGTGTTTTTCGTTTTCATGTTAACTTCGAAACCAAGTCGATTACTGAAACCTGACAGAAGAACCCGGGGTAAAAATGTAGAGACCATTTTAGGTGCTTGAAAATCTACTTAATTGCCACTTCTGGTAGCATTTTGCTTCTACATGTGTCTGCTTAAGTCCAAACCAATCATTAACACAGGGCCAGTAGGCTATAGATGATCAGTAAATACTTGCTGGATTAAGGAGCCTTTTATGTTTATTTGATGACCTTTTTTTTTTCACTTGATTTTTAAAGGCCATGATAATGTCTGAGTTTCTGTATCTTTTATACTGGAGAGGAAGGTTCAGACAATATATTTTCATGTTCTACCACTTCTGATAAGTTAAAGCCTTTGCTGAAATATCAACTGACCATGGGAATAAGTTAGATAAAAACAATTTACTGAGTTAAAAAGATTTTTCTTCTTTCCTAGTGGCAATATAGTAAATTGGTGCTTAGGAAATTTTTGTTGAATGAATGGA
Organism: Potos flavus; assembly: GCA_028534135.1. NCBI lineage: Eukaryota > Metazoa > Chordata > Mammalia > Carnivora > Procyonidae > Potos > Potos flavus. The sequence goes on from CM052883.1 coordinate 134,459,696, forward strand.
TGCATGAATGGCATTCAAAAAATTGTATTTAAGTCTTGAAAGTATATATACATACACTATGGAAGTGTAAGTTTAATCTTATGAGGTTCCACTATCATGAAGCCCCAACAGGACAGCCTGGAAGCGTCCGTTTCTGTGAGATGCACACAAGTCTTGTCGAAATTAGGTCTGTTCAGGTCAGGCGGGTCTCAGCCTTGCAGTAAGGGAGCCTGTGCTAAAATTATGCTTCAAAAATAAATCTATCAATGGCCCTTACCCATCATTCCAGAGAGAGAGCAGGTGTTTTTTAATGAGTTCAAGGATGCTTTCAATCCAAAGCCAGAAAGGAAAATTTTTATCATTTATATTTTCCTGCAAGTGTACAAATGCACACATTAGGAACAAAGAAATTCAACATAGTGACTTACCATGCCTCTTCCCACCATCGGATTTTAATTCACAAAGCCTGACCAGCTGCCAAAACTAACACTGTCCCCTACTGAGCCCTCCCTCCCCTTATGCAGACACCATGCTCTCTCTGTCCCAGGCCAGGCTCTGCTTCCCTCTCTAAACTGTAGTGAACCAGCCAGGGAATGACCTTCAGGGCGAATCACAGAACAGAAGCTGCCCTCCTACTAGTAAAATCCAGTAGTGTGAGCTTGTCAGCACTGTCCAGTGACCCCAAAGGGGTCTTACTATTTGCTCCAACTGGTTCCTCTGGTTGGTAGCAGGCTTGGGGAAACTCATTGGGCCCATCGGGCTGTCCAAGCCAGCACAGACCACACATTTCTCATGGACGGGGCTAAATGCTGCCAGGCAAGGGACCGGTGTGGGTAAACGGAAGGCTCATTTCAGATAGAAAGAATGTTATCACACATGCGGGTGCTTCCTGTCAGACTCACACTTGGAGACTGACCTTCTGCACTGAAGGAAAGTAAACAACCTGCCCCAGGGTTTCCACGGGCCAGGGACAAACATGCCAAAATAACCACAAAGATAAGTAACTACCACAGCAAAAAACAGGATAACCTCAGCAGAGAGCAAGAACTCAGAGCGTAGAAAATCCAGACAGTACCCACCTTACAGAACCTTGTCCATGGAATGAGACCATCGGGGCCAGCATTAGGACCTAACCAAATAAAAATAAGCTTTTTCAGGAAACAGAAATGGACTCTGAAGCTTTGGTTAGACTGATGGCTCTTGTATATCCTCTCAAAGAGCCGACACCCAAAAGAGGAAGACTATGTACATGGCTGATACCCTCAGACACATTGATGCTAATTAATTGTACTTTCTGGAGAAGCCTTCACTTGGTCCCTGTGTATGCAGTATCATCTCCTGGGCTGCCTCCTCCTTCCTCAGCAGGCTCCTCTCCCACTAGTCCTTCAGAGCTTTCTCGAGCTTCAAACTAAGACCCTAGGTGATCTATTTCACTGGCACTTGACTGTTCAAGCTTATTTTGGATATTATTTGGGCATTTGCCTCAGCCTTCCTCCAAACAGAACATGGGGTCAGGGATGCAGATGAAAAGCCAAGTGAGAGAAATGAGAGAGGGGAAGGAAGCCGAGGGGTTATCAGCTACACAAATTAAAGCAGCCCAGGCCATCCAAGGTAGGGAGCCCGTCATCTCTCTTTGGAGAGAACCACAAATAAGCCGTTATAGGCAGAAAAGATATCTGTCTTAATTCTTACCAAATAAGGAAATGGAACAGCTACATGGCCACAAGAAGGTATACTGAGAGCTACTTGGTTAGGAAGAGGCTACTGGTGTTTGCAATATACACAATTCTTTGTATAGAAAGCAAATCTGGAAAAAAAAAAGTTGCCTGTGGATTTTTAAAGAAATAATTCAGATATTCTCATTCATTGAAGATTTGACTTTGAGGCTAGTTGGTCTTTGATTTCCTTATGTGGAAGACTAATACATCCATCATTAGCTACTGAAGGGGAATTCTCTATCACGGCCTGGACCCTGAGGCAAGAGCCTTGGGTGTATGCTATGGGGCAAGTGGCCCCAGGACCAACCTTATTCTCACCACGCTGGGGACTTACTTTTATCTCCCCAAGGTTAATAAGACTTCATCTTTCTCATCAAGGAACTTCTTTTTAGCCACAACTAATGTATTTTACATAATTCAAAAGTATTTCCCTTAGGAAACCGGCTCAGTAATGTTAACATGAGATAATCGGGACATGATTCTTTCAACTTTTTTTTTTTTTATCAGGTCCATACCTACTTCTGAGGTGAGCTATAATTCTCATTTAGCTGTAACAAGCTGCAGCTGGAAAAGGCCAACCGATTACTTTTTTTTTTTAACACTCTTCTACCTTGATCAAAATAGAGAGAGCAAAGAGGGGAAAGGAACAAGTTGAGCTATTTTTATGAATTTCAATTTTCTGATATGGAAAAAGTTCCTACCAAGTAGTTTCTCTCCCAGCATGTTGAGCTGGTCCACATTGAGACCTCTTTTGGTGACAGAAGAAAACTGCCAGCTGAGCACCTCCGAGAGCTGAGACCATCGTGCACAAGGTGGGTTCAGGAAGAAGGACAGGTTCTAGAGAAAAAACACCCAAAAGCTCGGGCCGTCAGTCTCAAGCAAGGCCCTCAAACCCAGATCTGTCCCAAAATTCAGTTCTAGTTTCTGTGACACACAAAAGTTTTCACAGAAGAGAAACACAGTTGATTCTCTTATTTGCAGGTTCACATTCGTGAATTCAATCTACTCATGCAAAGTTACTTTAACCCCCAAACGGCTTCTCGTGGCATTTCTGGGGTCATCTGTGGACGCCACGAATAGAGCAGTGAAAGACTGGAGTCACCCGACATGGATGTTTCCAGGAGAGTCAAACAATGCAACTGCCTCCTTGTTTCAGCTCTCATACCACAAGCAAGTGTCCTTTGCCTTTTGGTTTTTTTTTCTGTTTTTTTAAAAATTTCATTTTTAAAAATGGTTGCAAGGATAGTGCTACAGCGCCGTCTGATATTCGTAAGTGCAAGATGGCCACCGTGTGCCTCACGGAGCAAATACGTGTGCTTAGATGCGCTTCCTTCAGGCATGAGCTATGGTGCTGCTGGCCGTGAGCTCAGTGTTAATACATCGACAGATGTATTAGATAAGGCGTCTTTAAACAGAAGCACACATAAACAAGGCCACGTATGGACAGGTTCAGTAGCAATCATTGAGCATTTGCTAATTCAGCGTTCACAGTGACTTTCAAGAATGTAAGTGTGGGGAATAATGAGAATCAGCCGTAATTAATCAACAGTGAGTGTCCACACTTAAGAATGGAGTGTGCTTGCTTAGCAGTATATACACTTTTTTAAGAAAAGCAATAAATGAACTCTTTCACAGTAAAAGTTATAGGAAATCTATTGCCTGAGCTTATTCCCATAGAAGGAAAACCGTAATTCTCATTTCTAACACATATAGATGCTTCCCTTTTCCAGAGTCACTCAAGATCCTTAACAAAAGCACTTGAGTTATGTCCCTTTTCTCTCAACATCTGGCTCTGAGGGGCTCTGTGAGATGCGCAGAAGCCACACGTGGGGTCTCTGGTTAACGCCTGCGCAAAAGTAGATGTGTTTTCCATACCCGGGGTTCTGTCACCAGCATGTTGTACCACAGGATGGAGGCCCAACCACTCGGCAGCTGGCTGACGTTGGAGATCACCACGACGGGCAGAGAGGTCGTCTAAAAGATGACAAAGACCTTGAAGTCATCAGAATCGCAAAAATATCACCTGCAGACCAGTGTGTAGCCTTAGAACTAAGCAAGGGATGATTTGTAAATTTGCACGTATTTTATATTTGAACACTAAAAATGTAAAGTTAACTTCTTCTGTCCGTAACTTATATTCATTATACCATTCAGTTAAGAAATAAGTCTCCCTGCCTCATAGAACAGATTAACATAGCATACCTCAACTGGAACATTTAGTTTGCAGCTTTTTAAAGCTAAATTCAGTACTCTAGCTTCCCGAGCCATTCAATTAACATCAAGATAGTATTAGCTGAAAAGATCATCCTTTTTAGCAATTAAGTAAATATGTCCAAAGCAAAAACTGAGAAATAAAAATAAAATTTCCCGTGTCTGAACCACGTAAGTCTCACCTCAAGGTCAATGACCAAACCAGGCTGGCACAACTGGGTCTCAAAACTAAGGGAGTGAAGCTCTTCAGTAACGATAAGAGGGCCCTTAAGAAAGAGAAGAGAAAAAAAAAAGAAGGGAATACAATGATTCATTCACACATCCTGCAACGTTCGGGGGCCTCATAAGCCCTGCGACAGGCTGCAGACAACCTGAACCCCAACCAACCAACTGTAATTCAGAAAAAAAAAATCCCATTTTCAGGAATGTACCCCAGGTTTAATTATTGTATCTCCATGTTCTTTCAAGGATAAGATTTCTGAAAGCCCAGCCAGGGTTATAGATTAACAGAAAGAAATGTCAGTAGGGGAACAGCAGCTTCTCATGGGTTTCTTGGTGACGTGAAGCTTGCCGGCACTCAGCTGCCCTGCCCGATGCCCCTCTGCCCGGGCCGATGGGTGGACGGCGCACGTGTTCCAGGCGGGATTAGTTACTGGAGGGACTGATCTGCGTAAGCCTGGCCGGTCAGAAAGTCCCCGGTGTAGGTAGAAATATAACAGTTTTCTAAGTGCCTTCATACACATTATCTCATGCGAGCACCACGGCAACTGAGAACTGGGGAGGAGCAGCCGCTCTCTCTGCTCACAGGAGGGGAACCGGGAGGTCACGGTCAGAGTGAAGGATAAAATCAGGGCTGGGCGGTGTGTGTCCGCATGGCCTGGGCGATGCCTGTCCCACTCTTCCACACGACCTCTGCTGGGTGTGGGTGCGAAGGCCGCCTGCTATATGGGCACAAAGCCTGAAATCATTCCAAACCAAAGCAACTCCAAACATTCTGTCTTCTGTCCACAGTTCAGTTTTTAATGCATTACAAACATCCCTCCTCCTCAAGGATCTGGCGGTAAAAAGGAAACTGATGGAAAGACGCTGCCAGTGGGTAGGGAACGCACGGGTGAGAAAACCCTCTTGCCACGCTTCAGTTTTCGGCACGGCAGTCCCCAAACCGGCCTCTAGTTCCAGCTCACACAGTGATTCCTGTGTACCCTTAGCTACATCCTACAAACTTGCCGTGATCCACTTTCTTCGCCTGTGAGATGTGAGTAGCATGGGAGGCCGCTGGGAGGGCCCAGTGACGTTGTGTGCGAAATCATCTGACAAGCATAAAGCATGAAGGCAGTGGGTTTTTACTGTCATCACAGATACACCGTGTCCCAGAGCTCATCCTCTCCCCTGTGGGTTGCCCCCCAGCCTTCAGGGGCACTGAGCCAACCTGTCTGCTTAGAGATCATTCAAAACAGAGAAGGACTCACCTCGTTAGTTCTGGTGCCAGCATTTTTCTGTTCCTTCAGTTGCTACAGAACAATAAAACCACCTTAGTAAATGGCATGATAATGCTCATAGTTGCTATTTTCAACTACGAATCAGACCGAAGTCAGGGTTTAGAAAGAATAAAGGATGTGAAATGATTTTCAGAGTGCAGAACAAGACATGAAATGACCCCTGTGTGGGCTCCTGAGCCTAAGTGCCCTTTCCAGCAGCCTGACACCATGCGGACACACACGAACATGGAAGGATCCCAGGGAATCACATCCTGCTCCCTTCCCCCCATGCAAGCTTTTCCGAATAATCCCCCTTAACCCTCATTAGCTGCTTCATGCTCCCCAGGCTCAGGGCATGGCTAAGCCTGCCCTCAAGAGGACTTCAATCCCTGAGGTTTTAATGGAAGCATTCTGGAGCCCTGAGAGCAGCTCTGGGCACTGTCCGACTCCCATGTCTGGACTGAGGCTCTCATGTAACGTCTAGCTTCACAAACTATGAATTTGCTGGCCTGTGGAATTGTTGCCAGTGAACCTACCTGCAGGTTCCAGCCCAGGGAGCACACAGGGGTCAGGGGCAAAATGTCAGAACAACCTCACAGAGGGGGCAAAAGGCACTTACAATCCCCTACTGGATTTCTATGGCCTGATGGAATGGGCCTACTCCGCTGGTAACAAAGCGGTAGGGGCAGTGGTCGGGGGAAAGATCCCAGGAAGGAGAAAGCAAATAACGGGCCGAGGAGAGACTCCTGGGGTCTGCCACACTTGGAGCGGGGAGAAGGAGCAGTCAGGATGTGGGGGCAACAATCAGTTCTGAGGAAACTATGAGAGGCCAGGGTGAGTGATCCCTGAGGTCACAGACGCGCCAAGAACAGATCACTGATGTGCACGCTGGCTTATGGAATATTTTACCGAGATTGCTGTACCCCAAAAAAGTATCTCTGGGTAAGAGACTGGCAGAGAACAAACAGAACAGGCCTGGGATAAGGAGGAGGAACAAAGATCCAGTGTGAAGTCAGCAGCCACACACTCCAGAAAGCCTTTTCCAGGGAGTGCATCCACATCATACAGCGAACCAGGTGCCACTCCATTGAAAATGGGGTCCTACTAAGCCAGACACAGCCCAAAAAAAGGGGAAAGCTGGTCTCCCTACCAGGTGTCGGAATTCTGCTGCCAGACTTCCATTGGTGGACTCCTCCATGTTCATCACTTTTGTATGCGTGCCCAAAATGTTGAACTTTCTAAATCTAGACAATACAGAGCAGAAATACTTAAAAGGCTTGGAACTTTTAAACAAACAAAGGTAGTAAAATCTAGTACAAAGTGCTTGACATACCCTTTTACTGTATTTCTCTCATTCACATCTCTGAAAAAGAAATATATATATAAAATCATGTATGTGCATTTAAATTTTGAGACGAGTTTTAACAAAAATCCAGAAGTATACAATAAACTAAAAGATCAATATAAAATCTACACCTGTGGGTTTTCTGTCCTCTCATTCCCTGGCCCTCACCCCCCAATCGACCCACACGAGCTCTGCCAAGGATTGCTGAGTGACCTTGGGCAAATAAACCATCAGGCCTCACACGTCTCGCTTGTACGGTGTGGTGCCACCAGAGCCATCCTTGCAGGACCCTGTGAGTGGTAAGCTAGTTCACAGGTGAAAGGGCACAGAGCACACCCCCCATAAACCTAAGTAAACTGTGCTTCTGGCTGTTTCCTGAGCAATTACCTGCCTTGTGTGAGGCACCGAGCTAAGCGCGGGGCAGCAGAGAGCCGCCTTGGCTGCGAGATTAGGGAACTTCCAGTGTGACAGCTAAATCCTTCTTTTTATTCTCTCTGATCTTTAATGCTTTTATGAAAGTACCAGAATAGTCAATTATTTGGGGGAAATGGTCAAGTTTAAGTTTTAAATCTGAGGTTCAATCTTGAGCAACCTGGCCTCTTACATCAATGCAGAGATGACTCTGTCATGTTCTGGGCTCCCATGTACCTGTCAGGCAGAGGCACAGCCTGGCAATCATTAGCACACTCACAGTTACATGGCTCAGCTGCCTTTCCTAGCCCAACCACAAGTTCAACATTTCTATGAATGACAATCACCATTAGCTGTGTGAGTGACCAACTGTCCCCAGTTCACGGGTGGGGAGAGGGGGGTTGGAAAACTTAAAAGTCAAAGGAACAGCGTGATACTGCCTTGTCAGAGCTAGGAAGAAAACCCAGAGCAGAACAGAGAGAAAGGACAAAAGAGCAGTAACAAACCAAAAGAGAGACAGATAGAGCACAGCATAATGGCCATAAAATCTCTGCCTCTCTTCCTTTCAAGAGATACGAGTGTATTTCCCTGTCCCTTGAACCCTTCAGGTGACTCGGACTGGGTTCTGCCAACAGAATGGATGGGAGGGATGCTGTACAAGCTCCAAGTCTTGCCTCTGCACGCCTCGCACACGGCTATTCTTATCCACCCGGAATGCCGTCACCATGCAGAAAAGCCCAGGTTAGCCCCTCAGAGCCCCACGGAGAAAGGCCCAGTTATCCCAGCCAGGACCTCAGACGTGTAACAAGCCCCTGCTGGACCCCCCAGCAACAATCAAGCTGATCCAGACCAGAAAGACCACCTACAACTCACAGAATAAGAGAAATAAGCTTTTGGGTTTTAAGCCCAAAGTTTTGGGATGATTTGTTAAGCAGCAAAACCTGACACATAGAGAAACCACAGTTGATGGCAGGAAAGACAAAGGTGCAGAGCATGGCGAAGAATAGTGTTACAGAGCGGAAAGACAAAACCCCAGAGGAAAATGACTTGGATTATCATAAATGCTTTTGAAACTTGCTAAACCGGTATGTTACACACAAAACAAAAGCATTAAAAAATATCAAGGGTGGGGCGGGGCGGGAGCCAGTGGCTAGTTCAGGGCTAGTCCAGGTCTAGTGTCCAAGGGCAAAATGGGATAGGACTGCTCCGTTTAGAACCCCGTGAGAGCTCCTGCCCATTCCTGGGTCCCTACTGTCAAGAAGAGACAAGGGTGGATCCAGCAGGTTCCACACAGTCTCTGCAAAATGCTGTCAACCGCATTCCAGAAACAACCCACAATGGCTGCAGAATCACTGCAGCCTGGACAACCGTCCGCCTGGTGTTTGCCCAAGGGCCCCTCCTCCTCGGGGGAAGGAGGGGTGGCAGGCCAGGCCCAGTTGCTTCGAGACTTGATCATTACAAGTTCACGTGCATAAAACACACTCATTCTTTCATCGTTTATAGTCTAAAAAGGCACCAGCATGTTGCTCTCAGCTCTAGGGGAGGCTCCCAGTGTCCAGAATGGGAACTATCAATTCAAACCTCCTGAGATCACTTAGAAATAGCCCCAGTGCATCAGTCCATGTCCAGTTAACAAAACCAGCATCTCAACAGTGTGTATCTTAGATAATATTAAAGATATCTTACTTATCAAATAAGACTTTGACTTTCAAATTATAATTCAGCTCTTGCAATTTCACCAGCAGTCTGCAAAGAAAAATGAAAGTCATTATTACTTTAAAAAACTATCTATTACAGTTTATTTATTATGCCAATTCCCTATGGATGAACATTTCAATAACCTCTGCTTCCACAAACAATGGAATCGACATCCACATATGTCTGCTGGGATTTTTTTTAAGTGTATTTGCAGCATAAATTCCTAACTGTGGAATTGCTGGGGCAAAACTGTATCACTAAATTCTGATAGAAAGCAGTAGCGTTTCCATTCCCAACGAATGTGAGTGAGGGTACCTGCTTCCCTACACAGCCTTGCCAACACTGGGTTTTATCAAAATTTCTACTTTGGGACAATTATATGCAAAAAAAGTATCAAATGTACTTTTTACTAAACTTATATCTAATGTTTGTTCTGTTGGGAAAAAAATAAGAACTCTGACTCATAATCAGGAAAGAGAGGTTAATGTCTATAGTCATTCAAGGGTGGTGTGGAAAGACCAAAAGAAGGACTGCGCAGGACGTGCATGTGTCTGTCTTGTCTGATGAGCTGGAGACCTCCAGCATGAGCCCCTCGCTGGTCTGCTCCACTTACTGGGGCAGGGGGATGGGACTGGGCTTCTAGTGCCCCTTCCAGCGATGGGCTCTTGGCCCCCGAGGGTGCTTGGGTGTGGTGCTGAACCACCAGCAGCCGGGGACCTGACCTAACTCAGCGGCACCCCAGGAGGAAGGACTGAGGTCAACTCTGAAGGCAAGTCCAGCTCTTCGGAGTCCAGCTGCTCACCAGGAGAAGAACAGCTAAAGAAATTTGCCATTCAATAGAGAAAGGACAGCCCTATGTTGTCACATGGAAACACTTCTGCAATTTATTATCAAGGAGAAAAGCAGGTTGCAAAACAACCCGTAGAGCAGAACCCTAGTTTTTAAAACTAAAATCCTGTACATGATATTATGTATGTGTGTGTGTGTATCCATGTATGAAAATATATGTATACGTACACACACACACGCAACTGTATTTATTTCTGTATTTGTGTAGACAGGGACAGAATTCTGGGAGGGAGGCCTGACACCAGGCTGTTTACCACCGTGATCTACAGACATGTAGGTCACAGACAACTCTGAAACACCGAGGAAAGCTATGAACCCAGTCACCAGAAAAACAGATATGTCATGAGTCCACATTCACACACGCACGTGGTCTCGTGGCTACGTAAAGCCCAGGGTACAAGCTTGTTCTCAGGAGGGCACGAAACTGCTGGGAACTTCTGCATCTACTAGACGCAGTTCTGCCCTTTCGAATTCCTTTTTACAGTGAATGCAAGCGACATTTACAGAGGGGAAATCGAGTGTGTGTGTGTACATAAATATCTGTTACATTTCTATTTCTTTTAATAGAAAAGATAGACTCTTAGATATTCTAAATAAGAATTCGCATCAAAATGGCTACTGCAAAACTGCTTCCTCTAAAGCACCCTCCGTGACTGTCAAGGGAGGGGCGCAAACTTCATGGCACAAGGTGCAGGGTTTCTGTCTTGTCTTGGTTACCTCAACTTCACGGTGAACTGGACCCCGGTCTTCAAGACCAGCGGCCTCTGAGGATGAGTTGGCATGCAAGGCTGTCTTTCCACCACAAATGAGCTGTAAATTCCAAGCAAAGTGCAGATTAGCATTTCCATATGGCTGACACAGTATCAACAGGAGAGGTGGTTAGAGGGCACAGCCATACCACATCTGCACTCAGCATGAGATCAGAGCGTGACCCGTGACACCTTCGACAACAAAAATCCTGAGTTGGGTCATGTTCATTTACGAATTTGCCTGAAGAACCAAATTTGCTAAGGAGGCTTGACTATGGCGATCACTTCGCAACATATACAAATATCAGATCATTATGTCCTACACCTGAACCTAATGTAATGTTGTATGCCAATCATATCTCAATTTAAAAATAAAAATAAACGAGGGGCGCCTGGGTGGCTCAGTGGGTTAAAGCCTCTGCCTTCGGCTCAGGTCATGATCTCAGGGTCCTGGGATCCAGCCCCACATCGGGCTCTCTGCTCAGTGGGGAGCCTGCTTCCCCCTCTCTCTCTGCCTGCCTCTCTGCCTACTTGTGATCTCTCTCTGTCAAATAAATAAATAAAATATTAAAAAAATAAAAATAAAAAATAAAAATAAACGAAAATAAAAAATAAAAAGAAATTTCACTACAGTTGAAAATGAACCGTGTAACACATTGCTTGCTACCATAATTTGAAATGGTTTTTTCAGGATCCTTTGGAAAACTATTCTTCTAGTAAAATTGTTTGGTAATACTTACTATCTAATATTACTTACTATCTAATATTACTTACTATCTAATAAACACTTCCAAATACGAATTTTCATTTAAAAAAAGGATCATATTTGCATTCCAAAACCCAAGGAAATAAATATCCTTGATTATTTCAAAATACAGCACTGAGGTATTCCTATTTGGACATTAGTCACGGGAACCGAGGATATTTTTTATTATGTCACGTTAGCACAAAAAATAAAACCAAAACTGCAACGTGAACTTTATTCTTCTACCCAGTGCATTCATCTACTAAGCATATTTGGAACAACTGCCCGTGAACAAGGCACTGTACAAGGTCCTTGTGGGGGATAAAAGAGGACAAAGGCACATCTCTGTCTTCCAAGAACTTCCAGTTTATGTCACAGATGACGGAAATCCATACACAATTACATACTGAATCTAGGATGGGACAAGAACAAAGACGGAGCCAGGCAGATCCAGAAGGGAGGTAACATGTTTGGGAACTCTAGGAAGATTTCATGACAAGATACAAACTGCAACTTTCAGGAGCATACAATGTTGAGATGAGGTTCAAGGAAGGCAGCTGGGGGGCAGAGGACACAGGAGAGGCCCGGCAAACTGACTGGATTTGGTGCGGACAAGGTCTGCCTGGAAATGAAGTGTGTGGGGAAGCTCATGCTGGAGCGGTCAGCTGGGGCCGAGCTGGGGAGTTAGGAACCAAGTGTCCAGCTGAGGGGCTCCGCCCGGATGAGCAGGTGACAAAGAGCCAGGCTGGAGTCTGCTCTGGGAAGCACGGCGTCCCAGGGGCTGGGGGGGCGGGGGCCGAGAAGGGCACCGCTTAGGAGGGGACTATGCGCGAGTTCAGCCAGAGGATCTGCGAGCCTGAAACACAATGGGGCCTTGGAGTGGGAAGGAGGGGACACACAGCCCCAGGACAGACCTGACAGGTCTCCACACAGACTGGCCCCAGGGGAATGAGGAGTAGAACGGACAAGTTACCAGGCTAGGTGGCCACAAGAACGAAGAGCTGATGGTATGGACAAGGAATTTAGGAAGAGGTGACTGCCCTAAAAAAATTTACACAACGTATTAAACTTCTAAATGACCTGAATCACCATGAAATTTTCCCCCAGGGAAAATAATTGCAGAAGATGCAAACGAGTCCCCCTCAAGTTACCTCTGAATGAGCTGCTGGAAAAGGTTGAAGGTGCGGTCCCACAGCCCTTGCTTGTTTTTTGTGATAGGGTCGTGCTCGTAGGTGTATTTCTGTTCTAATTCCTCGAGCTTTTTAAGCTGCTGACGAACCTGCTGCAGACTCTCCGCAACTATGGTGAACCTGGGAAGGGAAGAGACACAGGGGCATCGATCAGAAGCCGTCTCAAAGCTGCCTGGCCCACAGGGAATCCTAGAAACCCACAAGTGGTTTCCCCGGGCGACACCTGACATTATCCATGCAGCCACTCTCTGCACAGAGAACAAGGTTCACCTTGCCATTAAGGAGTATTATGTGGGGAGAAGAAACCAACAGATTACAGCCCAGACCTATGGAGATGGGGCCTGCTGGAGACCTGTGACTTCTGCTGACCTGCACGATGACTGGGATTTAAAGGGACAGGCAGAGAGGAAGGCAGAGGCAGGGGACACAGCAAAGGAGACGCTGTGACAGGTGATGCGGGAGGCAGCAAGGAGCCCGTGGGGTTGTATATCAGGACACAGCGGACCAGGAGAGCAGCGGGAAGCTGCGGAAGCCGCACGGTGAGGGAATCACAGGCCAGGGTCAGGAGGAGAAGAGGGTTCAATGAAGGTTATCATTTTACTGAACTGAAAGAAGGCGGCAAAGGTGCTCAATCTAGACACAAAATATAAACCATGGAGGAAACTAGCGATTGCTTTCAGGTCCCTCCTTCCTTCCAGTGACGGGCCTCTGAGCCAAGCCAGGCTGTGTGACTGTGGCTTGACTCCCTGGAGTGGTGACAGAGGAAAATCTCCCAATGAAACACATCTCCTTCGCTTGATGGTTTCATTTCCTGAATCCAGTTCAAAGCACCCAAGGAGCAGCCCTTGGCCATAAAAGGAGAGGCAGGCTGATGGTGGTGGGCAAGCTCCGGGGGGATCCTAACCGGGTGCTTCCCAGCTTCGTTCAAGCCATGGCACACATGAGAACATGACAAACGACCATGAGGGGGCTCCAGACAGCCCAGGGCCTCCCTAGGCAGCGGGAGAAGTTCGGGGTGGGTGGTGTCGGTGCCTCTCAAGGCCCATTGGGGGGCACATTGGGCTGGGAAGCTCTGTTCTAACCAACGAGAAATTTGGAATACAAGCAGGCAATCCGCAGGATAAAAATGAATGGCTAAATATTAATTGCGAATTTTTTAAAAAATAGCAATTCAGAGAACCTCCTGAGATCTCTGGTCCTTGGGCACCTGGGAACTGTTCCAGGCTACCATCCCCTCACCTCCACTCTGATCCACCTCTGCTATCCACTCTGGTCTGTCGGCCCTCCCCTGGGCGACACTAGTATGCTCCCAGTCACCCAGCTGGCCGTTCTGTCTCTAGTCTATCCTCCAGACTGCTGCCAGAGTGACCTAAGTAAAAAACAAACAAAAAACCAAAAACCCAAGAAGAGAACCTTCACTTAAATGAAAAGCCTTCAGGCTCATCAGCATCCACTGGATAAAGTCCTATTCCTAGCACCGTGTGAGAACCGCCCAGCCAGGCTCCAGCTTCCTGCCACCGCCACCTTCTTCCCGCCCTCGCCGGCACCCCATTCTCCAGCCATCCAATATGGGGTACTGCAGGCCTCCGCTCGTGCCCAGCCTCTCCTCTCCTCTGCCTCTGTCCCTGCTGGTCTCCTCCCTGGTCTCCAGGAAGGACTCCTCTTCAGTCTCAAGTCAGTGCAAGAGCACTTCTTCGGAAACCTCTCCTGGTGACTCCTTCCCTCCTCCTCCACAGAATTCTGGACAGCCCTTCATGAGAGCACTGGCAGCCCCTTACCACACAGCATGATGGCATCTACCTTCTGCCTCCACACGGAGAGCTCCTTCCTGGTGAGGACCAAGAGTCACTCATCATGTGTTCCCAGGTCCTAGCCCAGTGCCTGGCACACAGCATTTAATAAGGGTTTACTAGACGGATGACTGAATGAATGGTCCAAACTATTACTTCATGGAAGCCTGGAAAATGTCTCCTGCTAGTTTGTTTTTAATAAAACATTAGGGCTCAAGCTGTTAAATGGGTTATGTGATGACTATGCCACCGGTGTTTTGGCACAAATGACGTATCCCATGGGACAGGCACAGTAGGGAAAGGAGTGCTCCAAAGCAAGCAGAACTTGGCTGAACTCGGCCACAGGCATGAAAAATGTGTGCTCGTCAAGTGTTACCCAGGCAAGAAGAAGCTGGACTATATCAAAGTCAACAAAAGTCTTGACAGGGTCCTCTCAACTAACAACAACTCAAATGTGCACTTTATGAGCTCATGGAGTGGGCCGGTCAGATTTGGAGAATCTTACCAGTTCTGCAGCTGATCAAGACAAGCGTTGGGGGGCCCCCCAATACAGGCACTCTGCTGTCTCCGCTTCCATTCCACCAGTTCGTCATTAATCAGGGCTTTCTGGGTAAGTTCTGTGACATTCAACAACTCTATTATTTTGAGAACTACTTCCTAAAGGGAGAGGAAGAGACAAAGTGAAGTCAATTTATCTTTAATCACTGAATTTAAAAATATTTTTTAAAAGCAAAGCAAATGATTCAACTGGGGCTCTAAGCCAAGTGCTTATAAAAATAATTTTTCCTCTATTCTAAACTTCAAGTCCATTATTTATAGTCTGTGACTATAAATAACAACATGTTATTCTGGAAAGTGAATCACTACCTTTCTCTTATTGTCGAGCATTAAATACATCTTCTGGATTAACAACTGTTCTTGTTTCTGATCATTCTTTGCCACACCATTAGTTTCATGCTCTGTGAAGTGGGAGAGATGGCAGATAAATATAAATGTAAAAAAACCCAAACCAACTAAATCCAAGATTCACATACACTTAGAAGAAACATAATCCAAATGCTATCTGCTGACATATCAAAGTTTGGTCTTCAATTTTCACTGAGCAAAACAAAAAAATGTACTCAGTTTAAAAACTGGACAGGCTGAAACAAAGTACTTGTTTTCAATGACCCACATAAACTGGAAACAGTTCCATCTGGCTCTTAAACCACTGTCAAGATGTTACCTAAGTGAATATAACCGACAAAATTCAAAGTCCCAGATAAAAAATGTATACAAAGTGTATGTGCAGCTTTGAAAGAGAAGTACACAATTAGGAAGGAGTGGTTGAGGTTCCTTTCTCTCATACTATTCCCTAAATTGTCCTAATACTCTCCCCAGATCAACCCCGGCACCCTCCAGTGATCGCTAGCGTTACAGCCATCATACAGGCCTGCAGCGTTTGAAGGAACTTCAAGCTGGGAAACTCCACACACCTGTCCGGCTACGTCAATCAGGGCGCGAGGTACAGTAAGTAAAGTGAGTGACACATCGCCAGTCGTTGTGGACAGGGGATGATACTGGCCCGCCACCCCCCTCCCCCCAACATTTGGCAGTGTCTGACCTGTCACCACTAGGGGTTAGGGAACAGTTCTACTGCCATCTGGTGGCTAAACGTCAGGACTGCTGCTAAACACCCTCCAACGCACTGGACAGCCCCTTGCAACAATGATCGGGCTCAAAAGGTCAACAGTACAGAGGTTCACACCCGGCCTGCATCATCAAGAAGCCAAGACTAGCAGTTCAGAGTCATAAAGCATTTGGCAAATATGAAGACATACTTGCCTTCTTTATCTCGTGTCAACAGAAGAAAGGAGGCCAATGGGCACTGCTTTAAATGTTAACTCTTACCTCTGTTCTGCAAGGTTTTGCACTTGAAGTCATATTCATCTTGTAAATCCTCTAGGGTCTTGATTTCATGCTCTATACACTGCAAATAAAGACATAAACAGGTTTTCCCACCGATCAGCTTCCAAAGACTTTGGGAAATAGATTATTGTTTCTATAGGACCCAGAAAACCCTGGCAACAATGCTGCTCCCTCAAAGATGGATTCCACTTGCAAAATTCTAATCACATACATAATAATCTCTATTTCCTTAATAAGTATATAATAATGTTTTTAAGAGGAAAATATATGGTTATTTTCAGACTGGGCTCCTTTGATTTCTACCTTACTGTTTCCCTTCTTCGTCTCAGAATAAAACAGGCGCTTGAGAAAGAGGAGCCAGGTTTGTCCTGGGGCTCCGTGTAACCCCAGGAACACGCCAATTTGAGAAGCACAGACATCAAAGGCTATTTCGAGCAGCCACATCTAGTTTATTGGGTGAAGGGGCAAAGTCGACAGTTCCTGCACCATCTTGCAAGGAAGAAAGAGATAAGCTCAATGCCTGAAGTTGTAACAGGGGCCATAAAAGTCTATCTGCTCGTTGGTTTAACTAATTTGTTTACATATGGTTTGGAACTTCGGCAAAACTTTTCTTCTCAACTACTTAAAAGACCGAAATCAGTTAACCACATTTACACTCGAGCAATTGAAACCTTTTTCGTCTTACAAAAAGTTAGAGGCTAAGCATATACATTCACTCAATACGCACCATAACTTTATCCTTCACATTTCTGACTTTGCTGTCAAGCTCCTTCTGTTTGTCCAACATCACCGTGT
This sequence comes from Potos flavus, assembly GCA_028534135.1. Lineage (NCBI taxonomy): Eukaryota > Metazoa > Chordata > Mammalia > Carnivora > Procyonidae > Potos > Potos flavus. The sequence continues at coordinate 134,476,562 of CM052883.1, forward strand.
TCTGAATACTCCCCGACTGCGCCTGGAATGGGAGGGGCATGGTTAACAACTATTTCCTCTGCCATAGTTACCCCCTGGTTACTCTCCAAAGTCGAGCCCATACTCTGCGCACCACCTACCCCCCAGACCTTCCAAAACTTCCTACGAGCTTCTCACATGAGCGTTGACAAGACACAGCTCAGTTCTCAAGGCCCTGGAAAATACTGGCAAACTGTTAAAAAGGCTACAGAAAGACTAGGTTCAGTTCATGCCTACTATAAACAGAGTATTTCTGGAATTTTCCATTGATTCATACAGTTGCATGGTACCACATAGGAAGTTTACTTCAGGGTTTCTCAAATTTTGTAGACAAGAGTATTCCTATTAACCCTGTACTTATTTGTCGTAAAGCCTCGCGGTTCCGGGTATGGTCCCCAGACCAGCAGCACCTTACCACCTGGGAGCTAGCTGGAAATGCAGACTCTCAGCGCCTGAACTGATTACTGAATCAAAAGCCCCATTTTGACAAGATCCCAGGTGACTCGGAGGCCTATCAAAATTGGACAGCACTGCCACTATGGACTTCAGTGAACATGTGCTACTTTGAAAGTCAGGACTATCAGCCCAGACACATGGAGTATTCAGTCCTCATCTTTTCAGAACACTCAGACGTAGCAGCATCTACGTGTTCCTTATTTAAGGTGTTCCATGGTTTATTCACATAGCAAGACTTACTAGCTACTAAGTCAAGGTCAGACAATGTCCTAGACCCAGGTGGTAGAGTGGTAAACACGAGACCGGGCTCATCCAGATTAGATTCTAGAAAGATGCTATTTTTGTTTAGAGTTAAAGCCCCTCTCATGGCAAAAACTGTGCCCATCGACCTTCCTTACGGAGTCCTACACAGCACAGACTCTATGTGGGCATTTTTATTCCTTCAAACTTATCAGGATTTTCTTCTTTTATATCTGGATTTTCCCTATTAGAAAGCCTTTCCATATCGACAGATGAGAGCGAGTTCACCCATTTTTAACCTAGAACTTACATAGTTTCTTTTTTTCTACCTTTAGATCTCTAATCCATTTGAAGTTTATTCTTGTGTTTACTGTGAATAAGTGTGGGGACAATTTTAACTTTTTTCACAATTGGCTGTCCACGTGAATTAACAACATTTAGTGAAAAGTTCCTATTTTCCCCAGAGCTCTGACTTGCCATTTTTATCACACAAAGTCCCTTACGTACTTGGGTTTAAGTTCTAGATTTTCTCTGATTTCCCATAGGTCTTTCTCTTTCTAAACCCGAGCCCCTGAACAGTGTTTAACCTTGGAGGGTTTGGTTTATATCTAATAGGATGGGGCCCATCTTATTGCTGTGTTTCTCCACTAGTTTCCTTGCTATTCTTGCACATTTATTTTCCTGACGACTTTCATAGCTTCAGAAAGATACTGTTACCTCTATTGGGATCATGTTAAAATTATGAAGAGCTCAGGGAGAGCCGATATCTCTATGATGTTGCTTTTGATTCTTATGCCTCTCATGGTTTTCTCTTGTCCACTGTATTGGCGAATACCACCAATACGATGTTATTTAAATAGCAGTGGAACTAGTGGACATCCTTGCTATGATTCTGACTTACTGATGTGTTCCAAACTATGTAAGATACTGTCTATAGCACTGAGAGATGTTTATTTTAATATGCTAAAGAGGTATCCATCTTTTTTTATATTTTATTTAACGTCTTTTATCAGGGATGAGTGTTGGATTTCGTCAGTCCTTTTCAGCAACTATAGAAATAAGTATATGCTTTTTCTGCCTTGTATCTATTTATACAATGAATTACATTAATGTATTTCCTAGTCACAATCTACTCTGTAATTATAATCTGGAATAAATTCTACTTGGTCATAATATATTATTTTCTTAATGTACTATTGAATTCTGATCACTAGAATATTTTGTTTAGGACTTTACACTGATATTCATAAGTGAAATTGGCCTATGATATTCTTTTTTGTTCTACCTTTATTATGTTTAGGTGATCAAAGTTATTCTTTGTTTATAGAAAACTCTGGAAGTTTTCCTTTATTTTATATACTCTGGAATTGCAGAAGTTCAAAGCATCTGTATTATATCTGTGTAAAGTGTGTATTAAAAATATACTAAACTGACTGGTCCCCCCAGGTACCACAGGTCACCGAGGAATAAACGGGGCTGCTCTGGCCTTTCAGAATGAGCTGTCACCTTGAGCATATGGCTTCCTCCTCTGCTGTTGTCCGCTAGCAATACCATGCGGATGCCAAGTCCTGGGGGCTCTCCTGACAGCTGGCTACTTGGCCCAGGTGGAGGGACCAGGCCACTGGAGCACCCTCACCCCCCGGATCCTTCCTCCTACACCGTCAAGGGTTGGTTTAGCAAACGGGGAAATACTGGTTATAAGAATGCAATTGCATTCCCAGCTACCACAGTCTCTTCCTGCTGGCACACCGGGAAATGCTTGGTGGAAAAATCTGGTGCCTACGGCAGAGGCCTGAGAAACCGCCAGCTTCACACTTGGGCAGTCCGTCCAGTTCCCGACACACCCCGTCCAGTTCCCGACACACCCTGTCCAGTTCCCGACACACCCCGGTTCCCTCTGACTCCGCCCCCGCCCGCCCCGCCCCCCCCAACTGTTAGGTGGCGGTTAAGCATTTTACCAGCCAGTACTGAAAAAATACCAACAATGTCACCACGACCTCCCTATACTTGTGATTCTGATACTACGTCCAGGGTGAGTCTTGAACTTTTTGACTTTCTGACAAACCAGGGAAATCAGGAAACCACAGGAACATCAAACGCTCAAGCTGGGTATGGGAAGTGCTGAATCACTATATTCTACACCTGAAATTATTACACTGTACGTGAACTAACTGGAATTTAAATACAAACTTTACAAAAGCCATTGAATTTGGAAGGGACTTTTGTGGTCCCCTACTCCTCCTTTTCTCATTTCACGCCTGTGCCTCTACAGACCCTATTTGGAGGGTTTTAATTAGAACTGAGCTCCTCACACACCCCAGAACAAGGAAAAGCCTGCTCAGGGAGGCTTTCTCTTCAATGGAACAAGCAGCTGTCCGAATAAGAGGACATGTGACAGGCACTTGATGGGTGTCAAGAGGTCCCAGGCAGAATGCCCTCCTATCCCATCTCACAAGTCCAAAACCCCAAGAGGGATGAAGAGACTTCTCTAATGAATGGGTTTCAGAGTCAGACAATTCTAGGTTTAAATTCCAAAACTCACTAGCTCTGTGGCCTTGAGCAAAGTACTTGACCTCTCAACCTTAGTTTTTTTCATCTGTAAAATGGGGATAAGAATACTTAATTTCAATGACAGTTTTGAACATTTATTCAAGTTAAATGTTTATAAAATACTTAGCACAGGTCCTAAAATAAGCATTCAGTATACAGTAACTCTATTACTTTTTTTTTAAGATTTTATTTATTTATCTGTCAGAGAGAGCACAAGCAGGGGTAGCGGCAGGCAGAGGGAGAAGCAGGCTGCCTACTGAGCAGGGAGCCCAATGCGGGACTTGATCCCAGAACCCTGGGATCAGGACCTGAGCTGAAGGCAGATGCTTAACCGACTGAGCCACCCAGGCGTCCCTGATAACTCTAACAAAGGGAAACGCAAGAACCACTTTATGTCTTTCCTTCCAACCTGAAAGAAATGATCACCACTCACTGTGGTGAACCCTATGGACCTAAATTTTATCCATACATACAGCTTTTTCACCACACACATACACACACACACACACACACACACACAGAAAAAAAGCTTAGTGTGCTATAATGGCAGCAAACAAAACATTCAGAGTTTACTAAGAAGTATCTATATATAATATTCTTTTTTAAATATTCTCTTACACATACTTTCTAAAAGTTCCTTTATTAAAACAAAAAATAATGGGAACGAGATTTTCCTATCCTAACATTTCTATAAAATTTCATGGAATTTGAACGCTAAGAACGGACTCTGAAGTTTGCATGTTTTTAACTTGTTGAATTTCTTGAATCCCCATGTACCTATCAGTTTGCACAACTGTCAGTTCATGGACACTCTTGTTTCATCTAGATTCTCTCTATGCCTCTGGCGCCAAAATGGGGTTACTTTGAGCCAAATACAGACATCACACATCACATATCAGTATGAATAAAAGATATATTATTAAAATGTAGTTACTTCAACAAGGGGAGAAATGGCAAAGAAATGTTTCTCAATTTCCCAGTCCACAGTAGGTTGGGTAACTTGGGTGCCATTTCCCCTTCCCTGATGGACTCAGACATCCAGATCCTTCCCTCAAACCCTAAGAAGGCCTTGCTTCTCTCGTTCTCAGCTGGACAATCAACTAAACCTCCTGAAAGGTGCTCACCAATAACTAAGGTGTCTTCTGAGAGGCTTAAAATGATCCTCTCTTCAGATTACCGACATTTTTTAAAGGGGAGAAAACCGCTGGCAAGCCTTCAAGACCCAAAGCATACCCAGGAGAGGAGGCTGATCTGGAGAGAAGTCCCCTACTCTGCCTCCCAGTGCCAACTCTGGGCCTCGGGGCCAAATGTGAGGCGAGAAATGCTTGAGTGCCAAGGTGGAAAGGTTGTTCTTCTACCCGTCTCTGCTCTTGGCGGTCCTCTCAAGTTTGAGATACAGGAGTGGCCAGACCATCACCTGATGTTGTTAAGATGAAAATCCCACACAATCAAAATGTCCTGCTGAAAATCTCCCAGGTGCAGCATGCACGTTGAACACAAGCATACCTCCTTGCAGAGGAGCCCAGGCGGCCGGCACTGAGAGGCACTTCTGTTCACAAGGCCAGGTGCCAGATGAACTAGCTTGAATTGAGAACAAATAATGCGTCTCTTTAAATGTTTAGGGCTGCAAGGTGCATCCAGTATGCCAGGAACTAAATGCCCAGGGAAGCAGCAGATTCACAAGGACTGGATCAAATGCCCAGAAAGTGCCTGGAGAATGGTATGCACTCTGACTACTTACATCCTAATACTCTGGCATTCTCCCCCTCATAGTGGAGGGGTCTTAGCCGGAACATCCCATACGGTGGTTTCATAACTATAACTTCACTGCCATCTGGGTGGTTTCCAGCACCCCAGCCCTCAAGAAGGGAATGAACAGATGCCATGGCAATTTTAAAAATCTGAACCCTGACTGCCAGGAAGGTTTGTATTAATATTAGTAAAACTATGATCAAAAATCTTGGTGCTAAAACAAATCTGACTCATTCTCTGTTTGGATATCTTATACATTTAAGAGGTAACTTGATCCTATTCAAAACAAAGGTCTTGATTTCCCCATCAACTTGTTCTTCTCCTCCAAAACATACTGTGTCCTACAAAAGCCCTCCCCCTGTCCTTTCTTTCCTCATCAGCTCAATGAACAATATCTCCAAGTGATTCAAGTCACAAACCATCAAGTCATCTTTCGTTTTGCGCTTTCCCTCACTCTCACGTCTGATCCTTCAAGATAAGCCCCATTGGTACCATGTCCCAAACATAACCTGCCCACTTTTTACCTCTACCAACTGCACCTTTCCTGAGTCCGCTTCCACTTCCTCTCCCTCTGTCTGCCTGCTTCCTTCCCTGCCCCACGCCCCACAGAAGTTTCCTCGCCCTGATCTGAAGACACAGCCCCACCCCCCAGATACTCCGTTACTGTATCACAGTATCCTGCTTTGGTATGTGCATAGGAACTATCACTCTCTGAAAATATTTGGTTTATGTATTATCTCTCTCCCTCACCAGAATGACTTCCAACTGATTACAGTCCTTTCTTAAAGCCTGGGTCTATACAATCTCTATATCTGATTTTTCCCATTTCCTGGGGCTATAAAATCAGAGGGCTTTTCACTATTGTCTCGCACAGGGTGTTGATAATATTTGTTGGATAAATGAATGAATTTTTATTTTACTACAATCTTCAGTGTTCCATTAGAAAAAAAGTACCTGGTTGAATCTCTGGGCATTTTCCAGGATCTTCCTTTCCTCCTTCAGACAGTTACAGATGATCATAGACATCTGTATTGGGTCTTCCTGAAAATTATCCTAGACATGGGTTGTTAGAATAAAAACAAATTTCAGAATGTTTAAACCATTGTATATTATTATAAATTGAATTTGTTCCTATCCACTGAAAAGCCTCATCTTATATTTATCAAATTCTATGCAAGCTATTTTTGGTAAAAATCAAAATATTCTTTTAATAAATTATGGCAAAACCTTTCCAATAAGTGCAGGTACCTAAATTATTTCTTGATTAAAAAACCAAGTATCTTCATACACGGTTCCGCTAATAGTTTTACTTCAATTTCTGTTGTTCTTGAGGCCATTCATGTTTCGTTAGGATCCTGAGACAATGCAAACTATATTTCTCAATTAGTTTATCGGTTGGTCTCTGCTTTGAATTCGATCAAAGATACTCTTTTCAGTTTTTCTATTTCCTTGTCAAAGCAGGTTGCAAAATACTGGCAATTGTGGCTCTTTATAACAGGTATGTTCAAGCAAAGTCTGTAGGAGAGCAAATTTCTGTAAATTTCATCTGACTTCCCCTGTCACTGGTATTATAAAAGCACAGCTATGTTTACAAAGGAAGAAAAAGCCTCTAACTATCTAAGGTGAACAGTTTGGTTGCGTTGTATGAAACAAGAAAATGATCGCTCTCACTTCCACTGAAACAGAAAAGTTCTGTTGCAACAGAAGTAAATATAGTAGCCAGTCTTAGGGGATGCTGGGAGTCCTTTTGAAAAAATCCTAAAACCCTCTATCCCATTCTCTCCTGCCTGGGACTCCCTTTGACTTTCTCTTCCGTGGAAGGGCAACTCCTCCAAAAGCAAGGAAAGGTGGAACCTCGTTCCAATTCACTGACTCTGTCATGTGCGGGAACATCAAACCTTTCCGGATTTATTCTTCATCTGGATACCAAATGCTGAGACTGGACTAGTACTAAAGTTCCTTTGAGCTTTTACATGTTATAACAGCTCACTGCTTTTAAGATGTAATCCTTTCCCCTGGGTTTCAATTTCGACAACTTTTAGTAAAAGAAGGTGATAGCATCCACATTTCTCTCAGAATTACTGACACATAACAGGTGATACACTTAAAGCTGGGAATTCCTTATGTGTTTACAAAATGAATTGATATTTTACTTTGCTCGTGCTATAAAATATTAGCAATACAAAGAGAGTTTATTTGCCATCTCTGATACTTTTAAAAATACCAATGAATGGATGCTCAAGAGTATTTGCTCAATGAAAAAAAACTCTTAAATAGGCTTGGGAACATTTTGACTAAAATGCAAAAACCAGGTCATACCTGAAGATTACGCTTGCTTTTCCTTATGTTATGCTGCAACAAAAAATTATTCTCCAAAGAAAAGCGACTATACTGATCATCCAGCTGTGACAGGAGGTCATGAAAACGGATGGTGGCAAATGAAACGTCATTAGCAGCATGCTCCCTGGGAGATTTAAAATTTATACATTTCATGTTAGATACTACTTTCAACAGACAAAATAAACATTGCTTGCCTAATGAAAATTATTTACGAAACCAAATTTTAAGCATCCTCCTAGGTTATTTTTCCTTCCTTTAAGACTGACATTGCTTTTAACAGCAGCTTGTACAATATTTCTATTATATACAATTACCATGAAAAATTCCAGAACTTAGATTATGCACGAAAACTGTTAATGGTAATTATCGCTGGAGGGGGAAAAAAAAAACAAAAGGGACCTTTACTTTGTATGTCATTTAAAATTTTTACAATCAGTATATAGTAAATTTTAAAATAGAATACATATTAAGTTTTTAGAGCCAACCCCCTAATTTTATTACCTTCTTCCTATTTCTAATCAATGTTTCACCATAATTCGGCTATCATTATTTCTTTTAACTTCTTTCTCTAACCTGGATCCTAACGTGGAAAATAATTGGTGCCAGCATTATCTAACTTGTCCAAAGCATTTAGGAGTACGCATAATTCAATGGACAAACTACATACAAATACTTAATGACTAACACAGTTAGCTTTGTAGAGACACATGCCATTTTCAAACCAACATTTTTCTGCAACAGATAATCCAAATGGCTACAATGAGATTCATCTCTTATCCACTGTGGCTCCAAGCCACTTAATCACTTTAAAAACATAGAAAATCTTCAAGTGAGCTTCCCTTACCAGTCTTGTTTTTCTAGCCACTGTGCCAGGTACTGCCTGATTTCCATGGGAAAACTGTCATCATAGAGCTGGTGAACCTGCTCCAGGAATTTGGAGTCAAGCTGCTGAAGCTCATACCACTGGGACATCCTACAAAGAAATAGAGCCCAAAACCTAGGTCACGAATAGAAGACCACAGTTCCAAAGAAGGCATGTCTAGCATTATTTCTTTTAAATATCTTACTTAATCCAAAACAATTTGTCTCTGAAATATATTATTTTAAATGGTATTTATATTCTGAAGTCTGTTTTTTTATTAAGTTTTTGTGTTTTTTTTTTCTTCTCCAGAAACATCTTCAGCTCACATGTCAACATATCAGGGAAGACTTTTTGGACACCTTACTTAAATTGACATCACGTCTCATCTCATAAAACACTATCCCTCCGCCCTGCTGTGTTTCTCTCCATAGCACTTAACCACCAGCTAAACCATATATTTTCTTTTTTATTCTGATTACTATCTGTTTTCCCCACATGAAGGAAAGAATTTGGAGGGTGGGCTACATCTCTAGAACTGCTAGAGTTCACTAGAACACTAGAGTTCACTGCTACATCTCTAGAACAGTGCCGGGCGCATGATATGACTTTGAAATGAATCTGCACTTTTATCGAATAAAAAATGGAAAACATTATTTCATTAGATTTGCTTCCAGACAAATCCTAAGAACCCTCCAGAAGTTGCTCTCTTAGAAATACAGTACATTTGGGGCGCCTCGGTGGCTCAGTTGGTTGGGCATCTGACTCTTGATTTCAGCTCAGGTTATGATCTCAGGGTCGTGAGGTCAAGCCCCACATTGGACTCTGAGCTCAGTGGGGAGTCTGCCTGAGATTCTCTCCCTCTCCCGGTGACCCTCTCTCTGCTCTCGTGGGCCCTCTCTCTCTAAAATAAATAATTAAATCTTAAAAAAAAAAAAAAAAAAGAAATACAGTACACTTGTAGTTTAACTCAAAGAATTTTAAATTTATATTTTATACTTTGTGATTCATACGCTAAAATGAATTATTTTTGTCCTATACCCTTTAAAATGGATTTTCTTCTTGGTCTATTACGAACAATAAAACTAGTACAAAAACTCTTAAATCTTGGTAATAATTTAAAGATGGAAACAACACTGTTAAGTATAATTTCAAAACTAAAGTAATACTACCTCTTTGGATCACTGTAAGTCATTTTTTGCAGAGCAGTTCTAAGGAAATGAAAACAAAACCCTGATTTAAGGAAGTCCTAACGTCTATGAGGAAAACGAAGAGCCTCTCATTACCACAGCATAACTCAGGATTTATGCCAGTGCACAGCTGGCCATATGCAGAGTGGGTATATGTGGATCTAGTCCTACCAGGCCTCTGAGGAAGGGGTCTGGATTTTCAAGCAGGGCATGGAAAAGTCATGCATGCTTGCTGTCAAGCACGTGTGTGCAAGCATGAAGTCATGTCTACTCCAGGAATTTCCTTCCAAAGAAAAGCAAGGATATGGTGGGACTATAAAGCTAGTTACCATCACAAACACCAGTGGAAATGGACACAAACCTACTCCTTGGCATACCTGCTATAGGAATTTGATTTTGCATTTCAAATTAATTTTACCTCGGTGGGTGACTCCCAATCTGTGGCTCTCTCCCCACCCTGGTAGGTGTGTAATAAGGATGTGCCTAAAGCAAATAAGCTGGCCAGGGGGTCAGCCAGATGGGGCATGAGACCTCTTACTAGATGCAGGACCTCAAGCAACTCACTTCCCTATCAACCGTGTGGTTGTTAAGACTGGATGAACTAGGGGCGCCTGGGTGGCTCAGTGGGTTGGGCCTCTGTCTTCAGCTCAGGTCATGATCTCAGGGTCCTGAGATCGAGCTCCACGTTGGGCTCTCTGCTCAGCGGGGAACCTGCTTCCCCCTCTCCCTCTGCCTGCTTCTCTGCCTACTTGTGATCTCTTTCTCTCTGTCAAATAAAATCTTAAAAAAAAAAAAAAAAAGACTCAAACTAGTACAGAGCATGGAGCAGAATCCGTATCCAGAATCCGTATCATCTCATAAAACCTGTAACCAACTCAAGGAGGGATGTGATGGTCCCCCAGTCACCTGGCTCAAATTCCAATGTTATGCGGACTCCTCTCTGCAGTCCCAAGACCCTCTCCCTCTCTGCTTCCAACACTACTTCCCAGTCTAGCTTCCTGCTGTACACAAGTGGACCACATCACCGTCTTGCTCAAAATTGCTAGTTTGCCCATTCCTAAGCTGATTTGTACCCCGACCCTACCTTCATCCATTAACAAAGCAAACCAGTCACCAAATTATCTACAATGTTTTGGCTATGCCCAACATTTCTGCTCTGCTCCAGCTGTCACTCACCCTTGAAAACAGCCTCTTTAGGAATTTCTGCCTCTCTAAATCCTACCATGATTCAAAGGTAGATACAAATGCCGCTTCTTCCATAAAGCTGTCTAGGACTTACCCAGAGACAATTAAGCTTTCTTTGACTTTGCCTCATGCATTCTGTACCCTCTGTTACAGCATCAGTTCTTTATAAAGCTCTAGGATTTCTCCCCTGCATGATGTAAGTTTCAGAGTTGCCAGGACCATGTCTTTTTTTTTTTTAAACAAAAAAACCACAAACATCCTCATGCATTACAGTGTCCTGCACATAGTAGGTACTCAAATAAGTTTACTGAATTGAAATCTAGTATATTTCATATTGAATTAGAAAGTAAAGGGCAAATCATATTATGCTTCACCAAGTTTGAGTTCTGCATCCTCATGAAGCAGCAGACTCAAGTCTTATTTCTGTCACATAAAAATAACCTCTGCAACCTATACAAACAACACTCAAAGCACAGTCTCTCTCACACACACACACACATATAGATATCCCCCCAAACTCTTCAGTATTAGTCACAATTTTTTTTAAAGACTAATAGCATTTGGGGGTTTGCAGGAACTTTTATATTCCAGGAAGACATTAAGCTCCTTCATCTTTAGACACAGATGCAGAATTATGAGTCCAAAACTATGCACTCATTCATTCGTTTTCACGAACAATTACTGACCTGTCACCTTGTGTCCCACCGAGGGGTTAAGGATCCAACCCAAGCAGCAGCTATACACGTGAGGTGTCAAGACTGCTGGGTTTGCATGCACAGGGTGTGAGCGTCTAACCTAGACAGCTCTCCAAGGATGGCACAAGGCAAATGAAAACTTTTCTGTGAAAAGAAGAAAAGGTGACTGTGGTGAAAGTGGGCGGGAAGGAAGGTAAAGTGGGGGCAAAAGGGGAAATGTAGTGTTTTATGGAGGAAAATTCTATTTCACAAGACTTTTTTCCTGCTAGAGCACGACTGACTGGGGCAACAGACTCATCACCAAGAAGGACAACTGGGGTATTCGGGACACATTCTTTCCAGGATGACCGATTCGCCTGCAAAGCTCGCCCTCGCCGGGCGTCCGGCGACCAGGCCGGGACCGCGCGGTCCTGGAACATCCCACCCCGGCACCCGGAAACTCAGGCCCACTCACTCTGCGCGCCGGGTCGGGTAGCGGTGGGCGGAGGCGCAGCGGCGCTGCCTTTCCCGGGTTCCCGCACCCGGTTCGCCTCTGCTGGGTCTGGGGTCTGACCCGCGTCGTCCCGGGGGCCGCAGAACCCCTCCGCAGACTCTGTGCAGAAAAACGAAAGTAGCCGCTGGGAGAAAAGACAGCTCCTGGCGCCCCGCCTCCTTCCGCCTCCGCCAATCAGCGGGCGGCTGCCACGCGCAGCCAACGGGACGTGGCTGTTCCGCAGGGGCGCTGCCTCCCCACCGGGGACCGCTGCAGCGCCAACCAGCTGAGTCCTTACTTAGCCTTTGCGCAGGGCCCCGTGAGGGGTGTCGTGAAGCTAGCTCTGTGTTGCAACTTGGCGGGTTGGCGGTTACCTCTAGACATTTTAGACAACAGCTAAAAGGAAGTCTGTGCAGAGGCCCAAACTTGGAGAACCTTGCATTAAACCCATATCTGTGAACCCAAGGCAGGGGCCAGGGGTGGGAACGTTGTCATTCTCAAAGCTAAGTTTAGCAGCTCACCTGCTTGTTGCTAACCCCGGGGACCGTTTTTTTTCTGCCCTCACCCCTGACCACTCAGAAACGTTTGGTACAGTTGACACCTCCATTTCTCAATACTTACTCCTTGTCCATGAAACAACATCCTGCTTGTTTCCGCCCACTTCTATGGCACTCTTCATCTCTGCCTCACTCCACGGCCAAACTGTTCAACGTGAAAAGTTGTCAGGGTCCAGAAGTTGGTACGTTTTACGTACATTTCTCACGCTGGCCTATGATGACCTCACGCACAACTTCAATTTCCTTCTAGTGTGAAGGGCTTCTGTGCATCCTGTCCACACCTTTCCTCTACGTTCTGCACCCTCGTGTATAGTCCTCACTTGACATTCCACTTGGAAGTCTGGTAAGTTCTGCAAACTAGTTAGTTATATTCAGAAGCAACTCATCATCTTTCTCCTCAAACCTGCCCTTTTTTTTTTTTTCTTTTTCTAGAATTGGCATATGTCAGAGAGCTAGGAGTCATCTTTGACTTTGTCTTCTCCCTCAACTCCCATACCAAGTCCTCAAGCCTTGTTGATTCTTCTGGCTAAATATTCCTCAAGTCTCATCAACTTCCCTCTATCTCATACCATCCCCACTTTTTTTCTCATTTGGATAATTGCAGCAGAGTCCCAAATGGCTGCCTCACTTAAGCTCTTCATTGCCCCCCCTTTTTAAGTTTATTTGTTTTTTGAGTAATCTCTACACCCAATATGGGGCTCAAACTCACAGTCTGGAAATCAAGAGTCGCATGCCCTACCAACTTAGGCAGCCGGGTACCCTGCCTTTAATTCTCTTTTAATCCATTCTCCATTCAACAGTTTGAGTGTTGTTTTTTTTTTTTAATTTCAAAGCAGATCATGTGTTTGCCAACTTGAAAAATCCCATGATGGCTTTTCTTACAGAATTCAAATTTCTTAATATAGTTTACAAAGCCTTGGTTCCCCTATTTCTTTCTCTAATCCTATATTGTGCCACTCTTTCCTTTCCGTACTTCAGCATTTTTAGATTTTGAATATGCCAAGCTCTTTCCCCAAACTCAGGACCTTCTCACCAGCAGTTCTCCATTTGGAAAGCCCCTTGGAGCAACATCCGCTTTCCCCAACCTCTTTTCTGGCTAACTCATCTTTTATGTCTTAGCTAGAAACTCAGCTTAAATGGCACTCCCCCAGGTAGGCATCCCAGGGGCCAGCCTAGATTTGATCTTTTTTTTTTCTTTTTAAAGATTTTATTTATTTATTTGACAGAGAGAGAGAGAGAGAGAGAGAGAGAGACGGCAAGAGAGGGAATACATGCAGGGGGACTGGGAAAGGCAGAAGCAGGCTTGCCGCTGAGCAGGGAGCCCAATGCAGGGCTCCATCCCAGGACCCTGGGATCATGACCCGAGCTGAAGGCAGACACTTAATGACTGATCCACCCAGGCATCCCTAGATCGAATCTTATTGGAATGTATGTCCATAAGATAAATTGGCTCCTTTAAGTAGATGGGACTTGAATCAAGCCTTGAGTAATAAGCAACCTTGGGTAGGAAAAGGAGATCTAAATAATTTCCCACAAATATGCTTATATGTGTTTCTATTATAATTTTTCTCTTCTCACAGCTATACACTCCTTCTTGTCACATATTCACCCTTACAAAGCCAGTACTTATCTGTGATAGCAATGACCCTTGGTACCAAAGTAGCTGCCTTCTGTAAGAAGAGATGCCAGGCCACTATAAAATGCCCTTCCCCTCCTACTCACCTGCATTAAGGGCCCAGATAACGTTTGAGAAAATCTGACGCTAGAAAGAGTCAGAACTTGTTATCAAGTTCTATGGATGCCTCCTTCCCTATGTCTTTTTCTTCCTTCATTGTACCGTCATTGACCATACTGTACTGTAGCTCTCATCACTTCAGAACTGGAATGCTACAATAGAGAACAGGTAGACTACCTTCTTCCATCCTTTTCCTCTCCACTGTATTTGTCAAATTAATTTCTCTAAAACTTTAACCACATTGATACACTCAGTCCCTGCCCAAGAGCCTTGACAACTCTCATTGCATTTATGATAAAAACAAACTCTCTCAGCTAGTCTGGATCCTCCACAGATTATCCTTCCCTTTCTCTCCAACCTTGTCTCCCATTGCCCCGTTACCCAATGAAACGCTATCCTCTGTTTTCCCCCCATCCCCAAGCTTTTCATTTTCCTGTTTCTGTCCCTGTGTTCATATCAGTGGCAAGTATTGCACATACTAAATGTCATGTCCTGCCGCTTACTCACTTTACCTATCAAATCTTGACCCAATTTTGTTAAAGCTAAGCCCAAATCCTATATTCTCCTTCTGGAACCCCCTCACCCTGTGGTAATTAATCTTGTCTCTGAAATAATATGATACACACGTGTCTCCATTTTTGTGGACAATCACCACACACTCCCTATATTATGGTTTTTAAAGTGTCCAAGCCTTATGTATTTGTAAGTGTGACTAACATACCGACTGCTGAAAAAGCAACCCAATGAAAAACCAAACCGAACAGAAAAACTAGAGATCCAGAAGTGAAAAAACCCAAATGTGTGAAGGCCCCCTTAGAACAGCCAGCTTAGGAAACTGTATCTCTATACCAACCATGTCAACATTGCAAAAGACACAAATCTGGAAAAAATAGCTAATACCATGTTTGGTAGATTGTATTATTTTTCCATTTGTTTTCTTTCCTTTCCCACTCCTTGCCCCGGTTCACTCTGGCCACGACGGGGAATAGAAGCAGAAGCGAGGTACACTCAGGTATAACCAACCTGAGAATTTCAATGTTCGGGGTGATCCACTTGTTCCCATGTGCTCCTTCTCTGCACTAGGAGAGAGCAGCCTCAAGCAGCTGTGGCTCCTCCAGCCTGAGTCCTAGAAGCAGAGATATGTGCAGCCCCCCTGAAACTACCACCCAGAACAGAACTGCACAGCCTACCCACACACAGTGAGTAAGAGGTGTTTGTTTGTGGTCAATGTGTAAGGCCCTGAGATTTTTTTCCCCCCATGGACTGACTAATTCACAGATGACAGAATCAAAAGTCTAAATTATCTTAGGGTAGAATGTTGTGTTGAAACCAACTAGATAAAACTTAACACAGTAAATGGAAAGACCTGTATTTGGGTTTAAAAAAACAAAAACAAAAACAAAAAACTAATGACAGGTACTCTTTGGTGCCAGTGCCCAGCTTGGGAATACTTTTCAACATTGTATCTGGTAAGTCATTAGCGATCAATCAGAAATGGCAGGTAAGATGAAATTTACTACTTGCCACCCCTCATCTGCTATTTATTTAAAGGAGAGTCAAGGATGGTGAAGAGGCTAGAAACCACATTTTATGATGAGTAATTGAAAGCACTGGAGTAACTCATAAATTCGCATGGTGCTACAGTGGAAAGATTCCTAGAATCTCTCATCTCTTAGTTGAAGCAAATTTATTTATTTTTTTGGAGAAGTCATCGAGAAGACAGTATCATTCCTATTCCTCGTTCATCCCTTCTTTGATTTCCAGTCACTCGGTTGTATTTATTCAATTACATTTCCAATAGCTACAAAAATAAATATGAGGAATACAGCGCAGCTTACAAACCAAGGCAAAAAGTTAGATGTTATCAGTTATATCATTCTCATTAGAAGAAATTAGGATCTCCTGGTAGATTGCTTTTAATAACAGCCACATTATTCCTTTCTTTTATCTACTCACTTTTGCAACGTGACTCTGTAGCGCCTTTCAGCAACAGGTGGGGACTATTTTCCCACCCCTTGACTCTGGGCTGGCTTGTGACTGGATTTGACCAACACTATGCAGTAGATGGGATGTTGTGCCCTTCTGAGGCTAGGCCTTGAGGGGCCTTGCGATACTCCCCTCCACAAACCCTGCCCTGCCTCCGGGCAGGTCAGCCCAGCCCGCTGCAGCCTAAGAGAGCGCACAGAACACAGGAACACAACTGAATAGTGCAGCTGTCAGGCCTCAGACCTGTGAGACAGCAAGATCAGAGACCCAGTCAACCCAGTCGGCCCAACTGCCCAGTCTACCATAGCTTCACAGGCGATGATAAACGCTGCTTGTTTTTATCCCCACTGAGCTTTGAGGACAGTTTGGTTTGTTGTGTAGCAATAGATCACTGACACAGACCTAATGGAGGAAAGCAAAGCATCCCACTACTGAATTACAAAATGTAATTTCTCAGGTGGTGCAGGACCATTGCCCTGGCCCCACCATGAATATTTTCCCTGGGGGTCTCTCAATCTCCCGCAGTACACTACCCTGTATGTTCTTGCGAACACATCCATGAAAAATTTACTCCCTCTGTGTTCTGTCTTGACGGTCTTGGTCCATTTCAAAATGGAGCTGCAAATCTGATGAAAAAAATCTATGGTAACATATTGCATTTGAGACATATTTTTCCAATGTTGTAGTAATGTTTCAATAATGTAGTAATGTAATTCCCAATAGTAGGAATTACACTTAATCAGTGTAAGCCATATTTTCTAATCTGTTAATACAACGGGATTAAAATTAAGGATTTCTAAAATTCTCCATAGTTCTCTGGATTTTTGATATTCACATGCTAGAATATGAAAGTTATGCTTTCAAAGACTAATTATTGGGAAATATCCACGTATAAAATTAAGTTAAACTGCAGGAAATAAAACAATATCCTATTACTGTAAGAATATACAGAAATGTAAATCGTGGAACACTCAGAGAGAAAGGGAAAGAGGGAGAGAAAGAGGGAAAAATATTTGAAAATGTTAAAGTTTCTGGGTGGTGGGTTACTATATAATTTTCTTTTTCTTTTTTCACAAATGTCTATACTGAGCACATTTCAATTCACGGTCCAAACACCCTTGTAAACACCTGCTGAAATCCTGCGCCCCAGGATGCGGTACACTGGGAGGTGCCGGTTGTCGGCTGTTTGAAATGGTTCCAAAACAGCCCAGCCGGCGTGCGGCGGGAGGGACGCCACTGCTCGGAAGAGCCGTCCCACGTGCTTTCGGGGAAACGGCCCTGGAGCGAGAAGGAGCAGAATTGGGAGGAAACCGAAAAGCGAAAGTAAATAGACGCGGGGAGCAGTACGCAGGCGCGAGTCCGGGGATTTTCCCATTGACTGGCTGCGGGCTCCGAAGTACCCTGACGCCCAGCCTCTGGCGGGGGTGGGTGGGGGGTTGCACCCGGGAGGCGGGCTGCGAACGCTACCCCGGGACGCGCGACACCTGCCCTGAACCCTTCTAGCTGGCTAAGTCTGAGAGTAGTGGCCCAGGACAAGATGAAAGGCGGAGGCG
The DNA here is from genome assembly GCA_028534135.1 of Potos flavus. NCBI lineage: Eukaryota > Metazoa > Chordata > Mammalia > Carnivora > Procyonidae > Potos > Potos flavus. The sequence goes on from CM052883.1 coordinate 134,494,150, forward strand.
CGGGGGCGGGGCGGGGGGAGGTTGCCCGTTAACTTTGGAAGGAGGGAGGGGAGTGTTTTCTATCTCCTTAAGGTGCTGGAAACCATAGCAATCCCACTTCCACCTTTTCTGTCTTCTCTTCGCCTGGAGGCCACCCTTTTCCCTCGCTCTTCTCCATCTCTGCAATCTGTCCGCAAGCTAACTCCAATCCCTCTCTTTCAAGCTCTGACCCTCCCCCGGCTGGTGGGAAGGTGAAGGTGGAGGGCTGGCTGGTTCTTCAGGAGTCCTTTAGTTATATCTGCAAAAGGGGCTTTTCATTTTTTCCTGGAATTTTCTTGCCCCCTGCCTTCTCCCTTAGGGTGATTATACCAGAGGAAGTGGGGGAGGAGTATAATGGAGGAGAATAGTTTAGTCACTGCACCATGATTTCAGAATTTTGACAGGCCCAGGAGAAATAGTTTGGGTCCTGCCTGCTGTCTGTGTGACTTACTGAATGATTCCCGGAGGCACAGAGTGGGTTTCTTTGGGTTCAGCTCCCTCACTAGCAAAGGATACTAGCTACTTAGGGTGACGTAGGTACAACCTAGGACTTCCAGTGTGTGAAGGGATCCATCTTACTGTACCAGAGCCTCCAGCCTCATGTGAGAGTGAGCGCCAGTCCCCGCGGCAGCAACAAATACCCCAGCAAGTGCTCTTTACATAATTCCCACAGTGCTAATGGATGTTTATTTCCTCCTGTTTATTTCCTCCAGGCTATATAGCTTGCGGGGCCCAGTGCAAAATGAAAATATGGAGTGCTTCATTCAAAACTTATAAGAATTTCAAGAAGGCAGTGGTAAGGCATTAAACCAACCGTGGAGTCCTCATGAGTGCCGGCCCTGGGCAACTGCTCATGTTGCACACTAATGAAGTTAGTGCAAAACTGAAGGAGAGGAGAGTTCTCCCATAGAAACCTTGTTACATATTAAACAAAAACTTAGATAATGAAGGGACAAAAATAATAACACCTTTTTCTATAGCACTTGCAATAAAATCCAGAGCCTTCAGCTTTCCCTATAGAGCCCTGCATGATCTGATCTTGCCCCTGTCTCCTACCCATGTTGTCCCAGTCACTCCATGCCTGTGGCCTCCTTCTGTTCCTCAAGTACTCAAGCTTTTATCAGCTGGGGTCTCATGTCCGTACTGTTCTTTTAGGATGCTGTTCCTGGCTGTGTCCATGGACTTGCTCCTTCTCATTCTTTAAGTCTCAGATCAAATATCTCCTCAGAGAGAACTTCACTGACCACTTATTCCAGCTACTCTGTATAGTCTTCATAGTACTTATTAAATTTGTCATTTATTATTTGTCTGTTTTCATCTCTCCTCACAGCAGGAGGGACTGTGCTGTGACAGCCTGCCTCATCCCAGATTTCATGAAAGGATTAAGCCTAGTGCCCTGAGGCATCTGTGTATGAATTACTGTCTCTCTTCCATACCTAGAATGGCACTAGGTACCATCCTTGGGACAACTGAGAAAATAGTCTAGCAAATCACTGACTGTGTCTTATGGTTCAGACGGGAAACCCGAATTGAGAAAGGTAATCAGTCCCTGATACACAAGTGTGCTATTTTTTTAATGAGTGCATCACACCATTGACCAATACTGGAATCAGGAATCACAGGTGAATTAACCATTCAGACGTCAACACTGGCTCTAGACCTATTGAGCTAGAATTGAGGAGAGGAGGATAAAGAGCGTTAATATTCTGAAAAAATCCCCTAAGGATTTGAACGAGAGCACCACTCCTCCACACCCTTCCCAACCTCTCTCCCATCTCCACCCGGTCTAGACAGCCTCCAGGCTTCTTCCCATTGGCTGCGCTCTGTGAGGCATCTAAGTGAATGACTTTCGAGCCTAATGTAAGAGAGTGTTGTGTAGGGCTTTTACCCGGGTAGGAATATAAAGGCGATGAGCTTAATAAAAGTGGAGTTAAGGGAAATTTCAAGAGTGCTTGGTTCATCTGTGCGCAGGCAGATGTCTGGGATGTTAGGCACATGGAAGATAGCTAAATAAAAGAGAAGTTAGAATGAGCTAATAATCAGATAAGCTAATCCAGAGCATTTCTACAGAGTTTGGAAATTATGAGTGAGGTGAAGGAGAGGGGAAGCAGTAGCAAGCATGTCTGGGTTAATCAATTTGCATGCAATATTAGTGACTATCCCATAATTTTAGAATTTGGAGGATTGTAAAGAGAATTCTAGATTAGTCTTGCAGGCAGAAGGGAACTAATTACTGTCCTCTATGTGCTCAAAATATTAAATCATTGACAAATACTTATTAAGGGGCAGAGTGCTAGATTTTAGGGCTAGAAATGTGAACAAAGCCTTCTTGGTCCCTGCACGTACAGAACTTGCTTAGAGTCTAATGAAGAAGACAGCTGATATGCCTTTACAACAAAGGTGGTAGGAATGGTGCCGGGGCACCTGGAGCATCTGGAGGAAGTGTGAAGGGACCTGAGTCATACAGGTGTGCACATGGAGGGGGTTGGGGGAGGGTGGGGAGAAGGCTTTCTAGAACCTGAAGGATGTGTGAACATTATCCAGGTGGCAGGATGGATGGGATGGGGTTGGAGAATTGAGAGGATGCAGTGGAGGGAGGGGGAGGGAGTCTGGGCCATCAAAGAAACTGAAAGTAGTTCAGTCTTGTGTGTGGATGTTTTGCAGGGTGAGAAGCCGTTGTTGGGGAAGGTGATGAGAGATGCGTTGAAGACTAAGAAGAGACTCAATAATGTATGACTTCAGAAGGATCTGTTGAGAATTATGGTCGTCATCCAGAGCTGGGATTCTTAAGTTTTGTGCCATGGACCCCTTTGGCAGCCTGATGAAATCTATGAACGCCTTCAAAGAGTAATGTTTTTAGTTGACTGAAATAAAATACATGAGATTAAATAGAAAACCAACTACACTGAAATGCAGATATCAAAATATTAAAACCAACTTTGTGGCATAGTGATGGAAGGGCCCTTTGTTAATGGCGTTAAATAAGATCTAGCAGCGGGTCTGATGAATGCAATTTCAAAATCGTGCTTAGCATAAGCAATAGTTTGAGATAATTGTAACAGCTGTAATGTGACAAAAATGCGTGGGTCATGGTTTGTTGCCTTTATTCCTAATTGTAAGAAATTCTAAGTTTCAATTAGAAGTCGGGGAAAATAGACTGATGTTTGCCCTCCAATCTCATGAACCTCCAGACTTCTATCAATACATGCCAGGTAGGAACTGCTAATCCACAGGACCAGAGCCGTACAGAGATTATAAACAGGGGGTAAGATGATGTGATTTGTTTTAAATAGAGCCCTCTGTCTACGTAGGTAGCCCCATAGAATTGTTTGTTGTATTTACTCCAGGGATGTTGCAGAGCCAGTCCTTCATCAGGCTTTTATAGTGTCCCCTTTGAGGACTCTGGTGGAAATGTTCTGTGTCTTACAGTGGTGGTTACACACTATATGGGTTCATCAGAGAAGGGCGAATTTTATTATGTGTGTATTATACTTCTGCCAGCCAGACTTTAAAAAATGTAAGCAGTCAGGGGCGCCTAGGTGGTTCAGTCGGTTAAGCGGCCGACTTTTGGTTTCGGTTCAGGTCATGATCTCCCGGGTCCTGGGATGGAGCCTTTCGTTGGGCTCCACACTCGGTGAGGAGTCTGCTTGACGATTCTCTCCCTCTGCCGCTCCCCCATTGGTACACACACACTCTTTCTCTCTAATAAATAGATCTTTTAAAAAACGCAAGCAGTCAAATCAATCAATGCTCATGGTCAATTTGAAAAAAGAAGAAAATTAACTGTCAGAAATTGAAGTGTGTGCACAGAGGCAGTTTATGAAGTCTGACTACAGTTATCTGCTACAGTATAACCATAATTGGTTTGACCTCTAATTCTGTCCCTTCTTCTGCAGGGAGCTCTTGGGTCTCCTGAACATGCGAAGTACAGAAAAATCCCTTGCGTTTGCCAGAAGCGTACTCATTCCTTATGGGTTTTGTGGGACCTTCCTTGCTACTTTAAGACGTTGGGGAAGTTAACTGGAAACTGCCTTCTTTCAACATTTATTCCAGATAAAGGCATTGATATTCAGTATAGTTGGTCAAAGTGATCCTTCGTGAAAAAGAATTTGAAAAGGGATTAGCAAAATGGACATCTGTGATTGGTCTGGGATGGGTGAGGGGAGGAGTGAAATGTGATAGAAAATAGATCTACATTTTATTTCCTTAAATGCTACTTATTTGCTGCCAGTTGTAAGAAAAAAAAATATTCTGGGGGAGGATTTGGAGGAAATTTGGTGATCTAAATTCCCTTCTCATTCATTGCACTTCATCTCATGTGGCATACCTTATCCTCGACTGAACAGGAATCTCCGGGAATCCCCTGAGAAAATCCCATTACTCTCACAAAGATGATTTCTAGAATGCAAGACTCACACTCTTGGGAACTAACTCTATACTGCGATCAAGAACTTGGTTTTGATTTTCTGAATCTAAGTGCAAATAGCCACTTATTGAACTCTTATTCTTACTACATGGCCTCTGCCTCTGTTAGAGGGAGCAAATTACAGATGTCCTTGTATTGTCAGCCCTCAAATAACAATGATGGTTGAGATCACATATGAAACCTTGGCATTCTGCTACCAGGCTCTATACTGAGAAGTTTTTAAACATTCTGCTGAATAAGAGTGCATCATACTTGTAATATATTCCAGGGAATGAAAAGCTTCTGCAACCTTCTTTGGCTTCTAAATCCAATTGTTTGAGTGTATCCTGGTAGGAGATTACCTCTTTATTTTTATTTTATTTTATTTTATTTTTTTGAGATTACTTCTTTAAAGATAAAACTATAATAATCACTTTATAATTCAAAATGTCAAGATATAATAACTTTAAACCAGGTTTATGATTATTTCCCCTATTTTTGCTGTCAATTGATATATTTGAATTGCAGAAAATTGGGCATGTGGAGGAGGGCATTGGGAGAATGCACCTCAAGTTAGCCTGGTAACAGACACCTTGACCTTAAGAGTACTATCAGAAGGGCACCTGGGTGACTCAGTCAGTTAAGTGTCTTCCTTTGGCTCAGGTCATGATCTCAGGGTCCTGGGATTGAGCCCCACATCAGGCTCTCTGCTCAGTGGGGTGTCTGCTTCTCCTTCTCTCTCTCCCTCTTGCTCTCTCAAATAAATAAAATATTTTAAAAAAAGGAGTACTATCAGGAGCTTGCAAAGGAATAAGGGAACCGGCCTTGGGACAGGTGCAGAGTTTGCCTCTGGAAGAACAATAGAGGATCCAGTTGGGCACATGTGAGTGGGTATAAAAGATGTGATTGGTGAGATGGCATCTCTCTGAGAAGGCAGGTTATGTTAAAACCTTTTTTTCTTAGAAATCTTTTCAACTAGACACTAGCTTCTCTCTGTTTGGCTTGCTTCAGGGACAAAAGAGGGGTGGAAAAAGTTAGAGAGGGGTCCTCCAGAGGGAAATATCTGGAATCCAGGGTGATGGCTTTTACCTGCTAGAACTCAGGACATTGGCTTATTTGGCTTTTCTCTCAGGTTTTCTTGCTGGATTTTGAGTGATGTAGGTATGATTTTGTCATTCATGACCTATTCTGAAATCTTAACACTTAATCCTTCTAGAGTCAAAATCATAAGTAACATGTGAGAAACAAAGTAAAAAATGAAACAAATACAAATGAATCTTTTGTTAACGTTATATTAACACTGGTTTCTTAAAGTGTCTTATCTTGCAAGTTTATCTGAAGCTTTGGTTTTTAGCATTTCAATCAGGACATTCCCAATTGGTGGTGTCATGCCAGTGAGAGGAGAGCTTCAGACTTCAACCATTTCCTGGAAACTGGTATATACGAAGCTGAAGAAATAAGATACGGTTGTTGGCAAAGATCAGTCTTTAAGCTTTTTCATTTGCTTCCTTCGTTTGAGTGTCAAGAATTTATCCTGTCATTCAGCAGAATACGGAGACTTCATCTAAAATTGCAAAATGAAAATGACTTTTGAGGTAACTACTGGTTTTTGCAAATAAGTCATAATTTTTTAGGTAAACACCTTTTTTGTCTACTAAATACTTCACAATCTTTCTACCATTTAACTAGTAAGTATTCACAAATTTCATCCCACAAAAATGTACTGAGGAAATATGTGAAAAATGTAGCAAAAGTTCTCTTATAACTAAATGATTTAAGACAACGAATATTGGAATAAGCTGTCAAAGGGGACTATGGGTTTCCCCATCCCTGGAAATCTTTGAGAGGACTAAAACTCTCTTGGTTTAGAATCCGTGTACAGGAGCAAAATTTGCCATCCCAAAATGTGTCTTTTTAGCATGTGGATTATTTTAGGCTGATTATTTTTAAGAAACAAAAAGCTCAGGAAGAAACTTTGACCTTCCCCCTAACTGGCTAAAAGAATTTAGACAGAGGAGCTGGCTCCAGGAAGGGAGTTATCACCATAGATAACTACAGTATAATATGAATTAGGTGTGGTAGACAGGGAGGAACTTAACAAAATTTGTTTGTTAAAATTCTTCTTTGTGCCCCATTGTTTCTGTATGGCCCAGCGAACATTTGTTTAGGAAATATTTACTCTTTTTTATCTTCCTGTGAATTGTCTTCAATCCCTTTGAAGTCCCAGATCCCAGCCCCTTCTTCTTAGCTCAGAATGGCATATAAGCCTCAATTGCTTGTCTATGGGCCTCATATTCTTATGGCCCCCCTGTTAGTACTTTATTTAGTTATTAATTATTTGATTTTCTCTTATTAATCTGTCTCATGTCAATTTAAATCTTCGATCAGCCAAAGGAACCTTTAGGGTAAACTAAAAATTTTCCTCCCCAACACCCAACATATAAATTTTGGGGGGCTCAGGGTCCCTCCAAGATTCTATTATTCTCATATGTTCATCTGAATGTAAACGGAATCATTTGATGGTATTGAGGAATAGTAATAGATAGGATGCATCCTAATCACATTATTGCATTTATGATTGTGATTAACTTCTCAGGAGAGTATTATTATGCTGCTACTGACTATAATTCATGTGCTACTTGAAGTTCCTGGGACAGAACTAAAAATGGAAGTAAAAATTAATAAAGAAAAATTGGAATTTGTGGTCCTCAAACTAAAATAAACATTGAACTTTATAGGATTATAAAAATTGACTAATATATATTGTCTATTAAGGTGGGAGAGTGGTGGAGAGTGGTGCAGCGAATGGTAGAAGTAGGGACAAAGTGTACAAGAGTGAGGAAGAGGAATTCTTTGCCCTTTGATGGCTTTTGATGAAAAGAACTTAAAGCAGTTCAAATGAATGAAGGTGTCTGTTTTCAATGCCCATATCAGTGACCCACAGGAATATATAGACACACCCAGTGTTATGCCCATGGATTTGGTCCAACAAAAGTGTTTTCTCACTTCTCAGGCAGAACTTCAGCCCCTTTGATTAACATGTACCACATTTGCTTCATTAGGAGTGCCCTTGACCAGCAATGGAAAAGAAAGGGAACATACTGCAGTTTCAATTGTTGCGGGACTCAGGTTTTCTCTCAGCACAGCATAAACACTTGGAGACATGGGAAGAAGATCTGATGGAGAATGTGGCTCAGTTGAATCACTTCGGCTTAAAGAGATAACAAGGTACATGTTGAAAAGGATTAAAAAGAATAGCTTCTGATGACACTGTGTCAGGAACTCATTTCTAGGGCTTTATCTATTTGTTTTGCTGAGATGTCTAATTCATTGTTTGAAATTAGAGCATTTGGCATACTCTGGAATATATGACATATAAAAAGGCAACTTTATAATTCCAGTCATGGTAGACCATAGTGCTTCCTGAAGACTAGCTTTATGTATTAAAGCAAATGGGACATTGAGCATTAAAATGCTTTATTGTCAGGTATATGTACTCAGCTCTATCCTAAAATTTCCTGTAGAGATGCATTTTTTAAAAAATTCAGTAAGAGATATTTTACATGTGGCTAAGGTTACTTACATTGTTGAGATGGGTATAAAAACAGATGGAACATAACCTTTGTCCCCCCTTTCTGTTGGTCTTGAAACTGGAAAAGAAAGGCAAGAAAAAATGTTATCAGCATTATTGATACAGTTTTTAAAGTCTAGAAAAATAGAAATAATGTTAAAAAGAAGAGAGCTATTATGATTGTTTAGTGACTCACAAAAATTTTTAGATGAAACAATATTTTAGATGAACATAAAATGTGCAAGAAGAGAAAAACAAATCTCTTGGCAGGCCTAATCTGACTTTATATATTATTGTCTCCAAAATGCATGAGAAAAAGTGGGAGTCAACTATGTTACCTATCTTCAGTGTTATGTTTAAGTTTGATTATATTGATTGATTTGTGTATTGGGGGATTTATCGTAACTCAGTAGGGTGGCAGCAAGTCAGCATCTGTGGGTGACAATTGTAGGCTATTCCACAAGGTGGTGCTCATAGATTTAGTTGCTATAGATGAGCATTTTAATGGATTGTATACACTTTCATTGGAGACACAGAATGGTAAGCTTATATTACAATTATATCGCTAATTTTAGTTATATTCTTTCATGTATTTAACAAATATTTACCAAATGCTTCTTTTGGTCGGGTATTATTTTAGCCCCTTAGGATACAACCAGGAAAGGCAGATGTGTCCAGACTTATTGGCAGGCCAGCAGGTGGGGAAAGAAGCGCTGACCCCCTCAGCCCCTCCCTGGCAAGTAAACCATCCACGCTGAGTTGTGAGACTACAGTAAGGTAAAAAAATGTAAAGCTTAAAAACCTCCAGCTTCCTTTGTAGAACACAGACTCCCCTAACTCTTAACAGCTTTCTAATCATTACCTCCTCTTTCTTTTCCTCTCTCCCAGTCACAGATGTGAAGTTAGCCCCACTTCCCTTTTAGTAAGGAGGAAGCTGAAGCTCTCTACAGGCGGCCGTGAGAAGGCGCCATGGCCCTGTGAAGTCTGGTCACAGCCACCGATGACTAACTACCCTGCCGGAGTTGGACCGCCCAGCTGTCCCTCTTCAGGAACTGTTGACGCACTACTTCGTTTTTAAGGCTTTGACCTCCACATACCCCCTACGTCTTATGACAGTCAAAGTAAACATAAAAAGAGGAACTTTGTTTACTTTACTCCAATATGAGGTTATTTGCCAAAAGCTGACGAAAACAGGCAAACAGAAAGAAACTAACCTTCGCATGGCTGGGAGCTGTAGTGTTTACCGAAGGCTTTGTCTTTGGGAATGTCAGGATAAAGGTACTTCAGAGGGTTTTCAGGAATGTTTTCAGCCATAATAACCTTGTAGTCTCGAAGGATGTCGGCGAATGGCAGAGCAGACAACCGGCCTTTATTGTAGGGTTCTACAGAGTGGAATCTCACTTCTCCTGGAAAAACAGAAAGGGTGGGTCAGGGGAGGAACATTCAGGTTCCTGCAGGCATTCTTTGGGGCCATTCTTCCTGCCCACATGATCTTCACGTCACTGGCTATCAAACAATGTCAGCCTTTTTCTGCAGTGTGGACAGCACAGATTGCCACGTGATAGAGGACACCCACACAGGCTGTGAGAAATTCATGGGGCTGTCTTCTGGGACAACTGTAACAACTACCATTCAACCCCCTGGACACATGAAAAACAGAACGCCACGTTACACACTTCTGAACACTGAAATACCATTAGCCAGACTCAGTACTAATTTCACACGTGTAAACAACAGTGAGCACGTACCATTTTCAGAATGGTCTACCCAGGTGAAAGTTATTCCTCCGAGGTGGCTTTCACTGAATCTTAACAAAAAGGTTCCAGGCATTTTATCCTTTAGCAAGAGGCGTTCCTTCTCTTTGCTAACAAAGCCCATGACATACCTAAAAATAGAACAATGCACAGTTGTATCTGATTAAACACTGTAATTCATTACATTTGTATTTATTTCACTCACAAAGAGCAGACCTAAATTTGTTCTGAATAAAAAGTCAATGAAATACTCCTTTAAGATTAAAGTAAAAAAAAAAGATTAAAGTAAATGTCAGTACTCTGTGAAGAATGTAAGAAACTGAACTATTCCCCACCCCCCATCAATAAACATGCTTAAAAAGAAAAAGAGAAAGGAAAAAAAACAACAGCTTAAAAATAAGAACCTAATGAACTTATATGGAAAATATAGCCTGTAACTCACCCATCTATCCAAAGAGGAAGAATGTGTTTCTTAATTAGATCTAATATTGCTTCAAGCCATGTCCAAAAGGTAAATGATTTACCAGGTAAGTGTTCCTATTGTAATAAACAAACATGTTAGGACAATGATTATTTTAACAATAATGTTAATACAATAATTCAAGTTCCATTTTTCAATGAAATACTTCCTTTAAACTTTTTAAAAATTTTTATTTATTTTAGAGAGAGGAAGAAAGCCAGAGGGGGAACGGGCAGAGGGAGAGAGAAAATCCTGAAGCAGACTCCCCACTGAATGGGGAGCCCGATACGATGCATACAGGGCTCTATCCCAGGACCCTGAGCTCATGACCTGAGCAGAAACCAAGAGTTGGCTGCCCAACTGCCTGAGCCACCCAGGTGCCCCAAAATACTTCCTTTAAACATAAGACAATAGTTTAGAGTTTAAAAAAAATAACTGTATCCAGGAAATCCTCAAAATCCCAGATTATGGAGGCTTAAAAAGAAGCACTACTTAAAAAAATTTTCTGAATGATATTCTTGCTCCCCTATTTGTACCTTGCAGAACTTGGCCCAGGTGAGATGACCATCATTGTAGCTAGATTGGACTAAAATAAAAGAAAATGAGACTTTTATTAAACAATTAGACTTTTCAATTTGGTGCTCAATTTATTTACTTATTTTTAAAAGATTTTATTTATTTATTTGACAGAGAGATAGAGAGCACAAGTAGACAGAACGGCAGGCAGAGGGAGAGGGAAAAGCAGACTCCCCGCCTAGCAGGGAGCCCAGTGTGGGATTCGATCCCAGGGTCCTGGGATCATGACCTAAGCCGAAGGCAGCCGCTTAATTGACTGAGCCACCCAGGCGCCCCAAGGTGCTCAATTTAGATTTTACCCAGCCCCTTTCAAAAATTTCTTAAGCACCTGTTATGGGTTTGCAGTATACTTAATGCTAGAAACAGTAAAAATATAAGATATCATGAAATGTATTTTCTAAGAAAAAATTCTTTTCAATGGAGGAGCTAAGATAACTTTAGAAAGAGGGTGAGTGTCTAGGGCCAGGCCCCATGAATAGATATGATATAAATTATCAGAGGAGAAGGAAGAGGAAACAACACTCTAGTAAGAAGAATGTAGGATGAAACTTAGTGGACGTGAACATAGCTTATATAGGAGACAGCAAGAGCTGCCTAACGTTGGTAAATAAACGTAAAATAAATTTATGTAAGTTAGATATAGCCAGATTACCAGGAGTCCTAATTACTACTATGAAAAGAATGAACTCGAGATCCATTGAGCAATAAGGAGCCATTGACTACTTTGATCCAGGGTGATGAAAGGGTACAAGAGTTTCCATCTAAATTTTCAAGGAAATTATACTCATAAGGATAATTTGATAAAGATCTGAAAGGACATGGCTGCTATCTATACTACATATTTATTTATTTTTTAAAAAGATTTTATTATTTGTTTGACAGAGAGGAGAGAGATCACAAGTAGGCAGAGAGGCAGGCAGAGAGAGAGGGGGAAGCAGGCTCCCTGCTGAGCAGAGAGCCCGATGCGGGGCTTGATCCCAGGACCCTGAGATCATGACTCGAGCCGAAGGCAGAGGCTTTAACCCACTGAGCCACCCAGGCGCCCCTATACTACATATTTAAAAACTTTATTCACTCAACAAATATGCCTACCATTGCAGTTTATAAACAACTAAATTTTTTAATATTCCCCAAAGATCTGATTTATCTAATATCTGTTGATCAGATAGTAGGTCCAAGTAGCAACCCAACATCACTTGCCAAATCACACACGATTTCACTACTGATGCTCAAATGCATCTGTGACCTTACTTTAACTAGAATTGTATACACATGCCATCTTAACTCTTTTTTGGTGGTAAATGTGTTCACCCCAGACTTGTCAAAATATAGATATCTTTTGAAATTCTTTTTTTTTTAATTTTTAAAGGTTTTTTAATTTATTTGACACAGAGATAGAGAGCACAAGTAGGCAGAGCAGCCGGCAGAGGGAGAGGGAGAAGCAGGCTCTCTGCTGAGCAGGGAGCCAGATGCGGGGCTCGATCCCAGGACCCTGGGATCATGACCTGAGCCGAAGGCAGTCGCTTAACCGACTGAACCACTCAGGCTCCCCTTGAAATTCTTTTAGAAAAATCTTACACTCTAGTCACTATAGGAAGTCCCAACAATTCTATTTTGCAAATTTTAAAAATGTTAGTCAAAACTGAAATTTTCTCGATATGGAGAATTAAGTATTGCCTGGGTGGCTTTTAATTTCTATTAAATTCCCTGGTCCTGGAATCAGCTATTGTTGAGTTGGTTAAGGAGCATTGTGATATTAATATGAAAGTCAAAGCACCATTAAGGCTTCACATCACACTCAGTGGACATGGCATAAAACACCCTGGAGACTGGAAAGCGGAATGGAAAGGAAGGGGCTTTGGAACTGGACCTGGTCTGTGTCTTGGCTCTGCTGTGTACTAGCCATGCAGCCATGGCAAGTCACTTAACTTCTCAACTTAAGTATCCCCATCTATAAAATGGATGGAGTAATGAGTTACCCTTTCCTAAGAAAGATAACATAACATTTAGCTCTGTGCCTAACAATACAGTGGGCACTCAGTAAATTGTGACTGTCATTATTATTATTAATAGTAGTAATATCACCTGGCTCTTGAGGACCCCAAACAGAGGCGAGTCTTCCATATCTACCCACACTCACCTGTAAGTTTCTCTGCTAACATATTGAGCTGATCTGAGTTAAGGCCACGGCCAACATACGATGAAAACTGCCAGCTCATCACTTCCAGGAGTTGACTCAAAGTGGCAGATGGAGGATTATTAAAGAAAACCAAGTTCTGAAATAGAGTTGTAATGATGATCATAGTCATTAATCACATTGGACACACTATAGTTCAGTATATAAAATTCCCGTTTTAAATTAGGCCAATCTAAGTTAATATATGGAATATCACCTCATCTCTGATGTGCTTTTTAATTGACACTGATTTTGTCTTTTCCTAAAGAGTTCCTTAACCCTTGAGTCCAATATAATATATGGCTTCATTATCCTTGAAAGAATCATTGGGCATCTCTTAACTTCCCTTGGACTGTAGGCTATTGATCAATTCATACAAGTACTTAATACTGTCCAACAAATTATTTCTGAAATAATATTAATCTTAAGCAAAACCTATATTGAGTTATTTAATTAGTTTATTATGGATTGGTACAAGTTATACTTTGACCAAACAAAGAATCCCAAAGCACAAAAAGCTAAGTCTCAGACTAAAGTGGGTGATCCCACAATGTGAATTCATAATTAACCTGAGTCCTGTTTTATGAACAGTATAGTAGTCTTTTTCTTTTGATCTGGACAAGAGAACCTTCTGTATGACTAACTGCAAACAAGATTGCTTGTACCAGAAACTGGGTCAACAATAGTGAAAGAGAAGACTTCATCTTAGATTACTGGAAAGCAGAAGGTGTGAAAGCCAAGAAAGATGTTCTAAAGACAGAAGGAGGGGAAGAACTGAGTAACGTAGTGCAGTACAGGGAGAAGCATAAACTACACTGGGCAGCAAGAAAAGGAACCAATCCAAGAGATATCAGAAGGTGGGAATAAAAGAGGATACAGCATCCAACAAGGAGTGGGAGATGGGAAGGGGAGGAATGGAGAGAATTTCTAGAGAAGCAGTTTTCCCTTAACCAGAGCATTGTGTCTGGATAAATGACCAAAAGGCATAGAACCTAATCGAGGTCTGGGGACTTAGGTTTTGAAGCAGAAGAGCATGAAGAAGAGAAACTAGAGTTGGTTGTTAGGTTGGACTCTGTAGGTAGGCTGTGCGTCTCCATTGTGAGCTGTACATGATCCACATTCCCACATTCCTCATCCAGGAGCAGAGCAGAGTCTGGCACGATTAGTGTGACAACTTCGGTGGCTTTCTTACAGAAGAAGGATGCTGAAGAAAGCTAAGTGCAACAGTGCTGCACTCAGAGGACAGAGAAGTGACCCATCTTTCCTCCTCCATCTTGAAGTTGAACAAAAAGCTCTGAATATGTGTAGCTCCTGATGGGGAATGGCATTTAATTCCAGGGGTGTAGGCTCTTCTTGATTTTAAGGCCAGATAACTTCTCTAGTCAGCCCTGCACTCACTGCAGCCTGCGAGGAAGCGACACACCACACACCCTATGCAGCCGTCCTCTCTACAATTAATCTGTCTCAGATGCCAGGGCAAGGGAGGATGAGAAGGAATTGGGCTGAGTCATCTTCCATGTTGTTTCCTTATTGGGCACATTTTTTAAAAAGGAAAAGAACACTTAGAGCTAACTCATCACGTCTGTTCTTATTTTGCTAGGACCTAAGGTAAAAAAAATTCTTTCCTGAAGAGTGAATATTTGCTTTGAATTAAGAAGAAATGTTATTTATATTTGACCTATTTTCTCTAGACCTTGTGTTTCCAGGACAACACAATGAGATTTTGTAAGAGGGAACAAGGGGAAGGGCTGACTCATCTTTTTTTGTCACTCTCTTCCCTGGTTGTCTTTTTTTTTTTTCCCCCAAATACTTTTATTTTATTTTTTCAGTGTTACAAGATTCATTGTTCATGTACCACATCCAGTGCTCCATGCAGGACATGCCCTCAATACCCACCACCAGGCTCGCCCAAACCCCCACCCCTTCCCTTCCAAAACCTTCAGTTTGTTGCTCAGAGTCCACAGTCTCTTATGGTTGTCTTAAAAAGAGCATCTGTTTTCAGCTAGCTTTGTAACTCGAGGCCAATTTTTGATCAATGTCTCAAATAACCACCAGATGGCATTAAAACCCAACTTGAGCCTAGAATGGATTAAATCTATACTCAACTTGAAAATCTGTATAGTCAGAGAGTAGTTAGGCAAGATTGGTTGATATTCTAGTCATTTATTCGGAAACTAATTTTCTACCTTTGTAGAAAAGTGTGTGTGGAGGTGTGTCCAGAAGTAGTTGAGGAGGTAAACACAGCAGTCAGACATTAAATTCTAGACCAAGAAGTCTCCCCACGGCCCAATTAACAGAGCCACAGGATGGGCCTAGAACTCTCTGTGATGCATATAGTTGGGAGCCAATCAGACCCACAGAAGTAACAAATACCCGTCCGTCAGTTTTGCTAGCCAGAACTCTCCCAGCGTCCAAGTACATCAAAACGTATCACTTTGGGGGCGCCTGGGTGGCTCAGTGGGTTAAAGCCTCTGCCTTCAGCTCAGGTCATGATCTCAGGGTCCTGGGATTGAGCTCCACATCGGGCTCTCTGCTCAGTGGGGAGCCTGCTTCCCCCTCTCTCTCTGCCTGCTTCTCTGCCTACTTGTGATCTCTCTCTCTGTCAAATAAATAAAATCTTTAAAAAAAAAAAGTATCACTTTATAACATGAGAGAAGATTCATGCAACTAAATATATTGGAGTTCTGGAAGAAAACAACCCACAAAGACATGCCAAATTTCATATACATAGATATATGAATATATATTCAAAATCATATATATATCTTTTGATTCAGATGGATTTTTTTGACAATAAAACAAATCAAACAGAATTAAAGGAGGAGAAATAGGAATAGAGACTCTACCTGGGAATCATTGGTTGACACATTGTACCAAATGATGGATGCCCAAGCATTAGGTAACTGACTGACATTGGAAATCATCACCACAGGTAACGAGCTGGTCTGGTTTAAAAAAAAAAAAAAAGGCAAGTTATTACAGGTAGTTGCACCTTGTGCTGATTTTATTCTTGATCCTATCCCCTAAAGAGCCATCGCAAGCCAGCTCTACTCCTTTAATCCTGGTGTCTTCACTGCCTCGGTTACTAAAATGACTTGTGAAGGGATGGGAATTTTCTGAGCATATATGAATCAAGGTATAGGGATGAAAGAAGCCATAAAAAGGGGAATGCTTTCAGAGTGCTTGGTCAGTTAGCTTCTTCAGTATTTTCCCTCGACATCATACAAATATTTATACTTATATATAGCCTAAAATGCAACTCATTAGAACTTGTATTGATTCTGCGGCTGTACTCTTAATAAGTTACTATAAGGAATTTAATTTTAAATTCATCTATGAAATGGATCAACATATTCAATTTATGATCTGACATCTAATTAACATCAGTAGTAGACATGGGCATTTTCACTGCAGAAGATGGGGAGGTAAGCAATGTTGGAATACAAAGCTTTAGGAGAAAGAGCTGCCTGGTGTGCTGTGAAACTCAGCTTATCAGGATTGGTACTGTCGTTCTCAACCTCATGGAATAAACAGGCTTTCACAGACGGTGCAAAACCAATCAACCTACATTAGTCCCTTCTCAGTAACAGTGGTTGGATTTCTGTAGACAGTGAAATACCTCGCTTAACAGCTCATGGAAACAGAAGTGTAGGAAAAGGAGATGAGGAAGGCATTTATGGAAAATTGTTACATATTTACACTCATTACAATAGAAAAGGAAAAGCAGAACTCTAAAACAATACATCCCACAAATAGTATCATATTCAGGATGTATAAAACTGTTCCTTCGTGCATCCATTCATTCACTTATTTAACCTATGGTGAGCATCTACTATGGGCCAGGCACCGAGTCACAGTCAATGGAGTGATAAAGTCATGATGCCTTGCTTTCAAGGAGCTCATAGTCATTCATGTTCAATTTAATCCTCAAAATTGTTTTATTCCTTCTTTGAGTACAATGGTGACTGTCGTAAAAGGATCAAAACAATGTGTTGTTAATGTTCCTATCATTTGTCTTTACTCATTACATTAGAAAAGCTTTCCTTCTGAGGGATTTTATGTACAAGTTAAATTTTTGAAAATATATCATTATATGACATGGTTTAAGGATACTTATTTCTCTTTAGGCTTTCCACTAACTACTCATTACTCAGAAGATCCCAGAAAATGAACCAACAAACATGCACTCTGGGCAAGCAATTATTCAATAGATATTCAATTGATAATGCCCATGAGATTTTATCATTTTTATTTAACCAGAATAGTATACATTCTAATAGTAGAATGTTGACTAATTAGTAATTATCTGATATATTGGTTTTCTAAACTAAATTTTCTAAACAAAATTCTAAACAAAAATGACAAATAGGGAATGTACTAAAACCCAGAAAAGACTCAGCTTTCATCTATAAATGCCAGCCAATGACTGAATATATTATTAGTAAATAGTTGATTGACACCTACCTCCAAATCTATGGTCAGGCCATAGAGGCAGATCTGTGTTTCAAAGGTTATAGAATGAAGCTCTTCAGTCACCATGTGACAACCCTAAGGAAGAAAGAAATCAGTTGTTGTCTTACAAATGTACTCCTGCTATCTATTATTAGGCCTGCTTCTATAAAAATTAATAAAGTCTTAAATACCCCAAACATTCTCTTTTATGGAACATTCCCTCTTATTATTTAAAAAAGTTATTTAGAGTATATACAGAGTGAGAAATCTTATTTCCACATACAAAATGATTTTAAGTCTCCCTAACAATGTAATTTCTGACTTTTAAAATTCCTGCCTATTTTCATCAGTTTAAATGCAGACAAATAATTCTTTACTTTTAATTTTTAAAAATTAGCCCTTGTGGCTTACAGACTATTAATAAAAGCAAGGCATATGTGTATAGATATAACAGAAACAAGTCAGTGTGATAATGAATTTGTTTAAAAAGTGAAAGGAAGTATTTTTTAAGAGCCAAAAAAAAAATAATAATAATAATTGTGCAACAGAATCAGAGGGCAATCAACCCAAATTATAGAAAGAGATGGAAGGCTCCTAGGGGGATACTGCCAAGAAAAAAGAAAAAAACAAAAAACTCAGATTGACATGTTTGACCATATTGCAAGATGTTTTCAAGTTTCAGGGGCCTGGGTGGCCCAGTCAGTTAAGCATCTGACTCTTGATTTCAGCTCAGGTCATGATCTTGGAGTTGTGAGACTGAGCCCCACATCGGGCTCTGTGCTCAGCACAGTCTGCTTGTCCCTCTCCCTGTGTTCCTCCCCCTCACTGTGCACTCTCTCTCTCTCAAATAAATAAATAAATACATAAATAAATCTTTTTTAAAAATCTTATTAAAAAGGAAGAAGAAATTTTCAAGTTTTGAAGAAAAGTTTTGGGCTACATTAGTGACAGGTACATAAAATAAATTGATCAAATAAAATGAAATTAAGGCAACTAATAAATCCAGGGAAAATTGTAAGTAATACAAGAATGGAAATGCAATTATACTATGACATAGGGTTCAGCTGTTAATAATTTTTATATATTCATACTAATTCTAACACTGAATACATTGACTAAACCAAAATATGTTCTATAATGATATTGTGAAGATGGGGGAAATTTATATGTACAGAGAGCTGGTATAAAAGAGCCACAGTTTAATCTTTTATAGAAAGAATACAGGAGTTAAATGTATAAACTTTTTTAAAAAATCAAGAAATATTAGTGCAATATTAGCATAATATTAGCATGTAAGACTCAAAAAATGATCAGCTCTGGAAAGTAGGTTTGGTGTGGGAAGGAGTGGGACAGAAATTGCTGTTTTTCTCTAATGAAGTCTTATAGTACCTTGCTATGTGCCCAGCACCAGCAGCATTATCAGCATCTAAAAACTGATTTGGAAAATCAGGATCTCTGGCCTCATCCCAAGCCAAGAATCAGAGTCTGCATTTTAACAAGAGCTTTGGGTAGAATTTGTGAGACAATGAGTGTCAGTGTGCTTTATCCACATTGTGTTTAGTTTCAAAAGAGATGTGGAAAATTGGGAGATGATGTAGAAAGATTAAACAATTTTATTTTTAAATTTATTTATATATTTTTTTAAGTAGTCTCCTTGCCCAGCAGAGAGCCCAACATGGGGCTTGAACTCACAACCCTTAGATCAAGATCTGAAATCAAGAGCTGGACACTTAACCAACTGAGCCATCCAGGCACCCTGAAGGCTTAGACAATGTTAAAAAATAAACCCTGTGGGAACCTATAAATGGAAGAAGAATTATTGAGACTAGAAAAGTCAGTGTGGCGTTGGGGGCAGCAGAGTCAACCCTAGGAGAAATGATCTAATATTGAATATGTATTAATAAAGTTGGAATCTATTAAATTTCAAATGATAAAAATAGTTCTAATATGATGATATGAAGGACAATTGCATAAGGAAGACTTTACTGACAATGAGGAATGTTAAACTTAGGATTTGTTACTGAGAAGAAGTAGAGAATTAAAGACTCCTTTCTCCCTTGGGTTAGATCACTGTTGGTACCTTACATTGACTTGAGGTAGCTGGAGTCACTAGAGTGGGAATGCTTCTTCCTGGGTTAGTAGAAAGTTATGCTAATGGAAATTTTGCTTGAAATTCCCTTAGACCACCCCTAAAATTATTCCCAGTACATCCAACGCATGAAACAGCCAGCCCCTCCCAAGCCCCTCCCATATTGAAATAAATAAATTGCTGTTTCTTCAGTTGAGCATGAGATGAAGTAGTCAGCTTGTGTTTAGACACCAAGTTGAGGAAAACCCACATTTTTTAAACAGAAAATCTCACCGCCCTATGGGATGCTTCCACTATGCAAACCCTGAGACAAATCAAGAATCCATAATTTCATGCTCACTAATGGATGCCTTTCACATTCTCACTAAGTCCATTGGTGGATGGGATGATATAAGCCTGCGCAGAACACTTGAGAGGCCTGAGACAAGCACACAGATAGAGACCTACATACCACATGTCTAAATATTTAACTGTTATAAATCAAGTTAACGATTGTTAAAATATGATATAGTCCCCTGCCTTGACATCTAAGCTTTCATAGGACCTAACTGGCCAGGTTTTAACTCCTCAAAGTTCCAATGGAACATGGTGGCTTGAAGAGAGCAGGGCCATTCTGGACCATTGCCTACCCCCTGTCTTCCCCCTCTGTGAGGGGCCTCACTGACCAGTGTGGCCCAGAGGCTTCTGCTTGTGCCTAGAAATGTTTGCATTGATGGTGCCGTCCGTGCTTGGGACTCTGGGAAACCACACTGCCTTGACCCCACAGACATTCCGCTCTGTGGGGAGGGCCACAGCTGGAGGACAGCTAAAGGGAGTCTTTTTGAGTATGAGGCCTCATCCATCCCCCATACTAGTTTCTATAGTTTAATTTATACAAATAACACAGATATAATTATTCATGATGGATAATTTCCTCAGATCTTTGTGTTAGGGCACCTATGTGTTCACCATCCAAAGTGTGAGAAACCAAGACTCCACAGACAGAGAAATGACACTCCAAGTTGTCCCTTAACTTTGGAAAAAGACTACATGCTCTAGTTATCACTTTATTGAACTGGAATGTGGATGGTGAGAGGTCTCCTCAGTGATACAAACTAATTTCTTTTTTTATTTTTAAGATTATTTATTTATTTGAAAGAGAGAGAGCAGGGTAAGGGGCAGAGGGAGGGAATCTTCAAGCAAACTCCCCACTGAGTGTGGAGCCCTACGCGGGGCTCAATCCCAGGACCCCGAGATCATGACCTGAGTTGAAGTCAGACGCTTAACCAACTGAGCCACCCAGGCACCCCTCAAACTAATACCTGATGATTACTTAAAATGCCTGACGTAGTTGTGAGGCACATTTAGAATGAAATCCAGCAAGGACGCTGACATAGAATACACATGCCTGGAGAAAAGGAGCTCTGACAAAAGGAAGTGGCATTAACTCTTGAAGCTCACATGGCCATCGGTCATGGTCTTTATTACTTTCTCAGTGTGGTCCAAGCCAGGGACATATTCAATTTCACATTCCCAAGATCCATTCTTTGTAAACTGTAGATGTTTTTGGGAAAACATCACAGATTAGATGCACCATTCATGGCTGTGTTTAAGAGCCATCATGGGAGATGATTATGGATTTAAAATATTGATATATAC
The DNA here is from genome assembly GCA_028534135.1 of Potos flavus. Classification (NCBI taxonomy): domain Eukaryota; kingdom Metazoa; phylum Chordata; class Mammalia; order Carnivora; family Procyonidae; genus Potos; species Potos flavus. The sequence goes on from CM052883.1 coordinate 134,515,289, forward strand.
GATATTTTTATTATATGGCACTGAATAATGTAAATGGATTGACCTCATTGTACTTGTAAAGAAAAGCACACATTGGATAATCTGCTAAGAAACTGGAAAACTGGCAGAACTACTTGACCAGGCTCCTGGAAAAAAAATATACACAACTTTTGAAAGGTAGGTATAGATGTCACCATATTCTTTTTTCTTTCCTCTGCTCAATGCCTAATAATACACTCTGGAAATCTAGAATATGTTAACAAA